>QVTF01022643.1:17500-55125 GCA_003573665.1 Oxygymnocypris stewartii
CACGTGGGAATTGGATTTATCAAAAGAATCTAATGGTAAATGATTAGAAGAATATGATTGTTAGTTGCCTTTGAAACACAAGCAGAAATCATTTCGGAGTTATTGGTTAAAAAAAAAAGCTTCTTTTCAACATTAAAATATTCATAAGAATATTTCATATTTAATATAATGTATTAATTTTACTGTTTTTTAGATTGTAATTTAGCACATATACATATCATTTTATATGTAAGATTTTTTTACACATTAAAAAGTGAGTGACTGTAAAGACATTTATAATGTTATAAAAGTTTTTCTTTTTAAATAATCCAAAATATTTAAAATAGATGCTGTTCTTTTGAAATTTGTTTAAACAAAAATATGAAGCAGCACAACTGTTTTAACATTGATAATAATCAGAAGTGTTTCTTGATCAGCAAATCAGAATATCAGAATGATTTCTGAAGATCATGTGACTCTGAAGACTGAAGGAATGATGCTGAAAATTCATATTACAATACATTAGATTTTAATACACATAAAACAGAAAAGTTCTAATAAATTCTAATAATATTTGATCAAATATATTTATTTTTACTTGTATTTTTTGAACACATATTATCCTTATACTTCTATTATTATATAAAAAGTAGCATCATCCCTTCTTTTTCTATTCTTACACTAACATTCAAGTCATAAAACAGACATTCACAAACAGGAAGTCTTTAATTTCTCTCCGCTCTTTTGTTCTGGCGCCAGCGGTTCCCCTTCCAAAATGTGCTTTGTGTCTAATATGGTCAGCGCCACACAATTACTCCCTCCAGTGAAAAGTGAAACAAACGCAGGGCATGTCGAGCATTTTGCATTATCTGCGCTCCTTGGATAGTCTAACAATAATAACTGTAAGACAACGTCAAGCCGAGGCTGCCAAGCTCAGCTAGCACATATTAGAACTTTAGAAATGAAGTTTGGGGTGAAATAGAGTGCTGAAAACGGTCGGATTCAGGAATTCTGCCACGTATTATACATTTCAGATAATATTAATGCATATATATGTGTATAATATAAATGTACAGGACAGAGTTAGAAGGGAAACCTTGTGACTTTTATCCTATAACACCAAAACATTGCTTTTCTGTCATTCTCATCTGAACGTGGATGTTTCAGCTGTAACCATGTGTGTGAATGATGCAAAGCATAAATATAGTAAATATAAAGTCAGTATGATCTAGAGTATCTATAATGTAAATTATATTATAAATCAATAAATGGTAATCATTTTTATATAAAAAATAAACAAATATATTTTATTTTGATAAAATATATATTTATATTAATAAAAAGTACAATATTTAATAAATGCATTAACGTTTAATATTTATTTTAAAATTATATATACTTTTTAAAATAAAATATTTAAAATAAATATTTGTATATATATATTATTTTGAATTATTATTATTTGTGTATATATATATATATATAAAATTGTATTTTTTATATTAAACATTCATATTTGTACATTTAAATAAATATTTGTATATATATATTTTTATGTATTATTTGTGTATATATATATATATATATATATAAATCATTGTATTTTTTTATATTTAAAATTCATATTTGTACATTAAATAAATATTTTCTTATTTATAAAATATTTCATGAAAAAAAATCTTATATTATCTTATATTATAAGATTTTGATTTTGATAGACATTCATTCTAAAATGACAAATTCAGTGTATTTCTCACAGAGAGCTTTTGAAATGATTTCAGCAAATGTGGAACAAAATAAGTACAACACACTTATGTTTTTGTAATTTTCAAACAAATTGAGAGTGAATAAATAATGCCAATATTTAAATTGAAACCCAAAGGTTTAGCTTTGAGTACGCACCAATATGAATACACCACAAGAGTGAGAGACATTTTGGTTGCACGGGATAAAAGTCACAAAAGTGAGGTTTAATTATGAGAGCACTTGTGTTTATAACATACCTTCATGCATCCGTCCATTCAAAATATGTCTCATCACACGTGTCACATATGAGCGTCACATGTTAACGACATCTGTAATGAGAAAACACAGATATAACATCCACGATCACGTTAGGCCCAAAGCTAAGCATCATCCCTCCGCAGTATGCATTTGTTGTCACGGTGCAAGTATTAATAAAGAGATTTTGTCAAACGTAACTCGTGTTTAATTGCCGTCAGGGCGGTTTGACTGAATCCGTCCTTCAGCATCTGCATTGCTGAGCTTCTCTTCCTCTCTTTTTCTTCATCTCCGTCTCATATCTTTCCCCCTACTGCACCCATCGAGTTGGCACCAAACCCTTCAAGATGTCCCCAGCAGGCTCTTGCTTCGCTGGCCGCGTAGTAGACTGTGTGGTTTCCTTTAAACAGCTGTAATTTGTATTTCCAATCACTGTGCTGATTTCTGCTCATTATATTGCTGTTTCACACCGGTAAGTGAGCAAAAGTTTGGATTGATTGACTCTAATTAACTAAAAAACGTTCCGAGCCAGGGGTTTATTACCATGCTAGCTAGCCACAAATGTCAGAGACTTTCACAAATTATTATCCTGTTAAGATGAATGTGTGGGGAGGCAGGGAAGTGTGGAGACAAAGAGAACATATATTATTTTCATGACGAATTTGTTTATCGCTCTTCTTTTTTCTTCCACTTTTTCAGGTGTCTTATTTTCCAATTAAATACACACAGACTCGGCATCTGTACACATTTCAAGGGCTGTCATTGCCTGGTGTTGCAGCATGATGCCTGCAGGAGTACATGTATGTATGTCTTGTAATTATGATCTCTTCGTTGTTGAATTGGCCATCAGATTATTAGAAACTTGACTCTACAAAGTCAAGCTTTAATCGTGCATTCAATCTGATTTGAAGTGTGTCATTTCTGCACCACTAGCTTCACCAAACACAACTGCAATATTTTGGTTTTCTTACACTTTTCCCAACTTTCTCAATGCCAATGGCTGCCTTAGAGAAAAATCATATAAGAATATTGCACATTTGATCTTTAAATGACCTTGAATTCAATCACAAGGCCTATATAACCCTTGAATTCGGCTCACGAGTGCTAGTGAAGTGAGGGTACAATACAGCATCTGCGTATGTGTAATAGAGTCGTCTGACGGTTGCTAACCCTCTGTAAGGTTTGATGCATGTCTCTGTTGAAATGAACGGCAGTGGTGTTTCCCGGCCTGGTGTCATTTATTTCACAGGATTGATCGGAGGCTGGAAGAGCAGACAAATGTGTTCGGGAAGTGCTCTAATTTAAAACATGGCTGCCTGACCTGGAAGAGAAAGAAAAGAGGCAATCTATCCTTCAAAACCATGACCCGGGTGTCCGAGGTGCCAACAAAGTTTAGTGCGCAAACAATTGTAAAAAGCTTAGACTAGACAAAAGCAAGAACCAGCAGGTGATACAGAACAAAGCACAGTGTGTTTCATTAGTGTGACAACTGGAGCACTCTTTGAGCCCATTGCAATGTTATATCTATATATAAATATGCAAAATAATGATCTGTAAAATAATATATACAAATATGTAAAATAATTATAAATCTATGATTACTATTACAAATAAAAATACTAATAATACGTTTTTAAACATTGGCATTTTATCTGACTATTCAATAACTGTCTGTTTACAGCTGTCAAGCAAAATATAAATCAAAGCTCATTCAATAAACGAATGATTGCTGCATTAATATAAAATCCAACAGTTGTGTGTTCACAGGTGGGCATATACTGGCTCATCCAATATATTGTAGAGCTATTGATTGTATAATATCATCTTCTGCCACCTCTATATTGTGTCTAGACAGTTTGTTCTGCTGATCACAGGAAGTAAGAGTCCAGCTGCTGTCTGTTATATCCCCTGCAAATACACATCCACTCCCACAGTCTCAAAGGATCTCTTTCAATGAGTTTCAAGAGGAATGTCTCTCAGTCATCCATTACGTTCTCGTTCTGTATTCTCTGTTCAAAAGTTGTATTGCTGTCATTGGAGTGTGTATGCTTCCGGCCCATTCATTCATGTCAAATCAATCTATAACACTTTACAGGAATAAATGTCATTTCCACATCTACATAATCTCCCAAAAACATCACAGGTATAAATATAGCTTAAAAATATAGCTTCAATTCTTAAACGCAGCTTCTAAATTCTTATTCAGAACCATTTTTTATATATACGTCATATAGTCCTTAAGAGTTCCTGATTGGTTCATTAGTGGTTCAAAAGTATATTTAGAAGTATTTAGTTTAAATATTAAGTTTAGAATGTTTAATCCATTCCATTGCCATGACGATTTTGGGTTGTTGATCAAAAAGCAAAAACAAACAAACAAACAAATATTACAAAACTACACTTATTTTATTTCATCTACTTTTCCAAGGCCCTTACTCAAGGCCCTTACTATAGCTAAAAACTATAGACATAGTTAAAAAGAAAATATATGTATATAAAATGACAACAAGATGACTAAAACTTTAAAATGAAAACATAAAATATAAAAATATGATTCAAAATTAAAAACGAATTAATTAAAATAAATTACACTAATTAAAAACTAAAATAATAATGATTAATACAGCATTTATTAGTCTTCGTTAATGTTCTTAATGTTAACATCTTTTAAACTTTGATTGACAAATGCACACATTGTTCATTATTAACCATTTTAAGAACCTAAGACTGTGTTGTATAATTGAACCCAGAAACCTAAAAGATGATTCTTATTATACCAAATATAAAAAAGGATGTCCTTTCTGATGTCTTTGCTTGACTATAATAGTTTCGGTCAATCGTAACTGATATTTCATTAATAATTGTGTTATTTGACATCTCACTAGAGGCACGACAAGGCGCGAGGGTAAAAGAAAGAAATAAGTAAAAAAGTTAAAAGGCGCATTTATACCAAACCATCAAAATGAGAAGTCATTTTTGTAAATGAAACCTATTTGTCGCTAGCGCACATCAGTCTCGTGAAGCGGGGTAAATTACAAGGCTTGTGTTTCCGTGGGGTTGTGCAGAATGCCAGTGGGTAGCGTTCACACAACATCCCTCTGTGCATACTATTTACCCCTGGATTGCTTCAGGCTAATGTCTCAATAATTTTCCCTCTTTTTTTTTCGCAGGTCCTTCCCACAAAGGACTTGACTAATGATCCATGGACAAAATGAAGCATTCAAATTTATTCATTAATCATTCATCTCCAGCTCATTGAAAATGCTAAACTTCCACAAAATTAAGATTGAATATTGAAAAGTGATTGAGGGAGACAGCTCTCGGAGGAGACAGGAAAAGAGAGGATAAACAAGCAAGAAAGGAGGGGAAAAATGACAAAGGACGCAGAGCAAGAGGCGGTCGAGACCACCCCAGCCGGGTTAGGGTTACGCAGGTATACTATCCGCTAGTTAAGGTCAGAGGGGTTTAAGTAGGTGTAATTAGATCCAAGAATCTAGAGAAGCGTAGAATTTCTGTCAACACAGCCCCCTAATTATTCTCTTTTCCAATTAATGGTGACATAGATTAATTATCTGATGAGGCAAAGCCAATTGCAATCATTCACCCCGCTAAAATTAGATCATTCCTGACAGTAGCATGAAAGTCACCTGCTTCATTGTTATGGATTGGGCCGTGAGCGTCGGACAGGGGAGAGAGAGAGTGAAGCATGCTGGGGGTTTAAGTAAGTTGTCTGGCGCAGGTGAGCGTCCAATTACTCCGCTATCTGAACTGTAGGCGTCTTCCTGCTCCATCCGTCGGCATCTGCGACGGGTCTGTTTGCTTGCTGCGGGACATGGCTGCTAGTTGAGTCATCTGTCAGCGAGAGCAGGAACTCAGAGAGGCGCTGGATTGCGTTTGACAACTCCTCCTGTTTAAATAGGCAAGCAAATGGAATCAATGAGTGCTGCTAATTCACTACAAAAGCATGTAGTGGAGCCGGAGCCCGCAACTGATCAACATCCACGTTCCCTGCGTATACAGGAAAGGCTGGTTTAGCTGGTCAACGGCGTGTGTTGTGTAAACTAACCAGCTAGACTTTCTTGGTGGCACTAGTGCTAGTCTAGCATTTCCATTCGAATATATAAACACTACAGATCAGAAGTTTGGGGGTGCATTAAGTTGATCAAAATTTACAAAAAAGGTCAGTTTCAAAAAATGCTGTTCTTTCATAAAAAAAAAAAAAAAAAAAGTTTGTTTCCACAAAAGTATGATGCAGCATAACTGTTTTCAGCATCGATGATAATAATGTTGAATGGAAGCATATTAGACAAAAAAAAAGTTTCACTCATAAATTTCTAGTCAATTTCATCATTAATTACATTTTCAGTCAGAGCATAAAGATGTATAAATGCATAAAACATACTTCAATAATGTTATATTTACAACTCTGAAAATCAGTTTTACAGTGTAAAATATTTCTGAAGGATCATGTAACTGAAGACTGAAGTAATGGCTGCTGAAAATTCATCTTTGCATCATAGGAATCAATTTCATTTCCAACTATATTCAAATAGAAAACAGTTATTTTTTATTGTAAAAATATTTTACGTTTTTACGGTATTTTTGATCAAATAAATGAAGTCATGTTGAGCAGAAGAGACTTCTTTCAAAAACAAAAACATATATATTTCCTACCCCAAACTTTTTGTATATAATGTTCTACCAAATTAAAATACAAAAATATAAAATAAATGAGCATACATTTTGTCCAGGTACAAAGATAGTTTTGAATGGTTGTCATTGGAGAAATATGCTTTTTATCCATAAATCAGTTTAGTTATAGCATTTTCCAAGTCAAACTTTCCTGAATGGTAAGAGCGACACTGACAACTGAGACAATTTTAGTTCGTAAGACATAAGATTGAGAAAGACAAAACAAAGGCCCGAGAAAGACGGTGTGTGCCACACTCCTGGTGAACCGCGCACATGGGTTCGTTCAGAGCAGGCCTGTTTTAAAAACCTCAGCAACCAGTTTTTCTATTACACTGCCTTGCACTGTCAACCAGCTTGGGAACTGAGCTGGCCTAGCCATGCAGACATTTTCTGACTAACAATTATATCAGAAACAAGATCTTGGATTACGGTCCCCCGAGAGCAGCGCAGTGGGCGTTCGCTCCAATTATTATTGGCCATTCACAACTCTCCACCCTGCTCTCTGTTGTTAGCAATTGTCAATTATGCTATCCCTGGTGTAAACTTGCATAACCCGGAACTGAGTGCCCAATCTTGCAGCGGCGCTTCGAGATGACAGGCCTGCACGCTTTCTCTATTTCGTTTTACTCTTCCCCCCATCTCTATACTTCAGTAGAGCTGCTTGGAAGCAGTCATTTGTTTCTCAGGAAGACACAGGGACAAATCAGTGGAACTAGTTTTTACAATCCACAACCTTCAGGCTCCTCATGAATAGATGGGTGGACAACTTTTGCTTGTGGTGTGTTTTAAGAAAAAAATGTTCGGACAGAATTGGCCTTTGCACACAGGGCAATGCAATATTTGTGATGCTTTAATATGATTTAAAGTCAGGAAATGGTACATTTACACATTACAATAAAAACATACTGCAAGTTTCATGCCTCAAAACCAACTCCTCACTTTATAATATTTTTTGAGTTAAGAGTTGTTGTTCTGCTCTCTTCTGAAACACCAGGATCTGAAATCGCCCCATTTGTGACGTCATGATTTCTCTCTGTTCAACAATGGATGTGGACAACCTGCATAAAAGCCTCTAAAAATTGCATATCCTTTTAAAAGATCAAACTATTAGAAATGCATTGTCCAAATTACTTTTTTACAACATACCTGAGTGACTGAACGAGATCTCCGTTGATCTCTTTTTACAAGAAAATGTTACTTTTTTAATGCAAAAAAAAACTAGAATCATATGCTAATCTCAAGAAACAAGAAGCATTTTATTTTTTAAGTAAAGTGAATTCAGGTAAATTAGGACACTTTTTGCCATCGAGATGAGTGGGAAAATGGCCCAATTATCCAGAATTAACCATATATTTTACTCCAAATGTGTGCAAACAAATAAACTGAACTGTAAATTTTACATTTGAAACTGTATTTCAAACTGAATAAATGACATACTTAAGAATGGTGAATAATCTTGAAAAGAAAGCCAAAGAGAAAAAAACTTCAGTGATTCGATGGTGTAAAAACGTGTCCATTTTCAACCATGCAAAAATAAAGCACAATAATTGTTTGTGTAGTGATAGCGTTGAGATATTATAAGTGAGAGTTATTTTCTTCCATAAGCACAAGAGGACCTCTTGTCACAGGGCCCGGGACAACATTCCCGCATGTCCCCCTGACAACGGACATGAATATATTAGTGACTTGAAGAGTTATTGAAAGCTTGGCATGCAATGGAAACATGACTAAAAACTTATATGACCAGGAAATAGCTGTCAGAGGCATTACCAAAGATGGCTAACAACAAGTTGTGTGCAATCCAGAAAGAAAATCTTCAATCAGAGATGGAGACAGAGATGTTAGTTTGGAAAATCTAGCCCTCTCGTACAACTTTTCTCTTTCTTTGCTGAAATATTTTCTAGATTCCTGTCTTGTCTCCGCAACACCCATGTCCCATATGCCAGAGGCTGTTTGGCCATTGTATAGCAGTGTGCTGCATAATACAAAGACAACAGCCAGCTGTTACAAACTAGACTTTCTAATACCACGTTTATTTATTCCCAAGCCTTTAACATCTAAGGTTAGTGACTTCATGACTCCTGTAGTTTTGGGTCATTTAAGAACTGCGGAGCTATTTTGCTATGCCTTGCTATACTCTGATTTTACAATGTAAAGTCTCCTCTACACAATGCTAGTCGGTCTCTGGGGGAGGAGATCAACGCAGAGCTGAGACAAAGTTTAGAGTAAGGCTGCTCCTTCTGTCCTTCACACTCGGAGGAGCTTGAAGAACTCCTCGTCTTCATGCTCCATTCACCAGCCTGACTTCCAGAGCCACAAACACACCACCGCTCACCTCATTATAAGCGCGCATAGCACACCTTCCTCTGAGACCAAATGCCTTTTGCGTAAGAGCATCCAAACATTGCGGTTACATTATTCCAGTATAAAAAATCGTGTTAAATGCAATGCTAATTTTAATCACTATTTAAATAAAATTTGAATGGCTATTCATCTGGTCTACATTATATCTGTGTGTGCTAGATGGACACGTCTCAATGTTTTTTCAGCACCTTACACCATGATAGCCACATTTTTAAAGGGGTCATGACACCATACATTTTTTTATTATTTTAATATGTTCCTTGAGGTTTACTTAGGGCTGGGTGATAAATCGATAACGATAATTATCGTGCGATATACATTTCCTTGATAAATGATAACAAGGTTTTGATAAATGTTCGATATAATGAGTCTCGGTCATGTGAGATCCAGTGCGAAGCACCTGAGTTCAGCGAAGAATTCAATTCTAGATTATTTGTATAGCGCTTTTTACGATTCAATCAGTGCAAAGCAGCTTTACAGGAAATTAAGTTTCCACAATATATTTATATATTGTAGAAACTTAATATATTTAATTTATGGCTAAATTGTGTTCCTGTGGCTCAGTGGTTAGAGCATTGCGTTAGCAGCGCAAAGGTTGTGGGTTCGATTCCCAGGGAACACAAACTGACAAAAAAAAAATGTATAACCTGAATGCACTGTAAGTCGCTTTGGATAAAAGCGTCTGCTAAATGCATAAATGTAAATGTAAATTAGGTAATTCTGTATATTGTCTGAGGGTTGGCATCCTCTGAGGTTATTTGAGGGGTTGGCATTATCTCTTCTCAGGCGTTTCGAAGAACACAAATAACTTGGTTTATATCCCCATAACAGTGCCGACAAACAGGAGAAAAACTGTGACCAGCGATACTTTTAAATCTATAAATCGCCATCATTTAACATAGATTTACGACAGTAGATTTTAATAAAGTTTTGCACAAAAAAATATAAAAATCGTTTTTTGATGTGACGCCACACTCGTATTCAGCACAATAAAGTGTCAAGCCGTTAAGAGACTGAACGCTAGTGGGCGGGGCCTATGGTGAGAGGATGACTATTCGTCGATGCCTTGCTCTGGAGGCAGTGTTTATGCAAATATTTGTGCCTGGGTGACGTCATCTTGCACCTCAGAACCAAAACAAGCCATTTTTGGAGCTCGATTAAATAAATGCTTTGTTTATAATGAGGAGGACGTATTAAGATATGAAACTTGCTTGCATGTTTTAATGGTACAAAGACCTCTTATATGCCAAAAGATCAAGGCAAAACCCCTTTAAGACGTCATCAACGAATGGCGTCTTTTAAATCTTAATGCTATATTATAGTAGTTAAAATTGTATGATTTATTGAGGCATTATCCAATGGAGAAAGTGGGGTGACTGATAAAATGGTGATATGTATGTGATGAGAACTAAATGAGATATACGCTGAAATTACGCAAAGTTTTTAACACAATATTTACAGGTACTGCAAACTTTTGATATTAGAAGATAAATTATCCATTGACAAGGCTATATTTAAAGAGTGTTAATGCTTCTGTCTAAGCCAAACTTAAGATATATCAAACATTATCTCAAAATGGCCAAATATCTTCCGATATATCATTTCAAATTCAACTTCATGTCAGTCCAAACTCATATGACTTCCTTTATTTTGTGGAACACAAAAGGAGATGTTTTTAAAAAAAGTAGATGGTGACCATCTGCTGTCAAGTTCCACAAAAGCATCATAAACGTAGTCCATGTGCGCAGTATTTCATATCTGAAGTCATAGAATAGCTTTTTATGAGTCACAAGCTAAAATGTAAGTCATTATTCATTGAAAATATATTTGACAGCTATGGTCACCATTCACTTCCATTGTATGGCAATGTGTATATTCTACCAATCATCTCCTTTTAGTTTTTTATGGAAAAGGTGAGTAAATAATATTCCTTAAAGGTTAACTGTCTTAACCTCAACAAGCATTAACACGAGTGGGACCCATTGTAGTATATAGTCCAATACTTACAAATAGAGTTGTGTGTGTATGTGTGTGTGTGTGTGTGTGTGTGTGTACTAAAGAGCCCATACCTGGAGGGCTTTCATTTTCTGGTTGTTCTGGTTGGAGAGGGTCTGGAAGCGGGCCAGCTCTGCCTGGCTGTAGACGCTGCGGTGTTTGAAGTATTTTAGCATGGCTTTGTGCATCCTCTTCTGCAACAAAGAAAGCTGGGGAAGAAAGAAAGAAAGAGGGAGAGAGAGAGAGAGAGAGAGAGAGAGGGGGAATTGGTAAGGCAGGAGAGGAAATTAATGGTAGTGTTCAAGAAGAATGATGGAGGGGAATAGAGAAAGCAGTCAATAGCCCATTCTGCAGTACACGGGGCTGACAGGAATTTCACAGTCTCTTGCTCTCCCTGCCCACTCATGTGCACTGGGCGGAAACCAGTCACATCTGGCTGCCAGGATGGGGGGTTAATTTTCTCTAAATGCTTCAGCGGTTTTGTTCTAGCTCAAGCAAACTCGGTGACTGCAAAGCTGATGAGTAAAATATTTCGACTTCACTCACTTTAACTTTATACCAATCCCCTCCAGACATATTTTACACATACACAAAAAGTCATGAACCCCCTGCCGCAACGAGAAATTATTCCGAGTATACAGGAAAAAAAGAAAAAAAATGAGAGAGAGAGAGTGTGTGTGTGTGTGTGTGTTTGTGTGTGTGTGTGTGAGAGAGAGAGATTAGAGAAGAAAGAAAGAAAGAAAGCATGCTGCTCTCTTTATTATTTGTGCAGTTTTCCAGAAAAAAAGGGGGTTTCAATTCGGAGGGATGTCGTCCCTTGTTTCGCCCCATCTCTTCTCTCTTCCTTTAAGCTTATCATTGCTTGGCAATGTGTTCTTCAGAGCATGAACAAACTAAAGCGAATTAGCTCAGCCTTTAACTGAACGAGTATAAAAAATGTCCTTTATGGAGCTGTGTTAAAACCTGTACTATCCTATTAATGCTACAAGTAACAATAGTTACAATATACTGTATCGTATAAAACGATATCAGAAAGACGCCAGGCAAAGTGAAGCGAGATACTATCCTCATCCGTGCTTTCTGTTGTCTGTACAGTCTCTGTGATCGTATAACAACTCGACTTGGCATGTCTGAGATGTATACGGTGTAATTTCTGTTAGGCCTTAAGGGTTACCTTTTGTTTACAAGCACTAAAGTGATTCTGGGAGTTTGGGTAGGCCCATGGGTTGTACATTTTACCACTGCAAGGGGGCGCTACAGCTCTCCTATTCAGACTAAACTGGCAAAATGCCATTGTATATGTTAACCTGTATTATATATAAAAGTGATCTGTTGATGTTAAGGACATAGTTGCAGTGTCCAATATAGCAGTTATGCTAGACATATATTTGGAGCTACAGTCAACTGATAAAAGTGCAAAACAAAGAGGTTTGTCAGCAAAACCAAAGGACGCCACATAAAACCACATAAACAATTAAACACCTTCTGTCACTAGCACACTAATGCAGATATTTACACTCATATTATAGCATTTATTTTGCGGTAAAAAAATTATGAAAAATATAATATTTAAATGGTAACTGCAATTTAACTAGCACTTTAGAGCAGAATAAAACAGCATAAAATGTTAAATATAATGGTAATTATGAAAACAACTGTATTAGGTGTCATTGCATTTCACTCTACTCATTGATCTATTTAATGTATTATATGTTTGCCATATAATTAAAAGTGGGAAGGTCAGTAAGTCCTTTTTTATACTATTTTATTTTCTGTTGTGCATTTTTTTTATATTTCTGGGGCAATAAAATACATTCTAATTCTAATGCATATAAATTGCATACTGAACTAATCATATTTAGCAAATCGTCACTAATATATAGCCACATAAACAGTGCTTGGAAACACCATCTGAATCTATTTCTCATGATAAATGTGGTGCCACAATTTCATACATACTGAGCAGGTGTTTTAATAGACATCTGATAAATATACATTCTATTCAAACTATTCATAATAGACACCTATACATACTCAGCATGGCATGGAAAACCTTTCAGAAATGGTAAGCCGTCATAAGAACCCATATTAAATTGAACGCAGCTCGGCCAATGTGTCCTTACAGATACGTATGGGACTTTAAGAAGAGCTTGTCGTAAACCTCGAAGAGATGCAACTACATCCTCTCTGAAGGAGAGAAAGACTGAAAATAAACAACAAACTGTAAAAAGGCTGAATACTGAGGAAAAGAAAATCAGGCTTTGATCATGAGCGTGGAGAATCCCGTCCACAGGATTTGCTTTTTGCATGCATTTCTCACTTGATAACATTCATGTAGTTAGATGAGGAGTTGTACGAGTATTAGTCTTTTGGGGAACAAACAATGTGTCTTGCTCTTCAGTAGAGTTTTAACATCAGCGCTAGAATAACAAATCATATTAAAATGATCTACAGCTCAAAAAATGTTACATACTTAAAGTGACAGATTATGTCTAGATCAGTATAACTAGTAATAATCTCAAGCAACAACAATGGTACAATTACAATAACGGCCTGTGGACTAATGTCACAAAGACAGTAAGCTTTAAAGCTGAAGTGTGACATTTTATTGTTTAAATACTTTTTCTGATCTTAGCATAATATGCAGACAACTGTAAGTAAGCCATTTATAGATCGATTGTTACAAAAAATATAAACATTACTCTCAGTAGTATTTCAAATTAGTGTTTTAAAAAAATTATTCCGATGAATAAAATCGCCATCACTGACTGAACGAACTGAACGAACAAGGGATCACATTCATGAACGAACTGAACGAATCTCAAATGATGTGAGGACGTTATTGAAACTCAGATTTAATCTTGGCTTGCTTTTATAGCTTGATAAAATAAAATAAAAAGTTTACGCTTTATTTATTACAAATGTATATAAATTATAGTTTAAAATGTATAATTAGTGGGGAAAAAGGCCAAAATACAATCATTCTAGAGTCTCTTAGTAGACTTGTCATTTGTAATTGTTTTCACTTTTTGTTGTTTAATGAATCAGATCAGTAAATGATTCAAAGAGTCATTCATAAAACAAAACAACATTCGTTTTAAAGGTATTTACAGGATAATAACGTAACCTACAAAAAGAACAAACTAAATAAATCAATGAATAAACAAATGTGCTTGATGAAGATATTTTTTAAATTACATAGATTAATAAAAATCACCAACCACTCAAAACAATGATTAGGGCTAAATTTAAGATTTCTCTATCTGAATTGTATATTTCCATCCATTTGGATTACAAAGTTTTAACATCAACAACTACTAAACTATGCAATGCATATTTATCAGTCATACATTAATTAAACGGGTAAGAAACAGGTAAGATTTCTGTTTGCATTTTATTTAAATAATCATATTTTCAAAAAGCATTTATTCAAATTGCTTAGAATCAGCATCAATCTATTTATTGTAAAACAAAAAAATTAAATGTAAATGCATTCAGTTAAAATGCGGCCTGTTGTTGAACAAGCAATATTTAATTAGCTAAAATATATGAGATATTTGATTTATTCATGCTAAATATATAAACCTGGGTATTGTGTATGTAAAACACAATGACTTTTTTAGTATCATCACTGAAATTTTACCGGTTTAATTTATGTATGACTGACAAATATGCATCGCATTAATGTTATTCGTTTTCTAGTTAGGTTAAAACTGCGCTATTCAAAAGGAAGGAATTTGATATGAAATTTAAATACTCAAGCCTAAATATTTTTGAGTGCACTAATTCCTGTTTGTGCATCGCAACCAAACTATGTTCCACCAATGGCAAAAGAAGGAAACCTGTTCGAACACTCTTCAGCTTTTAACCTCTCACTACAAACAGCAGCACCTGAAAACATCTCTACATTGATAAGTGTGTGTTGCTATACACAGCCAAAGACACACCTAATGTTGTTTGGAAATGACTAATGCACTGCACTCCATAGGTACACACTGCATTGCACACTGCAGCGTTGATGAATACCAGCAAAACCACCCATCCTTTAGTGATGGACGTACATGTCATATTAGCATTTTCCCAAACGTTCCTGAGATGCTGGTTCTTGAGAGCGTTTGCATCTGCTATGTGCCTGTTTCCACTCACTGCCATGTGAGATGGAATAAACACACATGCACGCCAGAGCAACGCTGTCATGAAGCTTATCTCATCATGATTAGATTACTGCAGTGGCCTCCTAGCTGACTACCCAACTAAAACCATCCACCTATGACAGGCAGCGTGGAGCACGCGAGCATACGCTAGTCCGCGCAGACCTCTCTCTCATCACTATTTTGCATGCCTGCTGTCTATCTCTGATGATAAAGATAGACAACCACATCATTCACACATGCAGAAAATAGCCTTGATGTAAACACACATACGGAAGGAGCCACAAAGAAAGAAATGTGTTTGTGGTAATGAGAGTTACCTGCTTGTGATCTTGGATGTAGGCTTCTGCTCTGTTTCTTCTGTCAAAAACATAAACGGCTTCTTGTCTGGCAATCATCAGAGCATTCTGCAGCTCTTGATACTCCTGCGCTAACTTCAGATTGTGTTTTAGGGCTTCCTGTAGATTAACCTGGAAGAGATTAGCACAGGATGCTCTCCATCAGCTTCTGAGAGACTCTAACATGTATAATGAAAAAATACCATTAAAAAGCAGGACAAAGAATGAACAGTGAGCCCCATTTAAAGAAATCGTTCATCCAAAAATTGTAAACACATTTGTGTCATCCCAAACCTGCGTGGCTTTCAAATTATTTCAAGAAGAGATTCTGAAGACGTACTTTTCCATGCAATTACAATAAATCAGGACTGAAGCTTCATTAAAGGACACAAAAGCTCATTAAATGACTTACGCTCTATATTTCAACTGTTCTGAAGTCTTACGGCAGCTTTGTTGTGCGAGGAACAGACCATAATTTAAGTTATTCACTGATAATCTTGCCCTCCAGTGGGCTGTTAACCTCTGTCACCGGATCATTGAGTCAGTGAGTAGAACTTGAGAACTGGATTTGTCCGATTCATGAACAAATCATTCAGTTTTGTGAACCGGATCAACTGATTCATTAAAAACATCTGATTCAAAAGAACGATTAGATCATGACTAGACACTGCAACTTTCATCATGAAATCACGTGAATGTACCAAAGACACCTAAATGTAGGTTTATTTCCCACTTTTTATGAAACACTGTAAAAAATCTTTTTAAATGACTTGAAAAAAAAGAAAGAAAAAACTAAGTCTTTCTGCTTCAAAATGTCACTTTTAATTAAATGTGTTACTTGCTGTGTCTGTGATTCATTGTGAAATTTACTAGCAATGAATATTGTTTCTACACCCCCCCCCAGTTTACTTCTATAGTACTTCTGCATTATTTGGACTACCTGCAGACTGATTTCTCATTTACTTTTGGCAGACCTTTTATCCAGAGCGACTACTTCCATACTTTTAGCAATATGCATAATCCTGGGAATCAAACGCACAAACTTGCACTTTCATTTCACTTTGGGACCAGTTGATGGACAGTAATTGCAAAAATGTCAATGAAATCACAGTAGTTTAGTGAAAGACAGCATTTTAATTAGGTCTTATTGTTAACTTTCATTTATTTTATATTTATTATAATTTTAGAAATGTTGCTCTGCTTTTATAATTTTCATTAGTTAAATTAAATATTACTAATTATTTTTAATTATTTTACTTCAGTTTTACTTTTTATTTATTTCAAGTTGGCAATTTTAGGGCTTCAACTTAATGCAACTTGAGGCAATATTTTATTCATTATTTTTAAGTGTTTCATCTAATATTAATATCAGATGAAAATATAATATATATTAATCTAATATTTATATCTTAGCTTTATTTGAGTTATAAAAAATATTTAAAATAGTTTCAGTTTTAGTTAACGATAATAATCCTGCACAAAAGACACTTATTGTGATATTTTGTGCATGCAGTGCAGTAATATTCAAACATTTTTCAGTGTTGCTTCAGCGTCCTAATATTTGTTGGGTCACTGTATGTGCATGTGGTTGTGTCTACATCGTTTGCATGTTTCTTTGTAATTATTTTTACATTTTGCATGTTTTACGCTAAAACGAATCCTCTTCGAATGCAGTAACTCTAGTAATCATACAGCACTTGAGGAAGTATGTAAACAAATTACGATAAATAAGTGTCTGGTTTGCTTGTCTCCACAATCTCCACAACCCTGCGTCAGCACGTGGAGAGAGAGCTATGGAAAGAAAGATGGAGAGAGAAAGAGAAGAACATTTTCTGCTCTACCTGAGAATAAGGAATAATGAAGTGTGTCTGGGCAGTAAAACGACCCAGCGCTAAACTGATGAGTTTAACCCAGCACAGAGAGTGGCAGTAAACATGACAAATGCCGGCTATTGATTTAAAGCTTAATTACTGCATGCAGTGCTGACAAAACCCGTCCGATGCACCTCTGAAATGTAAATGGAACAAATTACACTTCATTGGCCATAAGAAACTGATGGTGTCTGCACTTTGCGTCCTACTGCTTTTCTACTCACTGAGCATCTGACTTCATCAAGTAAACAAGCTACATGAGAATATGATGAGGGGAGAGAAAAACCAGATTCAGCTTGTGAGGAAGTCACAGCGGAGTATGTCCATAAGTGCAAGTTACATTTAACACATCTCGACTGATCGTGTAAGAAAATGCACAACTATTTCAAATGGTTACAAATGTTGGGAGGTTATAATCCGTGCTGTACAGTAAGTCAAAAAAACCAAACACGATTTACTTGCTTTATTCACATTCCTGGTCTTACTGAGATCAATTAATTAGTTTTACCAACGGAAAAAAAATTCTGGATATAATCATTTGCTGCTCCACACTGCACTATTTTCATTGAATACTCAATATTTCAACAGAAATACTTACACTATGGAAGTAAAATGGGTTGTACACACGTGTGTAAGTGTAATTTGACATTGACCTTAATGTGAGCAATGCAAAGGTCATGGCATTGATTCCCAAGAAATACACAAGCGGATGAAACAGTTGCTTTGGATAAAAGCATCTGCCAAGTGCAGATGGAATAATCAAGATAAATGTATTTAATTGAATGTTATTAAAATACATTCTAAAATAAAGGAAATATAATATATCTATAATATATAAATCAACCTATGAATAGCATTATATATATATATACGTGTGTGTGTGTGTGTGTGTGCAAAGTGAAAATTCTCTTTATTTTTCTTATTTTTTATTAATCTACCACCAATTTGTTATTTTCTTATTTTATGAAAATGTTCATTTTCATATTTTAAGCATAAACCTTACAAAATGTGTCTTATATGTGAGTTTGTTTCTACTTCAGGCAAAAATAAATAAATAAAACATAAAATAAAAAACAAAATAACATAAAACAGTTAATTGTGAGATAAATTTTAAAAGAACAAATGGTCATATTATGAGATACAGTACATGAAATAATATTTAAATTAGGCAAAATAAACTTTGTGAAAATTGAAGTTTCGCAATATTAGAAAGTTGCACAAAAAAAATCCTTAACTATGAGAGTTATCTTTAAGTTAAGTTATCTTTAAGACATAAAGCCAAAATTATGTGAAAAAAAAAATCACATTTCTGGTTTTATTTTTAATGTTCACTTCCATATAATCTTGAACAAATCAAGAAAAAAACCTGTGTATCCAAAAAACAAAAAGCCTTTTTCTAATAAGCGTGTCCCTCTCATCTAAAACACATGACGCTGCGGTCGTCATCCGGTGTTGTGCGTCACTAGCCATATTTCCTTCATTAACATCTCATGACTGTGATGTCCCAACGATGCGCCTCGGGTCAATCGAAGGCACTCTGACACAGTCTCTCTTTGTTGGAAATGTTAAACGTCGAATCGTTTCTGTTGGGCGATGAATCTTTGTGCTGCTTTATTGTTTCCTGTGAGAAGTCTTAAGAGACTCTCTGCTCTGCTGCCCTGCAGCAAGTTAATGGCAGACTGGCTCTATGAGGGAGGACTTTTAATTCGGCTCCTGTCTCGCACCAACAACTTGTTTGGAGTTTGCTGCTTCTGCACGCATGGAGGATTAAGCCCCATTGCCTTTTCTTGTTTTGAACTAATGCATTCTTGATCACCGTTTAATGAAACTATATACCACATGGCGATTTCACATTAGATAAGCCATGTGAGACTTTCATCAGGCGCCGGGCTCTGACTGAGGCCATAATCCCGAAACTCAACTCCCCCAATAAATAGCTTTTCCCTCCGAAAATGAAGTGATAATACGTGGGTTTCATGCAAAACATAACATATTATCTCTGAAAAAAAATTATAAGAGCTTTCATCAAATTATTAGAGGAAATGTTAGTAGAGGTGTGATACTGAGAGGCGGATATTCTGGAGCAAAGGTGCAATACGATTTGCTTTACTTGAAACATTAGGGACACACAAACAGACAATATTAATGTACTGACAGTGTTTAAAAAAATAAACACTTGTTCGTATGCACAACTTTAGGAATGAAATAGCGGAAAACTTTATGAATTCAACCGAATTCAACACACAAGTGACACCATCCATCCATCCATCTATCTATGGGTCATTCTATGAAATCAGTGCCTTTTCCACTTGGAAAAATAGAAAAATAAAATACGTTTAATCAATATATTAAACATCCATGAAATGAAGACACCTTAAAATGACAAGAAATTGTATAGTGTCTTCTCAGGCTATGTCATTGATTATTGTATGACTATTTTTATATTATTGGCATTAGCTCAATAATATACAGAGGGTGACCTTTAAAATGTTTGAATTGTACACAGACAATCTTTAAAAACAGGGTCAAACCTAATCAATGTCATCCCTGTTACCCACGTGTTACTCTAAAATGTACCAGGTTGACTGTAACAGGTTTGACAATTCAAACAATAATAGTAATAATCAAGTTCACAAAAGCACATATTGCACACGTTGAAAGGATTTTACTTGTAGATACTGATTATATTAAATGTAAGAAACAATTGTTTAAAAAATGGTCACAGGATTGACATCGCATGACCCCCCCCCCCACTTTGGAATCCTGATTGAGAGATGATGTCACTTGAATGTCCATTATTTCACAAGGGTTTTTGATGAGGGTAACAGCGCTGACATGAAATCAGGGGACACCAATAAAATGATTCATGTTTTATAGAAAAAAATGAATACTTATGCCAAAAACAATGCTTAACAATGAGGCTATATTTAGAACAATACACAAATGTGATTTTTATATCATTTTGCAAATTAAAAGTCCTGCTGAAAAAGAAAAATCATATTGAGGGACAGGCCAAAAAAAACGTACCCTTACCAGCATAAATGCTCTTTAAATTATTTAAAATAATATTTAATTGACTTTTTTAATGTAATATTGATGAAAACATACATAGTATTGTTATGTTTATAAATTGCACATTTACTCGTTGTTATATTAAATCTATGTTAGATTATTTCTTAGGGACACAAAAGACACTGATTTCGTGGAATGACCGCTATCTGTCTATCTATACACACACAAAAATTAAATCTACTCATGAATAGAATAAATTCAATAGCCCCTGAACCTTAAATGATCCATAACCTTTGTACATCTTTAAAGTTGTTCATATATAAAACAGTTAGCATTTTTGACATTATTGATACATTATTATTGTACATTTCCAAACATATGAAAATATCTGTATGCTAGAACCACACTTATTGAGCATATAACTGCAGATATTATTAACATAAAGCTGCTGTCAACCCAACCAATGAGCTAACAGCAGATAATACCGGACAAAGGGCTCTTGTTATATACGTTTTGTTCTCAGTGTCTTGAAATGTATAATTTGGTATCACTGGGTATTCCATAAAAATGACACGGTGCATCATCTTACAAAGGAAATCTAAATATTTATAAAGGTGATTTCAGCTTGAATGGTGATTGGAGCACATCAAATCCCCTAACCTATCAAATGCACTCATGCTCGTTCGGCTTCAGCTGATCAGTTTTCTGATATGTAAAGAAAACATTTGTTAACCTGGATTATAAGTATTTAAATAGCAAAGCTGATCTAGGATCAGCACATATAGGAAGCCCTGATTAAATAATCTGGACATAAATGTAAATATGAAAGAAAGGGTTCTTAACCTCTGTGTCCTTCATGACAGCCCGGCGTTGAGGGAGCAGTGCTGAGTGAATCTGTGTGTGATGAGACTTCCTCTCTTTCCAGGAAGCTATATCCCTGTGCACGTTACCCATCACTACTGTGGCCGTCCCATGTTTAAACACCATAGTGTCTGACAAACCCCTGAAACAGACAACAAATAAAAACAAGCTCGGAGGTCTAATGGATATTATGGACAGACACATAATGAACAGTATTTCTTACTGTAGCTCTACTATAAGATGTGGCATAGTGCTGATGGTTTGCTCCATCATGTCTGATTCTTGCTTTAACTCGTTCAACTTCAGGTCAAGCTCCTTGATCCGGTTTGAAATCTCCTCATACCTCAATGCCACCACACTAAGGCTTTCCTAATAATAACGAATAACATATTGTGATGAAAGGAATAAATATGGATTTAATCACTTTTCAAGTTTTAAAGTACAAATCTGCAATATTGTTGTATATGAAAGACATGTAGGTAACACTTTAGTGTAGGAACCAATTCTCACGATTAACCAATTGCTTATTAGCTTGCCTATTATTAACATATTGGCTGTTTATTAGTACTTATAAAGCATATTCTGCATGACCATATTCTAAATCCCTAATCATGCCCAATACTTAAACGTAACAACTACCTTACTAACTATTAATAAGCAGTAAAAGTCATAGTTAATGGTTTGTTGATGGCAAGAATTGGACCACAAAATAAAGTGTGTCTGACATATATAATATAAATACTGTAATATAAATCAAGTATAATTTTATTTTCACCTTCACAGAATTAAAACATTCCTGATAGTGTTTCTTTTTCTTCTCAAAATCATCAGAGAGGCTTCTGTGTGCAGTGTGCATGTCACTCAGTTTGGCTTTTAAGTTTTCAATTGTCTGAGAAAATTTTTTATAGAAATAAGAGAAAAAACATACATATGCAACTGGTAACTTAAGTCACGTTTACTTAACTCAATAATAACTTGACTGGACCTTACGGTCAACATGAATCAACCCTATTTACTTAATAAATTACTTTGCCCTTTTCATCAGTCATCATCAAAATATAAAAACTTTCTCAACCTATGAAATATTTTTTCTCTTCCTCTCATGTAACAAAATCCACACAGGTGGGAAAATAATATTAACCAATAATATCACAGCCTAACATGTTAGATCTAATCAAATGCAAATAATGACTACAATATTTTAAGATGAATATTCTTTCATCTCACGGGGAGGTGCTTTTCAGATTAAGAGTATGTGTATTTCAGTTCATCTGAAATAATACAATACTTCAAAGATGATTTTTACAGTAAACCAGTGCCATTAACTCTATACCCATCAGATTTACCTCAGATTTCTCTTTATAGATCTGTCTCAGTTGCTCCAACTCAGTCTCCAGTTGAGCGGCTGCAGACAAAGTGTCTTCATACTTTTTCTGCAGATCAACTTTCTGCATCTCGCAGTCTGTTTGTTCACGGTTATATTCGGCTGCGTTTGCATCCCTACTACCCTGAACACATCGATCCCAAACATTAAGCGACACAAAAAATCTACACACAAACTAAGTGCAACACTGACATTGCTTCACCAGTTATCATTTTATTTATGCATTTTTTTAATCATGTAAAGATGTATTCATAAGGAACATCTGGTTTTACCTCGAGAATATCTAAGACGGTCATTTCAGTCATTATCAGCTTCTTCATTTTGTCTATCTCTTTCTGCTCAGTGCCCACCAAAAAGAAAAGACATCAATATCACTTGATTAGGAAGCAAAAATTGGCAAACAAGACAAAAACAAAATCCAATGCAGCTCAGAAATGACTACAGTATAATTCCCTATAAACATGTCATCTTTATTGAGACCAATAAAGACATTAAACTACTGTAATCAACCAATACTGCTAAACCTCTTATGTAATAATATTTTACTAATATCTGCTCACGTAACTGTTTAATAGCTATAAAAGTAATTATTTACTTGCCTTCATATTGTTCATACTGTTAAGTAATTTTTTTCTTTGGAACACAAAAGTATACAAGTCACAGCAGATGAAAAGATATTCAGTGAATAAGAAATTATATTTTGGATCGTTCCTCAAATAGACTTGGAATATGAAATATCAGTCATATGTACAAATTTTTGGTGTTTTAATGCAGTTGTTGTCCTTTTAGAGTGTCACTCTTAAAAATCAAGTTTCGGGGGTGCGCAGGGGGGAGGGGGGTGGGGGGGGGGGTGCAGTGATGACACAAAAGAACCATTTTTGGTTCCCAAAAGAACCGTTCAGTGAACAGTTCTTAATTTAAAGAACATTTTAATAGACTTGCAGAACCATTTTCACTACAAAGAAACTCTAAGAAGTGAAAAAGTGTCCATGGATGTTAAAGGTTCTTTATGGAACCATCAATGCCAATAAAGAACCGTTAGCTGTATGAGTTTTGACAGAACTCTTGTGGAACGTCATGAGGGTGAGTAAATGAGGATAGAATTAGTATTTTTGTATCCAGGCTACACATTTGTTCATTGAGTAACCTCTCTCATAACTCATCTGTAAATCTGAACGGGGCAGGTTGTCCTCTTACCCTGTTCTTCAGCTCCTCCAGAAAGGTTTGTCCTTCTACACAGTCCAGATTGGCTTTGGTGTCTGAGTGAACGGCAGAGACCTGGTCAAACTCGGCTTTGACCGGTTTCCACTGCTTCTCACTCAAACCGATCTTCAGCAGGACATGCTCACGATCCTTCAGTAGCTTTCTCACAGCCTGTTCACTGGAACAAAACGGCCACAAACAACCTCATAAAACAGTCCGTCCCCCGAGATCCACAGCACGATGTACTGCAGCCTGCTCACAAAAATGCTTGCACAGCATTCAGCACATTTCACAACTGGAAATGAAAATGCTCTAAATACAGTATGTGACATCCAACTGATTTCACAAGATCAAAGATTAATTACTGCAATAGTTATGACACAACACTTTAGTTCAGAACGCATTACATTAACAACAAGCTGCCTGATTGTTCTAAAAACTCAAGCATTAACACAATATTGAACAAACTGCAGTTTGTTTACAGCATTATCAGTCAAACAATTAGGTATTTTAGCAGCTTTGCTTACCTAATTATTTCATGAAACAAGCCAACTACAGCATTCAAATTCAAAATACTTATATTAAAACTTAATACCAAAATAAATGTATAAATACATGTATATACTGTATATGTATACACACACACACACACACACACACACGTAATATATATATATATATACACTTTTATTGCAATTTTTCTCTTTTTTATATGTTTTTTATACTTGCTCTTTAAATAAAATAAAAATATGCAGTATCTTTTGGTAAATAACATAATACAACATAACATACTTAATTTTTAAATTAGCATATACTTGGGCATATACAGTTCATGGTATTATCCATAAAGTTCAATGTTTGATTTTTAACATCATGTGTGTCAACCGCTTCCAGTTGTTTTCATTTTAAAAACAGCCCATTATGATGCTTGATACTGCAAACTGCTATTACCGTAATCATAAACATGCTAGTTTGTAGCATGAATGAGTTATTTCTCTAGTTATTTACCTGTAGCAGCTAAGTCTTGGCTTCTGAATCAGAAGTCTTGTGCATTCACAGGAAATAGCTCACATCCACATTGCAGAATAAGGTATTTTTTGCGTTCTCTATCATTGTGTTGGTTCATGCTGTGGTGCTGCTTCACAGCATTTTAATTTCAGAAGCAATGCCACACACATACACATTTTTAAGTGGAATTAGAGTTATTGCATGATTTCATGACATGATCTGCGGAACACTGATTCTGTTTTGATAATTAAAGAATCCAACACTCACACAACAGACCAATGAACCACAAGACATTTCCAGCACATTTCTCATAGTGTTGTCATATGAGTCTCCATCTCCATCATGGGATGTAATGCTGATCCATACGTTCTATATCAAGTTGGGAAGAATCACTACTGTATATCCAGATTTTCTTCCATGTCATAGTTTTTCATGATGTGTAACAGATTCAAGTAAACGGTTTAATACATGAACAGCACTATTGGCTTGTGTGTGAAAACATATGGTCTTCATAGATCTTATGGAGGCAACGTCATATGTTGTTGCCGTACCATGGACGATTTAGAGGAAGCAGCAACAGTGGATTGTTTTTCATTTGGATCGATTTCATTTGCTGTAGTTCAATGAAAATTATATTTGTCGTACTTCTTGTTGTCCCATAAAATTAGGTTACTGTGCATGAAATTTGGACTGACTCTATAGTGAGTATAAGACACTGTTGATTGCAGTTTACCCCACAATTCACCACCTTTTTTAATATCATCAGGATTTTACAATAAAATACTATATTCTGAATTGTACTGTGAAATAAATGCAGACTAAGCCATAACATAAATTACTGCAAAGCACAGCAGACACCTCTAATCATTATTGGCAATCACTAGAATACAGAAATATACTTTAAAGGGATAGTTCGCCTTCATCTTGTTCCAAACCCGTAAGAGCTTAGTTCATCTTTAGAACACAAATTAAGGTATTTTTGATGAGCTTTCTGACCCTGCAAAGACAGTTGAAACGTTCATGGCCCAGAAAGGTAGTAAGGACATTGTTAAAATAGTCCATGTGGCATGAGTGGTTTAATCGTAATGTTATGAAGCCGTGAGAATACTTTTGAAATGCAAAGAAAATAGACTTTTTTCAACAATTTCTTCTCTTCCGTGTCAGTCTTCAATGTGCGTTCATGAGAGAAAGAGGAATGCACACGCATGCATCGTGATACTTGTGGAGAAGAAATTGGTGAATAAAGTATTTTTTTTTTTTTTTTTAAGTATTCCCGTGGCTTCATAAAATGATGGTTGAACCACTGATGTCACGTGGACTATTTTAAACGGTGTCATTACTACCATTCTGGGTCTTGAATGCGGTAGTTGCGCTGCTGTCTATACAGGGTCAGAAAGCTCTTGGATTTCATCAAAAATATCTTCATTTGTGCTCCGAAGTTAAGCGAAGGTCTTACAGGTTTGGAATGACATGAGGGTGAGTAATTAATGACAGAACTTTCAGTTTTGGGTGAACTATCCCTTTAAATGAAAAAATGTTGTGTGATGTTATGTTTATATGGGACAAACCTTTGGCAGATCTTTCTCTTGTAGTCTTCAATTTCCAGTTTGTGCTCTTTGTTTTTGTCTCGCAGGGTCAATAATTCATGTCGCTTTTGGCTTAAGTTTGCATCCAACACGGACACCTTTTCATCACCTTCAAGTTTCTGATAAACACAGTAATGCACATCATTTACTAGATATATGCTAATGTGGACTTTTTCATAGCCATGTCTTTGTTTGGAGGCTAAATTCAACCACATTCAGATGTTGTGCACAAAATGCTAGCCACATGCAAAAAATCATATTTTTAAGAATCTTTGCTTATATAAAGTTCCACTGATAGTTCTAACACATAAGCATACACATATTTCAAATATTTCTTATTTCAAAACTATAACTAACATTTATGACAATTAAACATCACATAGCACCACCTATGGTCAAACCAAGTTTCTTGTGGAAAGTTTCTAAACTCTGTTGTGGCAGAACAACCTCAAAAATGCACCAAATCCAAATTTAAAAAGGAATAAACAAACTGCTAAAGAAACAAGTGAGCGCTCTGCGGCTCATTCACTCAAGCGTAATGTAATTGTGAAATCAGGGCTTAGACAAAATGGAGGCTCTAAGAGAATGAACACGGCAGATCGGTGTGAGGAATCATGGGCCTTTCCTGCCCTCCAGAGGACGTGAGGGTTGACATCTCCAGCACGGCACATCATTTCACCTCAGATTTATATCAATAACAGCCTGTTATACTTACAGATGTTTGTATTTGGTTTTGAAGCTGCAATACATCGCTCTTCTTTATCATCAATTTCTCCTCGTTAGCATTTTTTTCAGCTTTTAATGTTCTGACCTAAAAAAAAAGACAAGTGAAATTAATATTTAGCACAAAAGCTCTTTCAGGGGACTAATTTTAAATAGTAAAAAAGGAATTAATATGAGCTTATGATTGGTAAAGTCAGAATTTTCCCAAAAATTCACAATGTTTTCATAATATTTATACAGATTTAAATATCCCATGAGCAAACCGGTAGGTGAATGTATTCTAAATGAGAACTGACTTCTTCATTTGTGTCTGTTTCCTGTCTCTCAAAATGATGTGTCTTCTTCACCAAGGCTTTGATTTGGTCGCTTCTCAATGTTAGTTTTTCTATCGACTCTTTAATTTTTCGGTGAAACGCCTCACACTGTGACTGCAGCTGCTGTAAGTCACTCCTGTCAGCAGAGAAAGAGAAATCATGTCATTCCCTCGTAGTCCACTTTATATGTCTATATACCACTTCATACACATGGAGGGAAGCAGCTGAATGACAATCAGATCCTGTTAAAAACATTGCTCAGAATTTCATACAGTTTAACCTAAAGGAGATTGTATTACAATGTTCTGTTTGTTTTAATTTATTCATCTGCATAATGTCAATATGTGTTTTTACAAGCAGAGGTTGGCTAAGCAATGTTTTCCAATTTACTAACATTTTATAGACATTTACACATTTGAGACATTTACAAACATTTTATAATTTTGAGAAATAAAATTGTGATGTAAATATAGGTCATTAGTATGGCATAACATGTCCGGTGCAACTGTTAAATGAAGATAACATGAATTAGAAAGTGATTTACATCAGTAGAATAAAAAATGTATATTGATATTATAACCTGGCTTTAAGGCAAGGCAAGGCAAGGCAAGGCAAGTTTATTTGTATAGCACATTTCATACACAGTGGTAATTCAAAGTGCTTTACATAAAAGAAAGTGAAATAATCATTCACAGCAATAAAAACAAATAAAGTCTTTACAGTGATGGACTGAAATTAAATTGTGAGGATGGAGAGAACAGCATTTTAGTGACACCTTCTGTCTGGATTGATATAACACGAGAGAACTGAAATAAAATATAGGCCTGATGTCAGCATCCAGATGACAAAAAAGGACTCACTGCTTGTCACTCAGATGATTTCTGATCGTTTCCATTTCTTTGTTCATTTCTCCTTTCCTAAGGTCTTCTCTGAATTCCTCATTTATAAACTCCTCCTGAAGAATCTTTAGCTTCTGAGAGATGATTGAAAACGTCTCACTGGCCTGGAGGAACATTTGTGACAATGTCTTAATGAATTCATATAACAGTCAGACAGTTCAGTATGGCAATATGGCTCAATAGTAAAAAATTACATCCCAAAAATAGACAATGAGCTCCAAGTTTATTTAGCAGTTTTACATGCTTCTGTAGAAGTCAGTAACTTAAAAAAATAATTTTAGATGTCCTCTGATTGTTTCCTTAAACAACTTTTACATTTGTATTTATCTAAATGTGTAGGAAAACATTTCAAATTGATTGTTTGATTATGTTAATTAGGGACTTGCGTCATTACGTCAGTCTTGTTATTGTAAACCAAAAGTACAATTATTAAAAAACTGTTTTAGGTAACTGAAAGCAGGAATACAATTGAATATTAAAATTAATATAAATATAAGTTGAAAATGTAAAGTTATTAAAATCAGAAATGTTTGTCTTGGCAACTACCTAAAATGACTGAAACTGAAACAAAAACAAAATAAAGCTAAATAAGAAATATTAATAAAAATGACAAAATCACAAAAGATTACTAAAACTTAAAATTAAATTGTAATCATTAATTAAAATGCAATTTTTATATAAAAATAAACGAATAAAATATGATTAGTTCTCTATTAGTATATAAATAATACAAAAAAAACAGAGGGTAATTCATTCACAAAAAAATAACACTTTTTAAATACTTCAGTTTAGCTCTTTATTGATGAATTCTTTGAAAATCAAAAATAAACTGGAAAAAACCGTCCTCTGAAAAAAGTGGGTGGTCACTGTTGCGCTCCTCTAGTACGTTCTGGACTCTTTTAGTTAGACCTACATCACTTCTTCTCTTTGGTTTTGTCTTATTGATTTTAGGTCCGCTAAACAAGCCCACAAACAGGTTCACAGTAAACACACCTGGCTTTGTGCTGTTCGGATCTGCTTCATGATTTCACTCTCCAGCTGGAGTCTCTCGTGCACGAGCGGCCCGTGTTTCCTCATGAAATCGATATCCTCCTTTAGACGTCGGTTCAGCACCTCCGTGTTGGTCAGCCTGTCTCTCACCTGCGGCAGCTGATCTCTCCTCATTTTCAGTTGCCACGTCAGCTCGGCGATGTCTGTGCTGCAGGATTCACGCTCTGAATGTGCAAATATAAGAAAGATAGATGCGAAAAGTCAAGGATGGAGCAGAAGAGAGATTCTTTTTGTAATCAAACTTTTTTAAAGACCTTGTAGCATAAGTTTTGTGGCATTCAGTCCTTGTATGTTAGCTTGAGGTCATCTATATGCTTGTGTTCTCCTAAAAGTTGACAAAGTACATACTGACGAATAATTTATAACCTGAATGTGCTGTAAGTCGCTTTGGATAAAAGCGTCTGCTAAATGCATAAATGTAAATGTAAAGTAATTTTACAATCTGCCATCTTGCATTGAGGCGGATACAGAAGAGCGTATGCTGCATGCGTTCGATGGGTAATATACAAAATGGAGCTACGCTGATGAGGAGAGACAGAGAGGAGTTATTTTTATTTTCTTTGCATACAAAAAGTATTCTCGTCCCTTCATAAAATTCTGATTGGACCACTGATGGCAGATTGACTAAACCTGGCAAAGCTTTTCAGGCTTTTTCTGAACCTCGACAGGGGTATTTACACGGACAGTCACAAAACTCCCGGTTTTATATCAAATATCTTAAATTGTGTTCCGAAGACGAACAAAGATTTTATGGAGTTGGAACGACATGCGGGTAAGTGAATGACGACACAATTTCATTTTGGGGGTGGAGTGACCCTTTAATTCACCCCAAAATTATACTTCTGTCATTATTTACTTGTAATGATGGAAATACAGCTGACGGTAGCTGTTGGCTTCCGTTGTGTGGGGAAAAAATAATATGAAAGTCAATGGCTACCATCAACTGTTTGATTACCAACATTCTTCAAAATATCTTCTTTTGTGCTCAATAGAAGAAAGAAACTCATTCAAGTTTGGAACAACTTACGCGTGAGTAAATTATGACATAATTTTCATTTTTGTTGAAAAACTAAATTATTTTCCTCTCCCCAACAAGAACCTAATAGGGAATTACACTCTCCTAATTCAATCATTTTATTTACCTAATTGAATTGTTGTGCAAAAATAAAGGGATCATACTGTCATTATGCTGCATTATCTGAATAGGAAATGTCAACAAAGCAGTTATTTTTAATTTAGTTTTTTCTAAAATGTCTACTTGGCTTTTATGAACTTGTGTTTAAGTTTTAGTAATATTAGTACATCAACTTGAACAAAACAAAAAGTAACTGAAATACAAATACGAAATTACGTTTAGGTTTTTTTATGTATTTTATTGCCTTTGAAATTGTACTTTATTTGAATTAATATAAATTACTTAAATTACCTTGAATATTTGAATATGAAATACCTTGAATATTTTTGTCATGTACTTTGTAATAGAATAGAATAGACTCTTTATTGCCACATTACTGGGCCTGAAGTAAAATGTTAGTGCTGGAAAAAACAGTTTGAACATAAATTGCATGTTGAAATCAATATCCAGTCTGACCTTTCTGCATTGCTATAGGAAACTCATTCTGCTTCCAGAGACAGAGGCGGTCATGTTTCTCTGAAAGTTTCTTGTCTTTTTCCTTTTCTTCCTGTAGAGCCTTCTCTGCATCTCTCCGGTCCAACTCAAGACGCTCGATCAAACTCTTCACCTCCATCAGGACGTCTGTGGTCTCCGTCCACAAATCCCCCACTATATAAAGAAAACTAAGTGCATATTATAATCAAAATATTAAGGAGATTCAAGACTGTCCATCATTACCTTGTACATAAAGCCCCATGCCTTCAATACACAGCTCTGCATTTTTGGCATCAGCAGAAACACATCTAAAACACAAAGGAAAAATATGTTATTTAATCTGCACATTTTTTACAATATTATTAAATTAAACTATTAATTTGATTTAATTTATTTCTGATTACTTTGTATATGTTAGAGCCCACATAATATATAACATGTAGAAACCCATAGAAACTGCTGATACATGCTATCTTACTGGAAAAATGGTTACAACTGATGTACAGTATGTGATGTGGAAAATCTATAAAGTTTTATGGCTCACTTCCAATTAATACTGTGGTTGTTTTCATGTGCAGATTCATGCTGAGCATATCACCCTAGAAGACAAGAGACATTCATTATTCATTCATTATGTAATATGAGAGCAAAGGAAATAACATGCGAGTCAATCCATATAACTGTGAGCTCAATCTGGGTTTGATCTGTGTGGTACTGGTTTTGATCTATGGCTTGAATTCTTGTGGTTGAGTCTTGGTCAGTGATGGTATATAATAATACAATCCATCTTCGGGTTATGTTTGGTTCTACCTGTTGGCCCCAGTTTTCCAGTTTGGACTTCAGTTCCTGGATGTGAGACACTGCTTATTCACACATGGTGCTGGAGTGTTACCAGAGCACAGCTGCGACGCCTGCTGGAGCTAACCATCTCTCCCTTGCTCTGAAACGTACAACTGACTTTGATCATAGAGATCACAAAGATCTCACATCGAGGCATATATAATATAACCTAAAAGGAATAGTTCACCCCAAAAAATTAGAAGTTGTTTATAATTTACTCATCCTCAGGCCACCCAAGATGTGGATGAGTTTGTTTCTTCATTGGAACAGATTTGGAGAAATGTAGCATTACATCACTTGCTCACATATGGATCATCTTAAGTGAATGGGTGCCGCCAGAATGAGAGTCCAAACAGCTGATAAAAACATCACAATAATCCACACCACTCCAGTCCATCAGTTAATGTCTTGTGAAGCAATAAAATGCATGTTTATAAGAGTCCTCTATTCATAATATTGCCTTTCTCCAGTGAAAAAGCAATCGTATTTGTATCAGGAGAGATATATAAACAGATCAAACACCATTTACCAGCAAAACGAGGATGACAGGGATGGACGTTTTCACTAGAGGAAGTGTTGGTATGGATTATGGACTCGTATTTTGGCAGCTTTTCACTTCACAAGATGTCAATTGGAGTGGTGTGGATTATTGTGATGTTTTTATCAGCTGTTTGTACTCTCATTCTGGCGGCACCCATTCACTAAAAGGTATCCATTCACTAAAAGGTATCCATATGTGAGCAAGTGATGTAAAGCTACATTTCTCCAAATCTGTTCCCATGAAGAAACAAATTCATCTACATCTTGGATAGCCTGAGGGTGAGTACATTTTCTGCAAATATTATTTTTTTGGGGTGAACTATTCCTTTAAAGGTCAACATAAAATGGCATACACAATCCATTTTATATTCATAATCTGACATATTTTAGAGTAAAACAGCACACATAATAAAAAGTGTTGGCTTTTATCCAAGTGGAGAGTGATAGAAGATTATGAAAACTATTTAAAAAAAATTAAGATAATGTGCATGGATTAATTGTTAAAAATAAGACCAGGAAAATGCATTATGACAGTAAATAGAGTTTTAATTTCTTGTTGTCTTTTAGGATGCTTTATTGTTGAACTTTGTTGAGTTTAACTGTATGTATTAAAATCTATTTATTCAATATCCTGCATGTATGTGCTTCTATTTCTTGTGCTGTGACACAATAAGCCCAATGGTTTGGGAATATATATCAAGATAAATATTCTGATCCCTCTATACTCCATGTTTAGCAAATAACATTAATAAACGATATTGTACTTTACCTTGTAAGAACGCTCCTTCACTTGAAGGAAGCTTGAGTAACTTTATGTCAGGCATCTCTCAAAAGACATCTATGAAAATCAAAATCAATGACTGAATGTATTAATCAATCATATCACATACTATTCTAAGCTTGATGATATCAAAATGCATCACTATTGTACTTTAATTTTATTTATATTTTTTTGTTATTTTTTAAAAATGTAAAGAGATTTGTGTTAAACATTGGCTTTCTGTAGCAAGATTATATATTGGTGTTATGTCATTATTAACATTAATCAAAACAGCTCTTCAACTAACGTCTGCACAAAATGAATACTCTAATCTTAAGTTAATTAGTAATAAACGCAGGTTAAACAAGGTTAATATTCACAAGTATCAGCTGACTACAGCAACACAACAGGTTTGACTGTGATTCACGCTCTCAATACTTACTTTATTCGCTGCTAAAGCGCAGAAACGTCGAGCCGTGAATGATATGTATTGTATTTTTGACCCATCAAGCGCGATATGATAAATGTTTACACATATCTCAGCATTGTGTCGCGTCGCGGCCTGTTTCATACTTTGTTTTCAGCCCCCCTCCCGCTTTCACCATGCGCGCGCGGTTACTAGGCAACAGGGAGGCCTTCATTCACCACTGACACAATAGACAAAACTGAGAAGTGAAAAAAGCCTTTCAGGGTTGCAAAGGTTTTGATGTTGAATAGCGAATACAACCACGTATTAAGTTTGGGTCTGAGTCATGAAAAGTTTAGGACCGTTGTGCCATAGTGAATAATAATAATATTAACACAACAAAAAAGGGATCAAACTGCTATGCACACACACACACACACACATACACACACACACACACACACACACACACATCAAACATAGCAATTTAACTTTAACTATATGGACATTTTTTATTTAACTATATGTGCACGAGAAAGTAAACTAAATAAGAGCAAATACTCGTTGTTGTGATATTTTCATATTTATTATACATATATTTAATAAAAAAACATCTGCCCTACAAAATTATTTTCTCATAACATTTTTCCACATTAAATCAAGAAAAACACATTTTAGTAGTATTTCTGTATATTTCCGCAGAGCAACCGATGTCTGTGTGGAGTGGAGAGATTCCGCATTACGTCATCGCGAGAGGCGCATTACGTCACATCAAGCAAACGAGCAGCAGAGGTCTAGTCTCAGATCCGCGGCGCTCTCTGCGAGTCTGATGCGAACGAAAACAGACCTTTGTATTCAAACCGCTGAAATTGTCGTCGATACAGTGCATCGTGGTAGCGCAGATGGGCTTCAGTGAACGCAGAGGAGCTGAATTGAAACCCGTTTGGCGATGACAGGCGTTTGGTGAGTAGCAAGTGCACAGAGCTCCAGACGCCTCTCTTCATTGTGAACGCTCCACAGTCTACTACTAACAGCCAGGCGTGATGCAGACTCTGCAAGTATGATATTAATAGTGTGTATCTGGAACATCATGTCCTAAATCATCGGCTGCAAAGCCAATTATATTTAACGGCATGAATTTTGGTCATATATAAGTTCTCCATGTATAATCTATTTATATAATTACATGCATTTGGATGAGGATTTAAATGCAGTGAGTGTGTGTTGGTTTACTGTTTTATCTCATAAAATGTCCTACAAGCTTACAAATGCATCTACATTGTAAACATAAACATTGTAGGCATTTGATTAGCATTTTCTGTACTTTATTTGAATAGTAAGTCATTTGCTAAATAGGTTATATTGGGTCTGCATGCACAGAAAAGTTAATCCGTGTTCATAAAAGTGATTCTTAATTTCCTGTGCCATATGATTCTATGTAAATAGACTGCATGTTGTTTTTGACGTTAATTAATCTAATCAGATGCATAAAACAAATGGAGATGAGTGAGAAGACAACATAGAATGACTTGCTGTAAACAGCTACATGTAATCACAGTCTGAACGGGCTGGGAGACTTTACCCAGAGTTCTGTGCTGCTTCATGGCGGTACCATGACAATCAGAGCATACGGGCAGTTACTGTGTCTGATTGGTGGAAAACAATTTAGCTTGAGTAATGGTTCACTTTGCTGCGGATAGAGTTTCTCATGGAATCCAATTCACAGCTTCACAGCAAACCCAAGACAGGACCAAAATGTGCAAAAGTAACCAAATCTCTTTTCATTCAGACATTGATTGATATTTCCATTAACTGCTATATTTAACTGCTTATAAGATGCATAAATGATGGCAAAAAATGTGATTTACTTAAGAAGCTATATGAATGTACTATTATAAAGTGTTATAAATATAAAAATACACATCTATAACAATTCATATATATATATGAGATTAAAGAGTCAAATATATTCCATTTTAGCCTGTATTAATGTCATCTTCGTCTGTTATTAAGCAATGGCGTTTCTCAATAGATTGCATTATGTGGTTTTGAAAAAACGTAATGCATTAGCTGCTATCAGTTACTCCCACCGACGGTTTAATGCGAGTAATCCAGCGCTTAATTATCAGTGAAGATACTCCAAACAGCTGCTTTATGTAGAACATGACTTTGTCCTCCAGGTCAGATCTGAACTCTTACATGCCAACCGACTTCAAGGGCGAGCCAGATCAAAAAGCACAATTTCATGTTTTTCATTCAACCTGCCATGCTAAATAAATCACCCACAGAGAGTGAAAAAAATGGAGTCGGCCTCAAAATGCCTGGATGCCACCGACTGTCCAAAAGGATATTTATAGGCTCTGAGATCCCAGAGCAACAATAAAAGGAGAACGAGAGAGAAAGAAAAAGATTAGAAGACTGACTCTGTGAAATATGGGATCTCACTAGAAATGTCCCATTAGAGGGCTTGAATTACAGTCCTCTCTAGCGAGCCGTTCTTGCGTAGCCTCATCATTTTGCCTAATAATTTCACACAGAGAGTCTTTAAACTGCAAACACTCCACAGGCCCTTCATACGGGACCAGGCCTAGGGTTAGGAGATGGTACAAACTTGCAATCAGATCTGAACCAGCCGTCTAAGCCCAACAAGAATGTGAGTCTAAAGTTAAAGATAGAGACGACACATGCTGGATCCTGGCAGCTCTTATTTCAGTCGGCTGCCAAGGACTCTATGGGCCGCTTTTGTTGTGTTTCAACCTGACGAAAAGCATTATTAAAAGTTGTGGACTTGTTGAGGTCGCTCATAAATAAGCAAGAAGAGGACCATGGTGCTTTCCGAAGGGTATTTGCTTTGGGTTTGTCCTGTCTGTTTTTGTGATGTTTGGTTCTTTTTATAGCATTAGTTTGTTTAGATCTCTTCCATTTGGTTTAACATGAGATGCGGCGTTGAAACAGTGAACCAAAACACTCAATTACGTTTAATTATGCCGTGGCAGCTTGTTTATTTCTGATGTGAGTTCAATAGGGTAGATTAGTGTCATATTACTGATGAATTCATTTTTTGCAGTGCATTCTGGATGTTTTTCACATCCGCAGGTGAATTTGATATCGATGGCTGGATGTGTAGCGCTTTGTTCTCGTGTTGTGCTGAACTTTTGGATATCTGGGATTGTGATTGAACATTCCTTAAAGTTAATTGAGCATTAAACGCTTTGTGACGGAGGGAGTTTAACTTCTCTAGATCAACTTCACGGTTTAATCCTGCTGCAGTTTTAAAGAGGAGGGAAAGTCTTATTATAATGCTTCCTCGGAGCAAAAAGCAAAGTTTTATAAGATGCAATCTTTCTAGAGCATGTCATTTACGTGTATGATGGTAAAAAACTATTTACTAAGACATTGCTTGCATTTATGCAATTTTTTTACCTTACAAAAAGTATTATGGCTATAAATACAGTATATACACTACCATTCAAAAGTTCAGGGTCAGCGGGATTTTTAAAAAGAAATTCATACTTTTATTCAGCAAGGATGGATTAAATTGATAAAAAGTGACAATAAAGACATTCATAAAGAATCCTGAACAAAAAGTCAGTTTCCACTAAAATATTAAGCTGCATGATTTTTGAGCATTATTAGAATGATTTATGAAGGAAAATGCTAAATTGTTATTTCACAATATTACTGTTTTTACTGTATTTTTTTATCTTATTGATACTTGATACTTCATATTTTTGTCTTGGTGAGTGTGATGGAATTTTCCTTATGGGCAGTAATCAAACAGTGAAACAGATTCAAGATGTATGCATTATATGTTTTCTCACTCGTAGTTAGAAAAGCATTCTATGTGTGATGATTTACTATGATTGAGAAGTGATAGAGGTAAGGAAACGCAGATGGTCAGGGGATCATGGGGGCATTTGCCTGCCTTTTCTGTGTAACCATTAATAGATAAACAAACTGATATCTCTCCCTCTAGAGGAGGGAAGGAGGAGGCCTTGAAGAAAGGGAACTATAAAACAGACTGGCAACTGCTTTCTCT
>QVTF01022644.1:5000-55667 GCA_003573665.1 Oxygymnocypris stewartii
AACTGATGAATCAGACTTGATGGTGCAACATTGATTTGAAATAATTATATCAATCCACATTTTTCATTACTGGAAACAATCTTTAATAACATTCTATACATTATTATGATATAAATAGACATTACTATTTTAAAGTTTGGAGCCAGTACCATTTAGTTTTTTCTTTTTCAAATTAAACTTTTATTCTTTAATCCTGCATAAAATTGATCAAAAGTGACAAAGACATGTAAAATGTTACAACATATTTATATTTCATATAAATGCTGAAAATTCGATTCATCTGTGAATCCTGAAAAATAAAACGTATCACTGTTTTCCACAAAAAATATTGAGCAGCACGACTGTTTTCAACACTGATAATCAGAAATGTTTCTTGAGCAGCAAATCAGCATATTATTATGATTTCTGAAGATCATGTGACACTGAAGACTGGAGAAATGATGCTGAAATACAGCTGCGCATCACAGGAATAAATTACAACATGTATTTACATAGAAAGTAGCTATCTTAAATTGCAATAATATTTCATAATATTGCTGTTTCTTACAGTATTTTTTAAATCAAACTAATGCAAGCTTGCTGAGTATACAGTACTGTGTATACTCTGAGTATAATCTTACCAACCCCAAACTTTTGAACGCAATGTACGTTATTAATATTTCAAAACAAATATGTTAAATTCCATATAATACATTTTATTATTTTATTTTACTTTAGTTATTTTTTATTTTATATTGAAGTTTAATGGAATATACAATAATTAATTTCAAATTTATGAATTAAATGGGGGTAAAAACAATTATAAATCAATTTTTTCCCCAAAAAGTGACCTACCAACATACATATTGCTGTTTCCTCCTCATTTCTTGCATCATTCTCACCTCTGTACTGTTTATAGCCTTGCCTCTTTGAACCTTAAAGGGACAGTTCACCCAAAAATGACCAAACCAAGACCGTTCCCTGGACAGCTGCAGAGATTAAAGCGACACTTCACCCAAAAATGACAATTCTGTCATCATTTAGTCACCCTCAAGTAGTTACAAACCTGTATTCATATATTCGTTCTGCTGAACACAAAGGAAGATATTTTGACATTTTTGAAAAGTTGAAAGTTTGGGGCACCATTGACTTCTATAGTAGGAAAAGAAATACTATCACTACTACTATATACTACTGCTAGTCAATGATGCCCCAGAACTGCTCTGTTTCCCTCATTCTTCAGAATATCTTCCTCTGTGTCCTGCAGAACAAAGACACTCATACAGGTTTGTAACCTCTTGAGGGTGACTAAATGATGACAGAATTGTGGCTTTAATCTGTCGAGGGAACGGTCTCGGTCTCTGCACAGATCGGCTCGGTCTCTATAAGATGTGGAGCATTGAGTTAAGTGCACTTGTATTCGCCGCCTCCCGTGACATGATGAAGTCTTGACCTTTGCCTCAGGTCTCTGATGTGTGATCTAAAGTGCCGTTGGACAATTTGATCTTGAAAAGGTCAGTATGAGAGAGGAACAAAGCTTGTGTCCATAATGCACCTTTACGTGCCTTCATTTGCCTTTAAATGCCTTTCATTTAACAGGAACGATACACCAGGCATCGCCACACACAGACAACCGATGCCGTGAACATATAGGGACATAGAACATAAAGCTATTTACGTCAAATCTAAGCAACCAAAGCAATCCTCACGAGGAGTAAATAAACATTTGTATATACAGATAACGATGTGTGTATATGTTGTAGCTAGAGTAAACAATAAGCAATGGCATACTGACATATCTTAGCACATATGTAACGTTGTCACTAGCATAACGTGTATATTATCCTGAATAAGCCTAAGGTACTCAATGCTCACGTCGCTGTAAAGATTTCAGCTTTGTAGAGTAAACTCTGAGCAACTTTAAATCGTCAGGTTTAATCGACTGAAAAGGATGATTGACCCACAGTAGTTCTGCATCTCTGAACTCTACAAGTCCCGCTTGATCTTCATCACTTCAACTGACAGATTACATCAGGGGCAGGGCCGTATACACTTAAATACTGTTTCTATAAATGCAAACAATCAAAATTGAACAATTCATATTTGTGAAGAATTAGACGGTGGTTATGGTTTCTGATGCATTACTTTTAAAGTTTTTGTATAATGACATTACAGGCTTAGCAACTAATTGAGAAGCCTGACCCCAAATTATCACACAACAGGTCATATGTGATAACATAGCATGCATAAACATTTGAGCTGCTTTAAGTGATATACATGGTGTTATCATACGGAAACAGTTCACATTTGACTTAATAGTCATAGACATTTCCCTAATCGAGTCTAAACCGAATATATCTTCAGCTTTTGAATGATTTAATTGATTCATCATTTTACCGATTTTATCTTGATCAACCTGTGAAAGATGAATTTCTTACTACATCACATGATAAACAAGCAGATACACATCTATGAACGAGTCTGAAGATATTATTTGTGTCTGATCCTGATTTCAAGGTTAAAATCACGGCCAGTGACAGAACAACATTTTGCATCAGGCTTTTTTTTCTTCAGGCTTTTTTCAGGCTCGGTTTTTTTTTTTTTAAGTTTAGTTTTTGTTGTATGCCAACAAAATGATCAGTTGATCAATTCTTCATTCAAGACCTCAATTCATCTTTTTCCCTTTTACAAAAGCTAAAACAGATCTAGTGCAATGGAGATCCATGCTGGGGGGGGGGGGGGGGGGGTCATGCTGTATGGTTAGGATTTCATGCATTTTAAAACCTCCTTTTCTTTAAAGGCAGTTTGACAGTGATCTCTGCAGATATCCTTCACAGACTCAAAACTGCAGGAAGTATGACTTAGCAGAGCCTGTAAATGCTGAACAACAGAGTTTAAATGCGGCTCTGCTCATCAGTCGAGACGGAGGTCTTGTGTTTGTTCTGGTCCTGTGTCTTTAAATGTCTCTCAAAGCACGATCGAAATCACGTCAGCAGATAAGCAGACTCATTTCGTGTCAGTTTTAAAGCTGTGTGTTGCCTGTTAAAAGTTTTATTGATCTGTTGTCAGTGGAACGTTTTCATTGTAGTCCACCGTCTTCATGCAATGTTCCTCTTTGAAAGATGAATCTGAATAGAATTGCATGTGCATTTCTGTCCAACATCCAGGACCGGTGCACAAGAGGGTCTGGAGGACAGTACGTACGTGATATAAAAAAATAGTCTTAACAGCTACTATGGTAAAAAAAAAGAATTGGACAAATATAAAAAGCATAAATTGAAAATGTTGCAGCGCTATTATTCAAGTGTCTATCATTTATCATTCCTGTGGCATTGAGTCTCATCACAATGAATTGTCAAGTCGTCTGAGTCTACAGCATTTACACAAGAAATGATATAATCATTAAAATCGAGTTAGTAGTGAGTCATAAGTTAATGGTGAGGCACTTACAGTTGAAATAAATCTGGCCAGTCATATTTAAAATATAAGCATGAGCTCTTAATTGTATTAATTCTTGTGTTTTATAGTTTTGGACATGGTGCTATTGTGATACAAAAGTAAAAATAAATATAATTGTGCACAGAAATTGTTAGCAAGTTATATTTCCCCCACAATAAAATCATAATAACACACTGTAATTTTTTTCTTTCTTTATTTTACATCTTTATAAGGTTCCATGAGTAACCTTTAGCATCTTTCCTTTGGACAAAACCTTCTTTACAGCGGAAAAGGTTTCTTTAGATTAATAACATATTCTTCACACTAGCAGAAAATGGTTATTTGAAGAACTGAAACCAAAAATGGTTCTTCTGTGAAAAACCCTTTGGAAGCATTGTTTTTAATAATGCACGTGTACTGTGAACCAGTATTTAGATTAATCGGCCTCATTCACTTCCATTGCAAATGCCTCAATGTAGCCCAAACTGTAGTTTTTGTAAAGTTAAAGTAGGTATTAATATTTGTTATAGTCAATAAGATTGAGCTTATTGCTTATTACCGTATTACCGCCATCATCAGCATTATAACCAGTATCACTCACATACTGTAGTCCATTAATAATCACAAGTGACATCACGGAAGTGTAGTTTGTAATGTAATCTATTGCATTACACATATATGGTAATGTGTTCTGACTACTTTTTGATTACTTTTACATTACTTTTGACATAACTCATTATTCATCATTAATTCAGTGTAATAAACATTGAAAGAACATGATAAATGTAGCGGGTTTGTTAGTTGATGCAATGCAAATAATTACTGATATGTGACCCTGGAGCACAAAACCAGTCTTAAGCAGCTTATATATATTTGTAGTAATAGCCAACAAAGACATTGTATTAGTCCAAAAATATTTTATGTCAAAAATCATTAGGATAGTAAGTAATTATCATGCTCCATGGAGATATTTTGTAAATTTACTATCGTTAATATATCAGAACTTAATTATTGATTATTAATATGCATTGCTAAGAACTTAATTTGAACAACTTTAAAGATGATTTTCTCAATATTCCGATTTTTAAAGAGTTGTATCTCGGCCAAATATTGTCCTATCGTAACAAACCATACATCAATGGAAAGTTATTTATTCAGTTTCATATGATGCATAAATCTCAATTTGAAAAAATGCACCCTTATGACTGGTTTTGTGCTCCAGGGTCACAAATAATAAAAAATAGCGAATTAAACGTACTAATTTTAAAATAGAAGCAATCACTTGAAAAGTAAAAATATAAATCTATTTAAATTTTATGGGAGAATAAAATTATTTGTGCAAATCAATAAATTATGAATAATATGTAACCTGTAAAAAAGTTTCGAATTGTAATATGATCTAATTAGAAGTACTTGTGTTTTGATTCTGATTATGTAATCCAGATTACATGTAATGAGTTACTATCAGCAGCGATTACAACCCGCTTCATAATCACATGACAATCGTCTTTCATCACGTTTACAATCATCAGCATCAGCAGAGATTTCTGAATCCATCTCCTTTATAACATCATGACAGCGGCGCTGCTCGTATCAAGAGATTGCAGGGTAATTACCGTCTGACTCCAAATGATCCACCGTGTTCCTGCTCTCAGAAATAACCTTTTTCTGCTTTTTTCATTTTGTCAAGTTTGTGATGACACGTAAAAAATGCCTGTGCCTTCTTTTCTGTTCTTTCTTGTTCCATCTTGCAGTTTGTGAGTGAATAAAAGATAGTGTGCCGTATAAAGCCTGCTGTATATTTGTTACATGTATTATTAAGGTCTCTGAATGATCAAAACTTTGCTGTTAAACCCGTTGCACACAATCTACTGCATGTCTTCTGTCTCTGATTCAGAGTTTAGAGTTTAAGTGTAATTGTACAAACGTCTTTCTGTTGTCAAATCCGGACTGATTATTTCAAGTAAACATCAGAATAACTGTAGTATTATCTCCAGATGAACACTTTCTGAAGCAGCTCAGCTTTACTTGATTCTCCATCAATCATGTTTTAGTCTTAAATCTGATCATCAGGATCTTTACTTTCACTGTTCCTCAGCGGAGGAATGATCTTCATCACATCTTCTGAGGAGCGTTTGTTACTTTCACTGTTCCTCAGCGGAGGAATGATCTTCATCACATCTTCTGAGGAGCGTTTGTTACTTTCACTGTTCCTCGGCGGAGGAACGATCTTCATCACATCTTCTGAGGAGCGTTTGTTACTTTCACTGTTCCTCAGCGGAGGAACGATCTTCATCACATCTTCTGAGGAGCGTTTGTTTCTTTCACTGTTCCTCAGCGGAGGAACGATCTTCATCACATCTTCTGAGGAGCGTTTGTTTCTTTCACTGTTCCTCAGCGGAGGAACGATCTTCATCACATCTTCTGAGGAGCGTTTGTTTCTTTCACTGTTCCTCAGCGGAGGAACGATCTTCATCACATCTTCTGAGGAGCGTTTGTTACTTTCACTGTTCCTCGGCGGAGGAACGATCTTCATCACATCTTCTGAGGAGCGTTTGTTACTTTCACTGTTCCTCAGCGGAGGAACGATCTTCATCACATCTTCTGAGGAGCGTTTGTTTCTTTCACTGTTCCTCAGCGGAGGAACGATCTTCATCACATCTTCTGAGGAGCGTTTGTTTCTTTCACTGTTCCTCAGCGGAGGAACGATCTTCATCACATCTTCTGAGGAGCGTTTGTTTCTTTCACTGTTCCTCAGCGGAGGAATCGATCTTCATCACATCTTCTGAGGAGCGTTTGTTACTTTCACTGTTCCTCAGCGGAGGAATGATCTTCATCACATCTTCTGAGGAGCGTTTGTTACTTTCACTGTTCCTCAGCGGAGGAATGATCTTCATCACATCTTCTGAGGAGCGTTTGTTACTTTCACTGTTCCTCAGCGGAGGAATGATCTTCATCACATCTCACGAGGAGTGTTTCTTTCTTCATCTCTCAATCAGCATTAGATTATATGTTTGGATCAGTTACATCTCATCTCACTGATATTCTTGGAGATACTGTATATTGTGACTGATATTTATATAATTTTACATAAGCTGTACTGTTATAAAGATCTTATTGATTTTCATTACAGTCAACAGAATTTCTTGATCATAAATATCAGCATCTGCAATAAAAAATAATAATTGGGCTTCTGCTTTGAGCTGTTTTTCCTCCATATTCTCTCTGTATCGTAAAAGCCCGATGCATCAAATATCATACTCAACAAGAAAACAAACTTTTATTTTATAATTTTTATATATATTTTGTCAAAATGTTCAATGAACAAAGATGTTTCTGACTATTATTTAATCTGTCAGGCTTTATAGGGTTAAGAGACATACCTGATTTGAGTCTGGTGGACAAGGCTTGTACAACATTTTTACTAATCCAGAGATGATCTTAGGCAATATTTTGTCTATTATGATTTACTAAACAAAAAAAAAATATTTTTTAATAATTTTTGTAATTTTTTTTTTTTTTTAATTGCATTGAAATGTTGAAGTTATCTTATATTTTTACTTTGCTTTCAGTCGAGAGCCTCTTTTATTCAGTGCTTGCTTCAAATGATCGATTTTGAAAATATGCCTTCGGGAACATCATCATTACCGACATGGACCAGAGCCCATGCTGTCATGACCTCCCATTACTTTCTCCAGTAAAGCGTTCGGTGTTCAATGCACAATTAGTTCTTGTCAGTTTCTGCACGTGAGAGAAAACAGCACTGCTGCATTATTAGCACCGGCTTTCATCTTTTCTTTGTCACATCAAAGATAGGAAGCACTTCAAAGAGAGTCAAACAGAGCAACATCTCCTTGAATAATCCTGGGCTGTGCTATTAGACCCAGAAAGAGACAGTCTGAGGTTTTGGATGGCCGAGCTCTTCCTCAGCTCTTTGTGGTCTTTTCTAAAGCCACGAGGCTCTACTGACATGTTAATGACGCTCTGGAAGAGATGAACCGGGGCACTTTGGGGAAAATAACACATGTGGATTTTCTTTCTGCTACAGTCTGGATGTTTGATAAGGTTGAGTTGAGTGTTTCTCCTCGGCACGGCGCAGGGCTTTGCTCCGGTGGATTCATTAGGTTCCTTTGCTGGTTTTTAAGCAGCGCTGAAACCCAGCAGGCCTCACTGTTTGTAGAGCCTCGCTGTTTCTGTATGTTGTTCTCCATCACTTCTTCCTGCATCTCTTTCTGCTTCTTTTCTCTCCCAGACGTCTGTTTTTCTGCTAGACAAAGTGAAATGTGCCGCTTTGAACAGTGTTTCCGTGCTCCTGCTGCACATCGGATCTGCTTTCCTTCTGCTAAAACAAACCAGTTAAAACACCGCATCATAGCCAAAACATATTCAGGCCTACATTTAAGCTTTATGTATTCGAATCGCATTTAATATATCCAATCCATTTGGAGGACACAGTTGCAACATATATAAAAAAAGAAAAAACTTGATGTGATACATATTTGTAAGTCATACATACAGATAGATTAGACTTCTGCACTCAACAAATTATGCCATAGTTTATTATTAACTATTTGCATCCATTTAATTAATCATATTTCAAAATGCATTCATTCAAATTGCTTCGAATCAACAATATATAAACACACACACACACACACACACACACACACACAGACACAGACACAGACACAGACACACACACACACACACACACACACACACACACACACACACACACACACACACACAGACACAGACACACACAGACACACACAGACACACACACACACACACACACACACACACACACACACACACACACACACACACACACACACACACACACACACACACAGACACACAGACACACACAGACACAGACACACACACACACACACACACACACACACACACACACACAGACACACACACAGACACACACACAGACACACACACACACACACACACACAGACACACACACACACACACAGACACAGACACACACACACACACACACACACACAGACACAGACACAGACACACACACACACACTTACAGTTAGGTCCATATACTGTATATTTGGACACAGGCAAAAAATATTTGTTTGTTATTTTAGCTGCTGACCAAAACCTATGAAGTTACAATTATATAATGAATATGAGCTTAAAGTGCACACTCTGAGCTTTAAATTTATTTATTTAATTCTATTGGGGGTATAAAAATGTCTAAGTATTTTATATATTTGTTCAACGCCTTGAATTAAAGCTTAATGTCTGCACTTCGGTTTCATTTTAATTATATTCTGGTGGCACAGAGCCAAAATTATGAACATTATAACATTATAAAGCTGTGGAATAATCAATAATACATTTTGAATCAAATTTTATTTATTGATAATAAATATATTAATCTCTGTATTGTGTATTTATGACTGATAAATGTGACCCTGGACCACAAAACCAGTCTTAAGGGTAATTTTTTTTAATTGAGATGTATGTATCATATGAAAGTTGAATAAATAACTTTCCATTGATGAATGGTTTATGATAGGACAATATTTGTCTGAGATACAACTCTTTGTAAATCTGGAATCTGAGGGTGCAAAAAAAAATCGAAATATTGATAAAATCGCCTTTAAATTTGTTTAAATTAAGTTCTTAGCAATGCATATTACTAATCAAAAATTAAGTTTTTATATATTTACGATAAGAAATTGACAAAATATCTTCATAGAACATGATCTTTACTTAATATCCTAATGATTTTTGACATAAAATAAAAACATAATATTTTTGACTCATACTGTGTATTGTTGGCTATTGCTCCAAATACACCTGAGCTGCTCACGACTGCTTTTGTGCTCCAGGGACACATATATGCATCACATTCAGTTTAGTAAAACTTTGTAATCCAAATAGCTAAAAACTTATTTTTTTGTCCTAGTTGCATGGTAAGACTTTAGCCTTGTATTACTATTACTCAGTAAATTCCTGCAGAAGACTGTGGTATAAGACATCTGCAGACTTGTATTCACAGTGTGGAGGTCAAATGTCTGCAGAGCAGAATTGCCTTCATGTTAAATGAAGAAGACAGAACATAAGCTGGTAGACGTCTAAGAGTGCTTTTGTGTGCTGTGGAGCCCTGCGGTAACCTCTGTCAGCCGCTGATGCCGAGCTTCTGCTGCTTTTGTCAGGACATAATTACAGTGTTTGCAGAACAGCGCTCTATTGATATTCCTCATACAGTGCATTCTGTAAAAATGAGCAATTAAATCAGTCTGAACCACTGAAAGGAAAAGTTCATCCAAAAATGATAATTTGCTTAAACTTTGCTCTCACACAGGCCATTTATGATGTAGATGAGTTTGTTTCTTCATCAGATTTGGAGAAATGTAGCATTACATCAGTGTCTCAGCAACGGATGCTCTGTAGTGAATGGGTGCCGTCAGAATGAGAGTCTGATAAAAACATCACAATAATCCACAGTCCATCAGTTAACATCTGGAGAAGACAAACGCTGAAACAAATTAGAGACAACAGCAGATGCACTTTTTCACTGGAGGAAGCGTTATTATGGATCATGGACATAGTTTAGCTGATTGAAGTTAAAACATCTTGATGGATGTGTTTCTTACAAACACACAGCTCTTGTCTTCTCCAGATGTTAACTGATGAACTGGAGTGGTGTGGATTATTGTGATGTTTTTATCAGACTCTCATTCTGACGGCACCCATTCACTGCAGAGGATACATTGCTGAGACACTGATGCAATGCTACATTTCTCCAAATCTGATGAAGAAACAATCTCATCTCCATCTTGGATGGCCTGAGGGTGAGCACATTTTCAGCACATTTTCATTTTTAGGTGAGTCTCTCTCTTTTCTGACAGCTTTAAGCAGGTACGAACTCTTTTCCACCCAAAGGCAGGCCGCTTATCCTGATTCTGTGCAGACAGATAGCAGCTGAAGTGAGAAGGGCAGTGAAGTAAAGCACATGGAGAAAGCTCCTCACTACGTCAGATCTGATTTTCTCTGAGAGCGGCGAGTGGAACGGAGAGCGCCCTGTATAGAGCACGAGTCTGAGAGCTGACTTATAATGGCACATCACGCTTTACCACTGCTTAAAGCAAATAGTTTAGCAATTCATTTATGGTTATTTGTTTTGTTTAAAATACAGTGACAGTATGTTTGCTGTTGAACAGAATTAAACACATGGGAAAGATATAACAGTTGGCTCAAATGGGCCATTCCTGTCCTACAGTACTTTAAAGAATGAATTTGGTTTGTCATCATTTAAAGAAGACTTGCAGAAATGTGTCAAGCTCTGACACTATTCATTATATCTTAATTATTTACCCACTGGAATGAAAAAGAAAGATGGAAATAAAGGAAATAAGGAAAGGTCTATATATTTTAAAAACATTTTTAAACAAAACCATTTGACCACAAGTAATCCACACCACTCCAGTCCAACAGTTAACATCACGTGAAGCCAAACGCTGAAACAAATCCACCATTAAGATGTTTTTAACAACATTTTAAAACTAATACATGAACTTGGCATGTGTTGTAAGCCTTATTTTCAAATGATTTTCGACTCTCTTGACCACATTTGAAGTGTAGTGGATTTGTGTTCAGTACAGAGTCACAGACGTACATCTTGTACATGTTTCTGTGCGTCACGACTGGAGAGTTTCATCTCTGAAGCCGCGCTGCTCACTTTAACATCCTCTTGTGTTAACTCCTTCTCATTGTACATCCATTCTCTGATCCTAATGTGACAGTCTCATGCTTCATCCTGACCTCAAATTAAGACATGACGCTGAGCTTAAGTTTGAATGCATTCATGCATTAATTACATCTCCCAAGATGCTGCGTTTCATCAACGTCACACCAGACTCAAGGGTTTGAGCAGTTCAAAAAAACAGATCTTTCAGATGGGATGCAGAATTACTGACTTCAGTTTATTTTTAATATGCATTAATTGTTTTGAATCCATAGATTTTATTTTATAACATGCAAAATCTGAAAAAAATAATGCACATGTGAATCATATGCAGTAAATTAACATAAGCTTGGCATTTTTTCATGCACACAAACACAGAGGATCAAATGTGAATGACATAGTCTAATAAAGTCCAATGGCATTCGTTGCTACATGTAGACATTATTAGTTCAAGCATGAAGATCAATGGCCTTAGTCTTTGTGTGTGTGTGTGTGTGTGTGTCTGTGTTTGTGTGTGTGTGTGTGTGTGTGGGGTTTGTGTGTGAGTGTGTGTGTGTGTGTGTGTGTGTGTGTGGGTGGTTTGGGTGGTTTAGGGTGTGTGTGTGGGTGGTTTGGTGTGTGTGTGTGGGGGGGGGGGGGGGGGGGGGGTGGGGGTGTGTGTGTATGAGTGTGTGTGTGTGTGGTTTGGGGTGTGTGTGTGTGTGTGTGTGAGTGTGTGTGTGTGCGTGCGTGCGTGCGTGCGTGCATGTGTGTGTGTGTGTGTGTGTGTGTGTGTGTGGGTGGTTTGGGGTGTGTGTGTGTGTGTGTGTGTGAGTGTGAGTGTGTGTGTGTGTGTGTGTGTGTGTGTGTGTGTGTGTGTGTGTGTGTGAGTGTGTGTGTGTGTGTGTGGGCTGATTTTCATATGCGCCTGCAGTTCATTAAGTTAAGTGCAACTAAACACAGAGAATAACCTTGTGAAATACGGCGTGAGGTTTTCTTAGCACTTCCCATCTGAGAACTTCATACAACAGCATTCTGTGAACAAAGCATAAAAAACCCTTCTTCAAAGATATCACAACTAATCTGAATGCAAACAGATGGTCGGGCGAACCGACCCTGATTCAATATATAGATTGCACCCAGGATAACAAAATGATATTTGCTCTTTTGCCTGTGGGCTAAATTGCACCAGATCTTTTACTCTCCGTTCCCCATCGGTTTGCTGTCAGAGCTGAACACAGGTGAGATGGTCATAAAGTGTTCAGTTATTTGCAGTCGTGTCTCTTGTGTATAATCAAGCATTGCTCTCTAATCTCTAGTATGCATGCGTGAAGCCGCCAGTATGACTGTGCATCCCAGAGCTCAATTAAACACACACACGTTGGTATTTGACTGCATGCACTTTATTATACTGATGTGTGAAAGAGACACTGTAACTCATCATATTGATCTTGCGCATCGACTGCATCTTGTTTTTGTCCAATGGCTGTTGGAATTGTAGTTTCATGTATGCAGCAGATGTGATGGATTATGAATGTGTGTTTGAAGCAGTGTTTTATTGAGCCGAGTTTAATCTCTCTGAGTGTTCGTCCGCTGTCATTGCTTTGGGATTTATTTCAGGTCTGCTGGGTGTGAGACTAGCGGGCCGTGTTAATGTTAATGTTGATCTTGTGCCCTAGTGAGCTGGAAAATTAGTATCATTTTATTTATTTTTATGCATGTATGTAAGATAGATTTCTAGCCATAATTGCCATTTTAAATTTTAAACTTAATTTTTCAATGCAATATACTCATATTACGTCTCATTTGTATATAAGATGTGTTATAATAAATTAGAGTTACATTCACAATCAAATTTATTTAAATGGAAAATATTGTTTTTTTAGTAACATTGAAATTGATATTCGCATATCTCATCAATGTTATGATATTCTTATATTTTCTATATTCTTATATTTTCAAATATATACTATTTAAATGCAATATTCTTATATAGATGTGATATAAATACAGAGAGAGAACAAGGTGTAATTGTAATATGTATTAAACAGAACATATAGTAGTTTTGTAATAACATTGAAATCTAATATTCTTCGATCAAAGAATAAATCATAATTTTTGAGCTCTGAATTTAATCACAAAATGGAAATATAAAAGTATATAATATTGAGTATTTTGAGTTACACATCTATTGCAATAAAAGATCATGTAAAATATTCCAGAGGCACCTGGTGCATCACCACTTTTGGCAATATGTTTTTAATAATTCTTAATAAATAATAATAATAATCACAAAAGGGGCTGCACTGCAGAAGAAGAGACAAGTGACTGAATGCTTTTTTTGTGAGGATGAAGATTTATTTTGGTGCATTTATTGTGACGAGTCCCTAGGCAAAGAAATTAAGCACAGTTTGTCCATTTATGATGTGCATGACTCACTTATTAAAATAAATGAAACATCAAAACTGTGTTGCATCACTTCTGCGAGCAGGACGAGATACGCCATCATGTTTTATTAAGCACAAATACTGCACACATGCACCCAGCACACACTGAACACACATAATGCTCAACTAATACTGCATTAGACGTGTCAGGCCATTCATCTCGCCTTTTCATTATTGATTTTAAGTCAAGCCTTTCTCTATTCTTCAAGTCAAGACAATGTCTGTTTTGTGCTGGAGATTCGGTGTTATTTGGATGGAGAGATACGACGTCTTCATTTCTCTCCTCTGGAGCGCGTGAGGGATGATGAGGAGGAGGCTGAACGAGGAAGATCATGTTTTATAGATCAGCTCGAGGGGACGTTTGTAATCAATCTCTCGGTGTGATACGAGCGTTCACGGCGATTCTGAGGTTCACATGTAACAGTGCTCAGCGTAAATGAGTACACCCCCTTTGAAAAGTAACATTTTAAACAATATCTCAATGAACACAAAAACATTTTCCAAAATGTTGACAAGACTAAGTTTAATATAACATCTGTTTAACTTATAACATGAAAGTAAGGTTAATAATATAACTTAGAGAACACTATTTTCAGTTTTACTCAAATTAGGGTGATGCACAAATGAGTACACCCCACTGAAAGTCTCTGGAGCAAAGCTACATTTTAGACTACAAATGTCTAATTTAACAAGAATTCAACCACAGGTGAGTCTAATTATTCATTACACAGGTGTTCAGCAGACAGTTGACTATAAAAGGGTGTTACTTAAAGAAAACCCCTTCCCATTTCATGCTGTCAGCAATGGCACCACATGGAAGAGAAATGTCACAAGACCTGAGAAAGAAAATAATTTATTTACACAAGAAAGCTGAAGGCTACACGAAGATCAGCAAAGCTTTACTTATCAGTCAGAATACTGTAGCAGAAGTGGTACAAACATTTAAAAAAGATGGAACAGCAACCATCTCACAGAGACGTCCAGGTCATCCACGGAAGTTAACACCTCGTCAGGAGCGTCTTCTGATGAGAAGGGTTGAAGAAAAGACATGCAAGTTCACTGCAGTTATCTAAAGAAGTTGAAAGCCAAACTGGGGTGACTATTTCCCGTGACACAATACGGCGTACACTGCAGAGGAATGGCATGCATGGGTGCCGTCCACGAAAGAAGCCTCTCCTAAAGCCCAGGCACAAAAAAGCCCACCTAGAGTTTGCCAAGGCCCATGCTGACAAAGATGAAGACTACTGGGACTCTATACACTGGAGTGATGAGACCAAGATAAATGCTTTTGGAACTGATGGCTTCAAAACTGTATGGCGTCGCAAAGGTGAGGAATACAAAGAAAAATGCATGGTGCCTACAGTGAAACATGGTGGTGGCAGTGTCCTTATGTGGGGCTGCATGAGTGCTGCTGGTGTCGGGGAGCTGCATTTCATTGATGGCATCATGAATTCACAAATGTACTGCTCTATCCTGAAAGAGAAGATGCTACCATCACTCCGTGCCCTTGGTCGTCGTGCACTTTTCCAACATGACAATGATCCTAAACACACATCTAAGGCCACTGTTGGATTTCTGAAGAAGAACAGGGTGAAAGTGATTCAGTGGCCAAGTATGTCTCCTGATCTGAACCCAATCGAACACCTATTCTGAAGAGACAAGTTGAGCATCACTCTCCATCCAGCATCCAATCTCTAAAAGAGGTCATTCTTGAAGAATGGAAAAAGATAGATCTGGCAAAATGTCGCCAACTTGTTCATTCCATGCCTAGAAGACTTGGTGCTGTCATTAAAAATCATGGAGGCCATACAAAGCACTAGATTTAGTAGTTTTTGTTGTGGGGTGTACTCATTTGTGCATCACCCTAATTTGAGTAAAACTGAAAATTGTGTAATCTAAGTTATATTATTAACCTTACTTTCATGTTATAAGTTAAACAGATGTTATATTAAACTTAGTCTTGTCAACATTTTGGAAATGGTTTTTGTGTTCATTGAGATATTGTTTAAAATGTTACTTTTCAAAGGGGGTGTACTCATTTACGATCTCACGTGGGCCGAGGAAAATACAGTCAAAAACAGGCAAAGCTGATCAAATTTAGACCTACACTATTTATTTGTACATTTTCTGCTGATTGTCGGAGACGATATACAGAGTTTAATACATTCTAAAAAAAATTTTTTTATAAAATATAAATATAATGTATATAGTAAAGTGTTAATGTTTATGTGGGGCGTGGGGAAGAGGAGAAAAACTGAAAATGCTTCGTGCCAGAGTTGTATCATTAACTAAAACTAAAACCATTAAAAAAAATTGTTGCTTTAAATACATAAATATGAAAAACAAACAAGCATACATACATTATCTGAAATAAAATAAAATATGAATTTCTGCTAGTTTTAAAGAAGTGCTAAAAAAGTAAAAGTAAAGCAACTAAATACATATAAATACAAACATATACATATACCATACATAAAAAGAGAACTATGTATATAGACATTTCTAAGGCTGCATTTATTTGATAAAAACAGTAATTAATGGTGCTTGCCATATATGGCAAGGCAACATTAGTGTTATTCGCCATTTCCAAATTCCACTTTTTTTTCGGCGCGCTACTCCTCCCGCAGTTTTTGTCACAGAGCCATGAATGAGATGTCAAAACGTGCGGCCTAATCGGGAATGGTGTGCTATGACTTTTATAAGCGATCGGGGGTACGATGTTCGCCCCAGGGGCGAAATAGCTGCCAAAAAAACCGCATAGACTTAACATTGCGAAAAACTTTGACGCCTCGTAGCTCAGAGAGTGGATTTCACAGAAATTTGAAATTTGCCACATTTGAAGAGGCTGGTAGGCTCTGTAAGACCATACCTCAAAATGGGGTAAAAGTTGCACCCCTGGGGGGCAGGAGCGTCCCAAAGTTGCCCCATTGACTTTCATGGGCCGTCCTACACCATAGAAAACGCTTTTCAATTGAACATAACTCTGAATCACAGTGTCATAGAGACAAGGGGGCGGGCTCATTTGACTCAGACGACCAATCAGCATCTCAGGATCATTGTGAAGCTATCAAGCCACGCCCCTAGCAACCATTTAGAGCACCTTAGCAACACGTCCCATAGACTTCCATTGAAAGAGATCAAAGGGATATCTCAGGATAGAAGTGTCATAGAAACATGAGGGTGGGCTCGTTTGACTCGGGGCAGCAAGCAGCCAATCCTGAATCACCTCAACACTCACTGGCCACGCCCTAGCAACCATTGTCGAGCACCTTAGCAACCAAAATTCACAGAGGAATATCTTCCATTCTGAATGTCACAGAGGCGTGGGAGTTGGTTTATATCATTCATACCGACAAGAAGCCTTTTGGAGTATCGTGATTGCTAGCTGCCAAGCCACTCCCTAGCAACCAAACAGAGTACCCTAGCAACCGTTTTGCAAGACCTATATCTCTGCATCAGAACATCGTATAGAGATGGGGGTTGGTTTATACATTCACACCGACTTTGGAGCTTCATGATTGGCAGCTGCCAAGCCACTCCCTAGCAACCAAACAGAGTACCCTAGCAACCGTTTTGCAAGACCAATATCTCTGCATCAGAACATCGTATAGAGATGGGGGTTGGCTCTTTTGACTCATGCTAGCAAACAGGACTTGCTACATGCTACACATGCTAGCAGTGAATAGCTACATGCTAATAGCGCTTAGCTAAGTGCTAAATCATGCCAATAAAATGCTACAAACTCCATAGTAACCATCTGTGACAACTACCAACCACCTAGTAACACCATAGCAACCACCCAGATTACCCTAGCAACCGCCTAGCAACGCCCTACATTACCCTAGCAACAGGGTGGTGTTATTTGCCACTGCAAGCACCATTCACATTTTCTTCTGGAAATGTACATTCTAGTATTTTGAATATTATTGCAATTTAAACGAACTGTTTTCTATCTGAATATATGTGTTAAACTGTAATTTATTTCTGTGATGCGCAGCTGTATTTTCAGCATCATTACTGCAGTCTTCAGAGTCATATGATCTTCAGAAATCATAATAATATGCTGATTTGCTGCTCAATAAATATTTCTGATTAATATTGATGATGGAAACGGATGTGCTTTTTGTGGAAACCGTGATATATTTTACTTGTCAGGGTCCTTAGAGGAATATAAGTTTAAAAGCAAAGCATTTATTTCAAATATAAAGGTTTTCTAACATTAAAGTCACTCTTTGCAAAAAAAGTATCTTTCAAAAAATACAAATCTTACTGACACCAAACCCACCTCTTTAATCTCAGCTTTTCTTAAGGACTCTCCGCATGGTTTTAATAATGTGATTGCTGCAGGTTCATCTTAGATGCTTTGCTGATGTGCTTTTAGATTCTGAAAGACAACCTGAACTGTGACTTTAACCGCATCACAAGTGCTTACTTCAGACTTTTATCTGATTTAATATCAGGTTGATTTGATATCGAATGCATTTACATATCCTTAATTTCCTCTGAGCCCAGAATGAATTTTCCTGGCTAAAGATAAGATTGACTTGATTAATCTGAGTGATGCCTTGAACATTTACACAAACACACACACGGATCTGTCCGGACGTGTGTGTCGCTGCAGGAGCGCTGTAGTGGATGAGTTGGACTCTGATCGGATGTCAGTTTATCAGATGGCTGAGGTTCTGCTGGACTGAAAAAGCGCATCTGTCTCAATGCTGTGTGAGATGTTTGAAATCTAAACTCAAATAGCAGAACAAACCACATGAGATCAAGACAAATCCAGCCCCACACAGGCACCGATGACTCGCTGATAACAGGACACTGAGAGGAAAGTGATTTTGAACATGAACTTTGTTCGACGTTACATGTTTAATATAGAAACACTCAATGCATTAAGTAACATATGACTCAAAAATTAAGAAAGGTTGCCAGGGTTTTACTTTAAAAGATACATTAGTAACATTTTGACTTTACAGATTTTTTTTCTCCATAAAGTTAAATAATGTTAATTTACCAAATGACAAAAATCAGATTTTTACCTTTATTATAAAATGACAACCACCTTAAAACACAAGTGGTGTTGAGAAAGTCTCACATACACACGCCATCGTGATAATACACTAACATACACTAAATGACTCTAAAATAATGTGATAAACCTTCATTTAAAAACAAAAAAAAGGGTCATATGATGCTTTGATTTTTTAAAGATCATTATTTTGTATATTTGGTGTAACAGAAAATGTTGGCATGCTTTAATGTAAAAAAAACACATTATTTTTCAAATACTGTACATTATTGTAGTTCCTCTATACCCCGCCTCTCTCAAACACATCGTTTTCTACAAAGTCCCTCCTTCTGACAAGCACAGTCTGCTCTGATTGGCCAACCGGCACACTGCATTGTGATTGGCCCGATCACTGCAAGCACTCATCGGAAATGTAACGCCCCTTTCCTTAATCACGAGTTTCAGCTTTCAAAATAAATGTAAAGACAGTTAATAATGTCCTTAGTTTTACCATCAGCTCAAGCCCGAATGGGGAACAGAGTCACGTGACAGACACAGTGATGAAGCTCGTATCACAAGCCGACTCCGCTGTGATGTGACGCCTCTCTCTCTCTCTCTCTCTCTCTCTCTCGACTCTACTCTCTCTCACTCATCTCTCTCTCTCGCTCCCCAATCGTCTTCTCTCGTACTCTCTCTCGCCTCATCTCCTCTCCTCTCTCCTCTCCGCCTCTCTCTCTCTCTCCCACACTTCAATCACCACCACACACACACACACCACACCAACCACAGCCACACACGCAAACTAACACATCTTAGCAGTCAATAGAAAACAAACTAATACAAAACATAAAGTGCTTTTTGCTATATTTGCAACTCCGGATCTTACCACTTGTAACCTCCAAAGAGAATGAATCACAAATCATAGACCCCTTCAGACAGCATTTTACAACAAAGCAATTAACTTACTATCTCACATTTCTGACCCTTTTCTTCTCAAAATTGCAATATCTTGCAATTATTAGTTTATATCTCACAGTTTTGAGTTTATTACCCAATTTTGACATGTCAGAATTACATTTTATTAGTATTTTTCCTGTGGCAGAAACAGGCTTCCTTAAAAGAAAAACAAATCTCTGCCGGTGGGGTAAGACAAATGTAATTTAATTTAATTCAAAGAGCAAACAAGCAAGATTATTATTCTTTAACAGTTTTTTTCCCCTCTTGTTTATGCAAAAAATAAAATAAAAATTATAATAATTGTTTATATTCTTCAGAAACGCATGAAAAATATACTATTACACGACACCAAAGTAATCTAATAAACATCAATTTAACAACATCAAATGTAACAAAATTGTGTTTATGTAGTATTTTACAATGGCTTCAAACACGGCTTAGCCAATCATAATCAAAGACCAAAACTCTAGTTTTTTATATTTTTATTCAAGGCCACATCTCTTTAAAGGGAATCTAAAAATTTAAAATGATGTCATTCCAAACCTGTATGGAGCACAAAAGAATATATTTTGATTTTGTTTTGGTCTGAGCAACTTTGGACCCCATTGACTTTGATTCAATGATACAATAAATATATAAATACATATCTGTTTGTGTTTCGCACAGCATGAGTAAATGTGATGCTCTCTGTGAAAACCCAGGTAAAGTCGATTTTTTTTGTGATTTACAGTTTTCTGCGTAAAATCATCCTTAATAAGGTAAAGAACATTCTGTGAAAATGTAACCTTCATATCTTTAATATTGACTGAGTAAGGCCATGTCAAAGATTGAAATTATAGTGAAATTAATGGTTGAAATCCAACTTTGATGCTCGTTATCTCATAATTAGATTGAGACTTTAGCCTGGATTTCACAGAGAAGGACACAAATGATCACAGCACCATCCCTTTAATGGCTGTTGGCTCTTTTAAACAGAAAGGTGTATCTTCAGTACGGCCTGCAGAAGTCACAGTGACCCAAGAACTAGACAATTACTGGACAGATGAGTGTCTGTGTGGCAGATAACAAACATCGTCTGCTCCCACTAGATTGTGGGCAATGCATTGCATTACTAACATCTCACAGACTGCCTTCAAAGCACATTTGATGACTGTAAATGGAGTGCAGTGCAGGAATGATGGGACACTTCCGTCATTGGGCTTGATTTTATGTGATCAGTTTTCATCTTATTTTGGAATTCTCTTCTAAACATCAGTGCACTTCTTAGCAGACGAATGATAAAAGCATGACCAGGTGTGTGTTTTGTGTGTTTCAGAGGGTTTGGCTGTTGGCGTGGGCTTTGGAGCAATCGGTAAAACTCCCTCGGCTACGTTTGAAAGTGCCAGGTAAGACATGAACAGGATAGATCATCCAAAACCTTTTAATCTAAAACATTTAATCAGAAACAGAATCAGAAATAGCTCTATTGCCAAGTATGCTTGCGCATACAAGAAATTTGATTAGTGTCATAAGCTTCCAGTTCACAGAGACAACAAAGACACAGAGACAATAAAAATAAGATGAGAATAAAAACATACACACATGCAAATATAAAAATTAAACAATTATTTGAAAAATAACAAATTGTATGTACAGTTGTGCTATAGATGATAGAATGGAATAGAATAGAAAGAGATACAGGGATGTCCTAGGATGGAGGCGGTAGCAAATAGAAATAAGGTTATTGCACATTGTTATTGCATAAGGTGGATTGCCTGGGGGAAGAAACTGTTCTTGTGCCTGGCTGTCCTGGTATTTGGGTCTCTGTAGCGCCGGCCAGATGGCAAAAGTTCAAAAAGGGGATGACTTGGATGTGAGGGATCTAGAGTGATTTTCTGAGCTCTTTTCATCAATCTGGATGTATACAGTTCTTGAAGGTTGAGCAGGGGAGCACCAATAATCCTTTCAGCAGTCCAAACCATTCTCTGTAGTCTTCTGATATATTGTAGCTTGTATATTTTGTAGCTGAGCCAAACCAGACAGTTATTGATGTTCACAGAACAGACTCCTGAGGCAGGTTAAACTTCCCCAGCTGGTGAAGGACGTACAGCCTTTGTTGGGCTTTTGTCAATGTGAGTGTCCTAATTCAGGTCCTGGGAGATGATGGATCCCAGGAACCTGAATGTCTCCACTGCAGCCACAGTGCTGTTCATGATGGTGAGTGGAGGGAGTGCAGGGGGGTTCCTCCTGAAGTCCACGATCATCTCCACAGTTTTGAACGTGTTAAGATCCAGGCTGTTTAGACTGCACCAGACAGCCAGCTCTTTAAGCTCCTGTCTGTAGGCAGACTCATCACCGTCCTGAATTAGGCCGATAAGTGTGGTGTTGTCTGCAAGCTTCAGGAGCTCGACAGAGGGGTTTTTAGAGGTGCAGTCATTGGTGTAGAGCATAGGTCACTAACAGGCGGACCGCGGTCCTGGTCCGGACCCAAAAGCCGTCCCACACGGACCCGGACCTAAAAGCCGTCCCACACGGACCCGGACCTACAGCCAAAATATAAGGTTATGATCTAAAACCTGACGGGGCGCTTCTATTTCAACCGACGCAGCTTTTGTAATCTTTACTGTAGTGGTAGTGGAAACACACAGACCAATTGCATGTGAGTTAATCCATCCCACGTGATACCACTCAGCCAATCAAGTCTGGTAAACACAGCGACTCGACAGAGTGCAGACAGATGAGAGAGTTCGCGGCTAGTAACACATGAAAAGACCATAGAAAGAAAAATAAAGATAGCGATACATGTAGAAAACAAAAGGAGAGATACAGACGACTGCGCCGGAGAAAGTTGAGAAACAGGCGAGTAAGATGGAGAAAGAGAGATAAAAATAAGGAACAAATGCGTTCTCCAAAAGTGGAGGAGTGGGATATAAGAGCGGTAGAAACTGGTGATATTCTAAAACTGTTCAATTGTTAAGATGTGTTGAGATTAATTATTTGTAAAATTGGTTGCGATTGTTGAGTCAAGATGTAAAATAGAAAAGGAGAAATTCAAGCTTTTCCTCCCTTTATTTTATTTGTCTGAAGTTAAGCACTTTATTTGAACATACACAATTTTCACATTTAATTTATTTTCTCTTATTTTGAAATACAGCCCTACTTTTATTTTGTTAATGAAAAAAACATACATATCTACAGTCATACATATATGTTCAGTTCTATGTAACATGACAATAAATATTGTCAACAAGTTTTTGAATTGTTATGGATTAATTTGATTAGGTAGGTATTTATTACATGCAGATGCTGAAACAACAACTAGGCTACTTATAAATATATAAAAGCTATAAAATATATAAGCTATCATACTAAATAGTAAGACATTATGATTTTCCGGACCTTTGCTTCAAGAAATTTTCTCTAACTGGACCTCTGTACATTTTAGTTGAATACCCCTGGTGTAGAGGGAGAAGAGCAGTGGGGAGAGAACACAGCCCTGAGGGGCGCCAGTGCTAATGATGCGGCTGTCTGACATGAATTTCCCCAGTTTCACTAGCTGTAGGGCTGTGTATTGGCAAGAATCTGGCGATACGATACGTATCACGATACAGGGGTTGTAATACGATATATTGCGATACATTGCGATAATGTAAGCAAGGCGATATGTTGGGATATTTCTTATTTTAGGAATAGGTTATATTTTTTTGGAAAGCTGTCATTAAGAGCACACCACCATATGCAAACCTTAGCAATAAATAAATAAATAAAAATCGTTTTCATTTAAATTTGTCACATTAGTGGATTGCCCTGATGCTAGTATTTGTTGTCACTGCTTAAGTTCAGAGATGAAGACTGCGATCTAGCGGTCGGGATAGGAACTCAAAACGAAACAACTGCCATGAATCCTGTATGATATTTTTTTTTTTTAAATATCGATATTCCATTTTTGAGAATCGATACAGTATTGCCAACAAAATATCGCAATACTCACCTGTATTGATATTTTCTTACACCCCTAACTAGCTGCTGCCTCTCTGTCAGAAAGCTGGTGATCCACTGACAGATAGAGCTAGGGACAGAGCTGGGTTAGTTTGGTCTGGAGGAGTGTAGGGATGATGGTGTTGAAGGCCGAACTACAGTCCACAAACAGGATCCTCACATAAGTCCCTGATCTGTCCAGGTGCTGCAGGATGTAATGCAGTCCCATGTTGACTGCATCATCCACAGACCTGGTTACTCAGTATGCAAACTGCAGGGGGTCCAGTAAGGGTCCAGTGATGTCCTTCAGATAAGCCAGAACCAGTTTTGAATATGACTTCATGACGACAGAGGTTAGAGCCACAGGTCTGTAATTGATAAGTCCTGTTATCTTGGGTTTCTTTGGGACGGGGGTGATGGTGGAGCGTTTGAAGCAGGAAGGGACTTCACACAACTCCAGATATCTATTGAAGATCTGTGAGAAGATGGGGGCCAGCTGGTCAGCACAGGTTTTTAGACAGGCTGGTGTCTTTTCTTCTTTCTGAAGACACATCATCTTCACTGACCTGAAGTGCAGGACTGGGGGAGAGGGGGGTTGCTGGAGGTGCTAAGGGTTGTGTGAAGAGATGATCAGAACAGGTGTGTGGGGTTTCAAATCTACAATAAAACTCATTCAGGTCTTCACTAAGTTGTTGATTCGCCTCAGTGCTGGGGGTGGTGTCCTGTAGTTGGTGATGGTTTTCAGGCATTTCAACACTGAAGTCATTGGAAGTGAACTGATCTTCCATATTTTTAGTGTAGCTTCTTTTAGCCTCTCTAATCTCCTCATTCAGTGTGTTCCTGGTCTGATTGTACAAGACTCTGTCCCCATTTCTGTAGCATCCTCTTTGGCCTGACAAAGAGTTTAGCTGTAAACCATGGCTTATCATTGTTGAATGTTAAATAAGTCCTGGTGGGAATGCATATATCCTCACATAAACTGATATATGAAGTTACAGGCTCTGTGAGCTCGTCCAGATCGGTGGCAGCAGCTTCAAAAATACTCATATCAGTAAGGCTTGTAAACCCCGCTCTGTTTCATTGGTCCATCTCTTTACAGTCTTAATCGCCCCTATGTCATTCCAGCACATTTAATTTATTTTGCAAAGCACAAAAGCAGAACATCTGAGCTTCTGTTGTCTGGACGCAAATGGAAATAAATAATAAATGTTGAGCATACAAAGATTTTCAACCTGAATTTCAGTCTATCCCTCACAAAAAGCTAAATTCGGAAGAACACAGTGCACAAGTCATCATTTTATCATACTTTTATAGTGCTTTTTTGAGCTTCGCCATCACCATTATTTTGTTGTTTGAAGAAGAGCCTCTTAGATGTTCTGAACATCTCATTTTGTGTTTCACAGATGAATTGAATTAAATCTTACATAAAGCTGGAAAAACATTAGAATGGAGGCAGACAAAATGCAATGATGTAATAGTAAAAAACAATATGTGACCCAGGATGTAGTACTAACTGGAATAAGAAAAAAGGTTGCATTGGAAGACCATCTAAACGTCGTCTGCTAGATTGAAGGTAATGGTTTTAACTGCTGACATCTCATAAACTGCCCTAAATGGAGGGAAAAATGTTTTCTAGTACAATTATATATAAAATAATTATATCAAGAAACATTTACTTGAGAAGCAAAATGTCGTCTTTTCAAAAAAAGTGAATGGAAATTCATATTTATGCCTAAAACATAAGCCCAAGATTTAAAAAAAGAGAGATAAAAAGCGATAAAGCCCAAGATTTAAAAAAAGAGAGATAAAAAGCGATAAAGCCCAAGATAAAAAAAAATCAATAAAATGACATTTTATATCACAGTTAATACTTTTTTATCAGTATTGCAAGATATAGATTTTTTTTCCTCGCATTTCAGAGTTTACATCGGGCAGTTCTGTTATTTTAGTTTTTACAATAGAATAACATTTTTAATTGCAACTTTTTATTTTATTTTGTAATTGTGACCTCATATCAGAAGGTCTGCATTACTTATTATTGGAGAAAGCGTAACGGCTAACATGGATCACGTGTGCCTTGATAACCAATCACATTACAGCCTTGACATCATTGAATTTCAGTCAGAGTTGTGCGACACTCAGTCGCCGTTTACGGATACCATAATAATGAATGAGAAATGCCGTAAGCTGAATCCCACCTGTCGCAAAAGGTATGTGACTTCTCTTATAAAACGGCATTTTTTTGGTGTAAACTTACAAAATAGTTCAATCCAAAACTATTGCTTAGTGTAAAACATGTTGTAGATTAGCAGATAGGCGGTTGATTCATCAAACGATGAGCTGTTTCATCTAACAAGCTGTTTATTTGGTGTAGTGAAGCCTCTCCTCCATTGACATCCATTAAAACACCTTTCTCACGTACTGCCAGACCGGATGCGTTCGCTTTAGCCGTTACGCTTTTTCGGCTGATGGTTGCAGGCTTGCCTTCTAGTGGCTTTGCTCATATCTCAATTCTGATTTTTTATTTCCTGAGAATTGTGTTTACATCTTGCAAGTTTGTTTCACAATTTAGTGTTTATACTATGCAATTCTAAAAAACAGCTATGAATTGTAAGATAAAATTACGCAATCACCTCTCCTTTTTTTATAATTTTATCCTTTTTATTATTTATTTGAACCATTTTTGATGATCTTTTTTTTTTATCCTGTGCTGGAAACAGGCTTCCATAAAAATACAAACAAAAACAAGATTATTTTTCTGACCCCATTGGCCGTATCTTTTTCTTGTTAAATGCAAAAACTTTGATGCTTTTCTCAGAAAGCAAGACTTAATATCTGATATAATTTTGCTTCTGAAGTAAACATTTCGATTTATGAATGTGTAGATATTTGTATTGTGGAAAACAAGGCAAAAATACTGAAGCTGAATATTTAATGAGTGAAAATGAAATGCTGAGATGCTTCTTCTGTTGAGAGTTGAGAGCTCGGTCAGGCGTATTGCAGAACAGAACAGTGTATGCTTAATTATTCTGTCAAACTAATACTGGGGCCAGAAGGATGTGAGGATGAAGGAACGATGACAGAAGTTTTATTTTGAGGGAATTATTTATTTAAAAGGCACATGTAGTGTTTTACTGACAGTACTGTGTGCTGCTGTCACCAAGTGGACAAAGCTGGTATTGTGAGATCTCTGCACGCGCACACACGCACACACACACACACACACGCACGCACACACACACACACACACACGCACGCACACACACACACACACACACACACGCACACGCACACACACACACACACACGCACGCACGCACGCACGCACACACACACACACACGCACGCACACACACACACACACACACACGCACATGCACACACACGCACATGCACGCACCCACACACACACACACACACACGCACACGCACACACACGCACACACACACACACACACACACACACAGAGCGTGTTGTTGTGATCATGTTAGGATCCATGTTCTCAGGACAGACTGTTTAAGCGAGCGAGCGAGGAGGAAACCGGCTAACAAGTGTTCACATCACACCACCAGATGGAATCTATTAGACGTCGCTGAGAATCAGAGCTGCATTGTAAGCGCTGAAGCACCTGGACTCCCCTATGTGTCTCACTGAGGTCCTGTGTGTGAGAGAGAGACCGCATCCAGATGTGAGCTGAACCTTGCAGATGTAGAGAGAGAATACGTGTCTTATTTAGTATTTGTGTTTCTCCATAGGGAAAGCTGTTCTGCATTAGTCTTACGATCATGTAATCTCTTTACATCCGCACTGACAGCTGAGGGCTTGTGCTTTCGGTTTGCTCGTGATTAAAAGATGAATAGAAGAAGTAAACACAGGCAGTGTGCTGAACATATGATACGGCATAAGAAAGAGGTCTTTGTCAGCCTGAAAACAACCAAGAGTCTGTTTCATCTCTACAGTGCTTTTCACATCGTTTCCATTATATTGTTGTTTATAATATATTTATGTTGCATTTAACAGATTAAAGCTGGGCGACAAAGTACATTTTGCTTATATCGCTTAATAAAAGCAATATAAAAGTAGAAAAGAGGATAAAGCTGGACATACTTATCCAATTTAAATATATCACTGGGCGATATATTTCATTAAAACATACTTTATACATGTTTTTGAAAAATAAACTTTAAGAGGAATGTATTAAACATATTTTAAATAATAAATACATTTAGAATTGCAAAATACAAACTCAGAATTCTGATTCCGATAATTCTCATAATTCCTAGTTATATCTCTTAATTCTAACTTTTTTCTGATTTCTGAGTTTACATCTTGCAATTTAAGTTTTTTTTTGAGAAGGAAGATATTTTTCTCAGAATTGCAAGATTAAAGACATCTCGTAGTCTACTCTAAAGATCTGTTATACTGCACTGTTTTCTGTTCTCCTTTATCCTTCTTTCTGGTTAAAGCAGTGATGAATCAATACTCGCATGACCGTAAAGTCCTTCATGTTTCGAGGAACCAGGGGAATCCCAGCCCTCTTTTAAGGGATTTCTGGGAAGAGAAAGCGTTTACATTAGCGTGATTAGTTGTTTTTTGGTAATTAAGGTGAACTGGCTGAGCATCACAGGGAAGACACGTCAGATCGTGTTTTCCATTCACCAAAGAACTAAAACTTTCCAAATGTTTTCCAAGCATCAAAAACCCTCACCGAATGGTAATAATGGACATTAAAGACTGTTCAGTCAGCGGTGACTCTTGAAAAGCCATGTTTGAAAAGCATGACGTTAGTCAACCAAGAGTTACTGAAACCCTAAACTTTCTCGACCTGGCCATGCTCCATCCCGTCTCATGTGTTTGTGATTTTCCAGATCGGACAGGTATACACAAGCTGAAGTGCTTCTGCTAACATTATTTCTCCTTGACTCTGCTTGTTTAGTCTTGATCGGACCTCCTCTGAAACTGTCTCTTTCTCTATCATGAGCCGCAGAAGGCAGACAGGCAGTCAGACAGACAGTCTCTCTCTGAAACAAAAGTCTGTTTGTTTTCCAGGGAAAGCCACTCTTCTGTTTCTTCCCTCTTTCCCAGCGCTCTTCTCCCAGTCAAAGCAGTCCTTGCATTCCCCAGTACCCACATACTCAAGTGGACTGTTAAAACCAGATGCTCCGAGGCTCTTCAGAGAAACTGGGACGGGTTTTTGTGTAGGAAGCGTTTGAAGGTACAGAGCACATGTTGCTGACCAGCAGTGTTGGGGGGGTAATGCATTACAAGTAACTCAAATTACGTTATAATATTACTTTTTCAAGTAACTAGTAAAGTATCGCATTACTTTTTTAATTTACAAGAAAATATCTGAGTTACTTTTTCAAAAATGTAACGGCAGTTAATTTTTTTTCCATTTATTGATGACAGAGCGCCGTGTGAACATGATCTTACTGTAGATCTAATCTAGACTAAATATGAATGTGTATTAATTCATCCCATTCACAAAAACTGATTCAGTATTTATCAAAATGAATTAAAACAGTGAAACTCAGAATATGACACGAATCTGCAATAATTAAATATGTTAAACAACACAAATATATCTAATCTCATTTTATTAACCGATGTGTTTGCTGCTGATCTTTGATGATCAGTTCAATCATACTAATAAGCAAAAATTACTTTAGATAAACGAACAATTGTTTTTTAATTACTGAAGAGTGTTGAACTTCTCCTGTGTTCTTCTGTTCAGACGTGATTTACTCGTCCTTCAGTCTGAGGTTTATTCATTTCACTTTTTGGTGTGAAAGACTTTTATATTTGCTATAAATAGAACTTCTTGTATTAAAAACAAACAATCAAGCCCTGCTCATATTTAAAAAGTAACGCAAAAGTAACGTAACACATTACTTTCCATAAAAAGTAGCTAAGTAACGTAATTAGTTACTTTTTTAGAGAGTAACGCAATATTGTAACGCATTACTTTTAAAAGTAACTTTCCCCGACACTGCTGGATCGGTGACCGTTCCGGTCAGTCTCACGTCTTGCCGATTCCAAGCCGATCCTTTTATTGACATCACAGCCACGCGCACACTCACAGTATGATATCACAGTCGTGTGTAAGCACGTTGTTTCGCGTGAGACTGATTCTAATTTGAATGGCATTCAGTGTAAACGGCGACTGATAATGTATTTATGTCGTGCCAGATGAGGCTTGCACAGCTTGAGAGAGTGTGTGTGAGAGACAGCACACACATAGTAACTCTCAGAAATGTATAGATGCATACTGCGGTAGAAACATAAATAAAAGAGATTTACAAAACATGATTTACGTAAGCAACATTAGACGACCATGATGTTTCCCTGAATAACAATATCAGCACGATTGCAATGTGACACTGATTTTATAAAATAATATTTTAATAAACAAGTGGTTGAAATTAAATGACTTAGATTTTAGACAAAATATTGACTGTTTTTGCTCAATTTCGCTGACGAAAATAGTTGTGATCAAAGCCACAGCAGAACTGTTGTGTCTCTGAGCTACACACAGCGATGTTTCGTTTCTGAATGAATCAGCCGTTTTAATGAATCGAGTGAGTCAATGATTCAATGGTTGATTCATAACGACAGCCAATTGACTAGTTTCTGAATGAATCAGCCGTTTTAATGAATCGAGTGAGTCAATGATTCAGTGGCCCATTCATAACGACAGCCAATTGACTCGTTTCTGAATGAATCAGCCGTTTGAATGAATCGGTTGAGTGAATGAATAAATGACTCGCTCATTAAAACAGACATTTGCTGCCGCCTACTGGTGGTTTAGTCATTTAAAAGAATCATTGCATTTCTTCAATATTTATTTGTATGTTTAATAAAAAATATGTAAAACTTTAAGGTTCAAGGTTTCTTTATTTGTCACATAATAAGTTATACAGGGTATAATCAAAAGTGAAATGTAGATCAAATCAGGTCCGCTCAGTGGACAGTGCAAAAGAATAAAAATTATATAAAAGTAACACAACACAAGAGCATATATATGGTAAAAAAGAGAAATAAAAGTAAAATGTGCAATAGAATAAAGAAAAGTGCAAAACAAGTAAGATGTGCAAAAACAGTATATGGGACTTAATAAATAGTAATATGAATAAGAGGGATGTGCAAACGGGTTGTACTGTGTATGTACACATAGCAGCATTTTTTTTATACAGATGATGAGAATATGAATGTTTTTTTTGTTTTTTTTACAGTTAATAAATGAATCTTGTAAGTGTTTATGAAACAGAGTTTGTGTTAAGGAGCCTGATGGCCTGAGGGAAGAAGCTCCTCCTCAGTCTCTCAGTTTTTGCCATCATGCTCCTGCAGCGCTTGCCAGATGGCAGTGAACAGAAAAGATGGTTACCGGGGTGAGTTGAGTCTTTGATGATTTTAGCAGCCCTGCTTTTGCAGCGTTTGAGGTAGATGTCCTGCAGAGAGGGGAGAATAGACCTTGTGATGCGCTCAGCTAAGCGCACGACTCTCTGTAGAGCTTTGCAGTCCTGGTTTGAGTAGTTACCATACCACACTGAGATGCACTGAGTCAGAACACTTTCTATGGCCCCTGAATAGAAAGTTTTCAGGATTGTTGGTGAGACCCTGAATTTCCTCAGCTGTCGCAGATGGTACAGTCTTTGCCTGGCTTTCTTGACCTGTGTTTGAATGTGTGTAGTCCAAGTCAGGTCCTCTGAGATGTTTACACCGAGGTACTTGAAGCTACTCACCCTCTCCACAGGGGTCCCACTGATCATAAGAGGAGTGTAGGGCCGCTGCTGTCTCTTCCTGAAGTCAACAATCAGCTCCTTAGTTTTGCTCACGTTCAGAGAGAGACAGTTGTCCTGGCACTATGATGTGAGTCTCTCCATCTCATCCAAGTATGCGGCCTCATCATTGTTGTTAATGAGGCCCAGAACCACAGTATCATACGCAAATTTAATGATAGAAGTGGAGCTGTGAGAGGACACGCAGTCGTGGGTGTAGAGAGAGTAGAGCAGGGGGCTCAGGACACAGCCCTGATAATTATAATCTTATAAAATGATTTATGCATTTAAAACTTTGCAGTGTAAAGGCAATTATGGCACCTCAGCTTCATCAAACTGTCTGTGTAAATGCATCTAACACCACTTCAGACGCAGCTTCTGTTTCCTCAGCAGTGGAAAGATCGTTTGTTAATACTAACTTCATTTGAATGGTAACAACTCTACAGTGTCTTATTGTTCTAACGGAATTAACTGAAACAAAGTAAGAATTTTATGTGAAAGATGACACATTTAATAAGATACGGAGAAAGAAATGACCATATATAATCGGTGGGAAATTACATCTGTTTTGTTACATAAAGAGACTAATTTTAAGTTAACTATATCTTCCTCTTACCAGTCACAGAGCACTTTATTTTGAGAATTGTTTAAGTGAGAGAAAATCTGTAAATTAGTCCAGATTTGGGAAATTGTAATTTTTAATAGTTTATTTTATTAAGTAAATAATTTTTCATTGATATTTGCATAGATTTTTGTTTGTATATGCTGTCAATTATAGTTCTTAGAAAGAAAATCAGAATCTGTATCGGCAGGAATCGGTATCGGCAGGAATCGGTATCGGCAGGAATCGGTATCGGCAGGAATCGGTATCGGCAGGAATCTGTATCGGCAGGAATCTGTATCGGCAGGTTTCGGTATCGGCAGGAATCGGTATCGGCAAGAATCTGTATCGGCAGGTTTCGGTAGCGGCAGGAATCGGTATCGGCAGGAATCGGTATCGGCAGGTTTCGGTATCGGCAGGAATCGGTATCGGCAGGAATCGGTAATCGGCAGGAATCTGTATCGGCAGGAATCGGTATCGGCAGGAATCTGTATCGGCAGGAATCGGTATCGGCAGGAATCGGTATCGGCAAGAATCTGTATCGGCAGGTTTCGGTATCGGCAGGAATCGGTATCGGCAGGAATCGGTATCGGCAAGAATCTGTATCGGCAGGAATCGGTATCGGCAGGAATCGGTATCGGCAGGAATCGGTATCGGCAGGAATCGGTATCGGCAGGAATCTGTATCGGCAGGTTTCGGTATCGGCAGGAATCAGTATCGGCAAGATCTGTATCGGCAGGTTTCGGTATCGGCAGGAATCGGTATCGGCAGGAATCGGTATCGGCAGGAATCGGTATCGGCAGGAATCTGTATCGGCAGGTTTCGGTATCGGCAGGAATCGGTATCGGCAAGAATCTGTATCGGCAGGTTTCGGTATCGGCAGGTCAGACTCACAAAGAATCGGAAATCGTAATCGGCCAAGAAAATTTTTCTACTGTCTATTTTACATTTTAATTTTAGTTAGTTTTAGTAATTTTGTTGCACATTCATTCATTCATTATATTTATTACTTTGTATTTATTAGTTTTAGTTTCAGTTATTTTTATATTTTCTCTTTACCGAGTTACTTTTAGTCATTTTGTTGTGCTTTTATCATTTTGTTATTTATTTCTATTTACTATTTATTATTTATTATTTTGTCTTAGTTATTTTTATATTTTCTCTTTAACTAGATACTTTTGTAATTTCTTGTTTTATTCATCTTTATTAATTATTTATTGGCTATATAGTATTTATGATTTTTGTTTATTAGTTTAAGTTTATTTAGTTTCAGTTATTTTATATTTTATATTTTCTCTTTAATTTTGATTCGTTTTAGTATTAGATTAGTGTATTTTTGTTTGTTTGTTTGTCTATCTAAATATCTAGATCTGTATTATTTTTATTTATTTAGTTTAGTCTTTATTCTTTTTAGTTTATGTAGTGTTAGTACTTAAATAGAAAAGTATTGCTATGGCAACTATAGCGAAAAAATATATTTTTAAATATTGTTTTAAAATATGAATTCATTCATTAATTTTAGTGAACATTTACTGTATGCAAAGTATTTTTACTGGTTTATATTTAGTTAATGAACTAATCCTGGCTGGTGAAGTCACTCCTCACCACGTTCAGCAGCCTTGGAGCTGTTAAAACATTTGACAACATGTTTGTATTATTTCTAGGGATAAATGTGACGAACTCAGCTGGAATAACAGCCTCCCGCCTGCTTCTCTGCTGGAGGTGTTTCTCTCAAACCCTGAATAATACTAACATCAGTCCACACACAAATTATAATGAAGTGTTACAAACTCATTTCAATAGAAATAGATCTTATGCATGCTTTTTCTTCAAAGAAAGCAAGCCAATTTCCTCAGATGTGCTCATGAAAACATTTAAATGATGACGGTTGGAGAGGAAAATATGCAAAGGGCTTGTGAATAAACAATTTAACGGAATTAACGTGTTTGCAAGATATTAACACAAAGTGGGTCAGTGAATTGATTGAGAATGTCAAAATGGATAATAATAATTGTATTATCATGTATTTAAAATGTTGTCCAAACTGTAAGACATCTGTCATATAGTATCAAAACATTATTGAATAATTTGTCTGGTAATTGTATATGATTTATAGTTATTACATTACTGATAACTGCACTTGCAGTTTGATTTCTACACTAGTTGTTATACGATATGTTTTAATACATTGACTAAATTTATAGTAAACAAACAGCAGCTGTGGTTGCCAGAACTGTATGGTAAAGAATACAGTAGATAACCAGCACGGGAACACACTATATGCTATACACATTTATTTAGCATTAGATGTAACATACAACCCTAATGTACAAAACTGATAAGAAAGAAGCTAAGAAACATATCATTTCAACATCAACAGCAATAAAAAAGAATAAAACAAACATCAAATTTGAAATGTACCGCAGGGAATCCTGAGAAGGTCAGTTTACTGTAAATTATACATTATTTTTCCACTTCCAAAAACAGTATGCTACTGTAAAATCAAATATAATGTCAAATACAGTTTTTCACCATGTATAGTAGGGGAATGCTAACAATTTAACAGGTTTTTACTGAAGCATTTTCAGTCTTTTACCGTTAAATTCACGGTCACTTTTAAAACTAGTTGGATCTACTTGGAGAAAGGCTGTTTGGTGAACATTTATAGCAGTGTTCCCCACACATAGACTTTACATCGGTGGGCCGCCCAAGTATATTTGGTGACACATTTTTTTTTTATTACTATTATTATACTTTTTTTATCCGCCCGAGTTAATGAAACCATCCGCGATCGATAAACTAGTGGAAAATCTCACCCTACGCGTTTCGTACGGCTGGTTCTGTGTGCTGGAGAACTGTTGAAACTCCCACAGACAACCTCCAGTGTTTCCCATACGTTCATTTATTTGTGGCGAGCCGCCTCAATATCCACCCCCCGCTGCCATCAGCTCCCGCGTCACAAGCGTGACTTTAGCACTATATTTAGCGCATTCAGTTAACGCAGCCGACTCGTCAATAAATCATGTGCAAAAACAGCGTTTCCAAGCACCTGTCGTTTACTGACTTTTAAATATGAACATAGTTCATCTGTTAATATGCTCAGTTTGTCACTCAGACGCAGGCAGTGCGCTGCATGACGCAAAACAGTAGCCAAAACCACCGCATATAGTCGCTTTTTAGTGTAAGTTAGATGTATATTGATTTTATCAGACGATTATAAATCAGGATTTAAGGAGTATAGTGAGATCCCGGTTAACATGTAGTATTGATGGGTCGTTTTTACTATTTATACTTTTATGTATGTCTACAGAAAATATAATGTGAACAGCTTTATTGGGCATTCAGTTGTATTACAGTATGACACAGTTCATAGAGTAGAACAGATCTGAAGCGCCAAAACTCGTCTGTATGCAAACTTGATGCGATGATGTCATAAATATGCTAATTAATATGTGACGTCACCTGTCACCACAAGTCTCACAAAATCCTGTGGGAAACACTGTTTATAGCACACATTTTCATCAGTTTATGCTCAAAAGTCTTTTCATAAGCTGTAGCTGTTCCTCTATCGAACTGAAGCATTGGCGTCAGGGTTCGGTGTTTTTTGGAGCTGATCTAGCAGCGTTTGGAGTTATTTGCGTTAAACTGCGGCGCGGAGTTTACTAGTCCAGTGAGCGGGTTTAACCAAACACACATGCTGACAGGAATCTGACGCACAATGGACCAAAAAAAAAAAATCATAACTGTTTGTCAGCCAAGACCAAAACACTTCCAGACTGATTTCTTGTTGAATTGAGATTGGACAGAAAGTTTGGGCTCCTCATAGATGTCTTCTGTATTTATCTGTTGGTTTGAATTATTTATTGAGGCTTTCCTCCGTCAAACAGTGTAGCAAATGTGAGCTGATCTGCCGACGGTCTGCGTGCGTGTGGAGAGTGGAGCTGAATAGCGTTTTCTGCAGGACAGGCGCCGGTGCGCTCACTTGCTCTTAAAGTCTCCAACATTTTTAATCATACAGATAAAAGTAGCCTAATACATCTTTCGAATCTGTGAAGACTCTATGTTTATTTGTGTGCACAAAGAAACGTTTCTGTAAAGTAATTAAAGTATGCGCTTCTGCCATCTAGGTCTCTGTGAACTTGAGCGCAAAACTCCGTGTATGAAAAATAGAGTGAAATGTCTTGAAAAATGAAAAATGAAATAGCCTATAAAACGTGTATGTTACCATGGGTCATTTACATGAAATGTAATGTGTGTGTGTGCAATGTTTAAGCTGGCTTTCAGTTCAATATAAATTAACTAAATTTTGTAGTTGTATTCCACTAAGGTGTGCACGCTGTGATCTGTACTGTATTTTTAATTCAGGCTAACTGACAGATTCCGGGAGTGGGAGGGAATGGGAGTCATTCTTCCGGGATTGGAACGGGATGGGATTTTCCACCAGTGTTTTTGTGGGATTGGGACAGGACAAGATTTTTTTTATGTGGGAGTGGGATGGGAGAGGATTGAAAATCCACTCCAGTGTCACCCACAAAACTGCAGGCTGTGAAAATATTTAGTGAAAATGTGATGTAGTGAGAAAAGAAAGCAGGAGAGAGAGAGAGAGAGAGAGAGAGAGTGCAAGAGAGAGAGAGAGTGCGAGAGAGAGAGAGAGTGCGAGGGCTGGACTGATGGCTCTCTATCTAAATGTTATTCTCTGCAGTCCTCAAAGAGCACATTGTGCTTTGAATCTCAAAAACATAGGGCCCCTGTTCTCCGGCTCTCTGTCTCTCATCCATCTCTCTCCCTCTTTCTCCACATCCCTCCATTTCCTCCACCCACCCTGCTTTCATTTCGCCGTCTCTCAGCTCTCTCACATGATAAGGGCTTTAAGAAACCGTAAGGGATTGGAAGAATTCATTTCTCTCAACTGCTTTTATTCTCTTGGTTATTGAGTTTTGGCAGTTTGTCGGGCTGTTTGTCTGTTTTTTCTTAGAAGGTAAAGCATGTTGATGACATTTAATTAGTTGGCCATAATCAAATAATCACATTCATTACCAATATGAATGCCTCGTGTACATAATTGTGCAGATTTTCCCTAAAAATCAGTGCTAAACATATGGGTGTCCTCAGAACAGTGAAGGTTTGTCTGTGAGCAAATGCTGTTGATCAGAGTTTGGACGTCATTCAGGGTAGGTTTAGCAGGACTTGGCTCCACACTACAGGTGTGTGTGTGTGTGTGTGTGTGTGTGTGTGTGTGTGTGTGTGTGTGTGTGTGTGTGTGTGTGTGTGTGTGTGTGTGTGTGTGTGTGTGTGTGTGTGGTGTGTGTGTGTGTGTGTGTGTGTGTGTGTGTGTGTGTTTATATACATGAAATGCATCCCACAATCCAACTTTCTGTCTGGCTTCTTCAGAGACGCACCTGCCATTCTCAAAGCTGTGTTTATGACCGCTAACAGTTTGAGAGGAAACGTGATATTCTTTATTACAGTGCTGGGACTTAGACGTATACAATGGGACTGAATGTGTCTGTATAATAGTTCAGCTTGAAATTGCTCACATTCATGTACTTTTGAGTATACTTACTCATGCTTATACCAATACTTATGCAGTTTTGTAGGTTTTGGTCTTTGTCTTATACTGTAGAAGCTGCACATACAGTATTAGATGTCAGTGTGGTGGCATTGCCATCTTTTAAAGAGACTCTGGTTCAGCAAAGCAAAGCTCTGGTCCGTGCCTTCTTTGAAACAAACTAATGGCAAATGACAAGCAGCACAAACATTGTGATCACCATCTTACTCTCGCCAGTAAAACTTTGCATTGATGTCCATGCAGTGCAGAGCAATCAAAAAATAATATCTAATAAAACGTTGTACTTTGTGTATGTATAGTACAGTATTTTGCTACCTGGTCTCATGGCATAAACGTACTGGGTGCGCTTTTTAGTGAGACGTGAAATACATACCAATAAGTACATATCACTGCAGTTTCCAAAATAAATGAACACTAGAGGCAGTACATCTCAGACGCCTTTTATTCCTTTTCACACAAATTTAAAGAGTTTGGATTAAAAAACAGATTTTCACGGTTCAACAAAACAGTTCAAATCTGCATATCAGGAAGTTCAAATGTCACGGTTTGCATCAACAGATACGTTTGTATATCGGTTTTGCATTTGACAACACTATCGGGTAGGTTTAGGGTTGGGTTTGGTTGTAGGGCATATTTCCAACACGATAAAGCATTCATTTTTAGCGACGGTCCCCGAATATTTGAATTCTGAACCGCTGCAATACGTTCCTGAAGCAATGTAATAAAACAGCAATATGTACCTATATCTACATAATAAATACATGCTAGGGTTTACGTATTGAACCCGTGTTTTAGCGCCACTCAGTGGATATTTCTCAGTGAAACGTGCAGTAAGATACATAAAAACTGCTTCGCTAAAAAGTGCCCCAGGTATGTTTATGCCATGAGACCAGGTTGGTATTTTGAGAGTCTTTTAGTGACTTAAAAGACATAAAATATGCATTTTCTCATGACTTTAAAAACTTTGATCTGAAGCCTTACATTCTTGAATATTTAATGCTTTAATGCTTGTTAAGTTTTGCTTAAATTCTTGAATATTTAATGCTTCTTCCACTTTTGACTAAAGGCCATTTGGACTGAAATCTGGTAATTATCTCACATTGATATCGGTGCTATTGTTTTAATCTAGATGAAAATGTGCTTAAATTCTTGAAAATGTATTTTAAAATGATAAAGATTGATTGATTGACTTAAAGGCCATTTTGACTAAATTCCTGAATATTTAATAAATTATTAAATGACATTCGTATATTTATATATCAGAGGTGGGAGACTGGAGTCTGACTCGAGTCACACATTTAAGGACTTTTGACTTGCTTGGCTAAATACTTGAGACTTGACTTGACTTTACCCTCATGACTCGGCTGGACTTGGCTTATAACAACTATAATTATTATTATAAATCATTGCAACATAATTTGGTGAACACAATGCAAGCCACTGAACCAGCGGCAGAAGTGATTCGAGTATGCGCAGTTCATGAAACTGCAAGAGCACAGGAACACAGCGCGCCAAATATCCCAACCTGGGATATCGTCTTCAGGACGAAAAAATTAAATAAAAGCTTAAATGTTTTCATGGATCCTTGCGAAAGCAGCGCTTTACATTGGTGAGGAAAAAGCTCCATGTATTGCATGTAATCACATCCATAAATCTATGATTACAACAACAACTATGTTTGACAGGCATCTACATTATCATCTGAGGAGATTATAAAGATTAAACCAGTGTTGTTTTAACTCTAAAACATGAAATGTGGAGTTGTCTGCTTTTGCTATAAAACTAACTTTTAATATGTAAAAAAAACATAATTTCAATTAACTTTAATTTTGTAAATTACCTGTATTTAAGTTATTATTACTTTATCAAAACAACCTAACTGCAGTTTGGTTTATATTACTTGGAATGCGCCATAAAAAGAAAACGTGATTTCTGAACAAAATTGATAAAAATGGAGTTAATCGGTTTTTGCAAATTAACTCTTCATAAATACCTTTTCGTTTCTTTTTAATCTTGTGTAATCCTGACATTCATAAAAATTACAATTTATTCTATTAACTTCTAGGAACCAATATTTAGCATAACCTTTAATAAATGGAAGATAAACTAATGTACATAGGAATATAAAATGCCATAAGTAATTGAGTTGAATGTTTCAGCACTGTTCAGTGAAGCATTGCTTTGAGCCAGTATAGATCACTCGTTCTGATGGATTGTGGCTAAACAGAGGCTGTTATGAACTGTTTGTAGGTATATTTTCCCACAGTTGTGAGAGTGGAAAAGCAGCAGGTCAAAGGTTGCTGGAAAGCCATAGTGATTGGTGCAGATGGTTTAGGGGATTTCGCCCAGATCCCCATGCTCTTCCCAACACACAGATGCCCATTCAGGGCAGACCCCCATGGATGGAGGGGGGGGGCACCAAAGGCCCTTTGTGCCCAGAGAGGAGCTCTGTGGTCAGACACTGGAGCCACTGTCTTCCCCTCTCAATGGAGGCTTCTTCATGCTTTTGCAATAACGCTGGAATGTTTCCCTTTATGCTTTTTGTTGTTTGTTTTAATACAGACGTCAGCCCAGACACACACTGTATCACAAACCCACATCCCCGCTTCGATTCCCTTCGCTCTTGAGCTAAGAAAGGGACGTGGTGGAATGGCATTGTACGTTTTGAGATCTCCACCCTGTTTTAACTGCTGAGAGCTTGCGGTTACTGAAGCCTGTCCTCAGAGGTGGGTGAATAGACTCACAGAAATAGACCTGCCTCAGAGGAGTGAAATATGCCAGAGAATAATTCCTGGGGATGGGAAAACATGTTTCTGAAGGACTGTTGTTTCCACACTGTGTGAACATTAGGCCGTGGACTCTTCAGTTGGGTGAGCGAGTTCGCTTCGCCCTTCTCCAAAAACTCCCCTTGGTTTTCTCTTCAGTCTTTCATTATGCCACACCACAGTTTCTCCTGTTCTCTCATCCGTTCTTCCTCTCTCAAGTCGACATGCAGTGGAAAATCACCCTCATCTACTTTCTAAATGCATCTCGTAGATCTTAATGCGAACGATTCATCCATGCAAAATGCATTCATCCATTAAAAAGATACCTGAAAATCTTTATTAAAAATGTCAGTTTCTACACTGCCAATCAAAACTTACGCATACTTAATTTATATTTCGCCTGATATAAAAACCTTAATAAAGAAATCTGTAAAATGTATGGTAACACAAAATGCCTGCTGTGGTTGCCAGATTTGTACTGTAAAAAATACGGTAGCAACATTTTAGGTTTTACGGTTTTAACTTAAACTTACATTTAAATACCGTATTTTTTTAACTGATATAATGTTAATATACCAACCTATCGAAGTACTGAAATTACTTTTGTAATACACTGATAACCACCAATGCAGGTGATGATGAGAGAGTCACAAGCAGCTTTTAAACATTACCATATACAGAAGTGCCAGTGTCATTCACACAAACACTAAACACCATAACACACAATGCAACTGAAATAATGCACCAAACATTAATTTAACAACATTATATGTAACATACAACCATAATGTACAAAACCGATTAGAAAAAAACCATCAAATTTGAGATGTAACGCAGGGAATTCTGTGAATGTCATTTACGGTTATTCACTGCAAATTATGCATTCCACTTCCAAAAACGGTATACTACTGTAAAATGACATGTAATGTCCAATGTAGTTTTTCACCGTATATAGTAGGGGAACTTACCGTTAACCATTTAACAGGTTTTTACTGTAGCATTTTTACCATCTTTTACCTTTTAAATTCACATTAATATTTTACAGTGTTGATCTAAAGGTTTCAATTCATGAATATTTACATTTAAATAATTTTATAGAAAAACGCATTTATTCATTTTTTTATGTATTATGTGAAATTTCTTTGGTTTATCTGGTAATTATTTCACATTGAAATCAATGCTACCTCAAAATCTCATAATTCGATCTTCTGGTGAAACGTCACTTTTTCTGATGACATATACAGGACTTCTCCAGCCATTTAGTTTGATTAAACCCCGTGCCTATCTCCTACCATCCAATCAACAACTGATGCACAGAACCTAGTCCCCACCTTACTTCCCCCCCCAACAATGACTCGTATGTATATCACAATATCTGCTGATCTGCTTCTTCTACCATTTGATCACAACTTGAATTTTCACCTTTTACCTTGTTCTGAACTGGGAAATTAGTTACACCTAACCAGACACAATGCATTAATGTGACGAGTAATTAAAAACTGTATTAATGTCCGCTGCCTTGCATGTTATAGCCCGCCCACCATGAAATCTCATTGGCCCAAAATCCCAATCCACATAGCTTATACTTTTATACTGTATATGTTCTGGTTGGCTGGGATTGTGTCATGCTGCATTTTCATGTTCAGTGTGGACAGACTGAAGTCTTATTGCATCAAATGTTCTGCTTGTATGTTCATGCATTCTTGTATTCTTGTAGCTCAAACAGTAGAGATTGACCTTAATGTCATGGGTTTTGATTTCCAGTAAATTTCCAGTAATGAAAATGTAAATAAATGTTTCAATCAGGACTTTTTCTACCTGTAATTCCAAAGATTGGTATTTCCATTGTTTCAAACTTGACTTTTTTCTGTGCAACACAGAAGGAGCAGTTTTGAGTCATGTACTCATTGCTCTTGGGATAAAATTACAATGAACGAGGACCGTGGTTTTCAAGCAGGAGGTTGAAGCACCATAGATTGATTGTAGACACATCTCAAGTCTTCTGAAGAAATGGGATCGCTTCAACCAGATCTCACGAGAACAAAGAGATTTGAAAATGTTATTACAATTGATGAATGAGATTGTACAAATTAGCCACCAGTTCGCCAAAATGTAAAATAGTTATGAATTGCCATGAAAATGTTTTGTTGGAGGAACAGACCAAAATGTACTGTATTGTTTCAGAAAACTTTAAAGAAATGCCATTTGGACCATTTTAGGAATATTTGAGTGGTTCTTTATTGTCACAAGTCCTTGTTCACATGCATTATGTTGAAGAGAATGGCCAGAATAATCTTCAAGACTTAAGAAAACCTACAAATGAGATTGAACAAATTAAAACGAATTAGACACCTATTTGCCCCCCCCCACAAAAAACGTACTTATTGCATGAGGCTACCTAGAACAGTTGTCCCCCAACCCTGCCCCTGGAGAGCTACAGTCCTACAGATTTCAGCTCCAACCCCAATCAAACACACCTGAACCAGCTAATCCAGGTCTTCAAGGCTACTTGTTTATTTCAGACAGGTGTGTTGGAGCAGGGTTGTAACTGAAATCTGCAGGATGGCAGCTCTCCAGGAGCAGGGTTGGAGATCCCTGGCCTAGAAGGAACAGTCCAAATGTACAGCATTTCTTAAGAGGACTTGGAAGAAGTGCCATTTGGACCACTGTAGTATTATTTTAGTGGCGATTTTCTTTTGTTTTTGGGGCTTGGCAGTCCTAGTCCTCGTTGACATGCATTGCATTGAAAAGAGTAGGCCAGGATTCTTCACAAATCTTCAAGATGTGAAATGCCAAAATGTTAAATAATTATGAACTTCCCTGAGAGTGTCTTGAAGGAACGGTCCAAAATTTACAGCATTGCTTCAGACTGAGTAAAAGAGTGATTTATACCACTTTAAAACATTTTAATGTTCTTTGTTTTAGAGCTTGACAGTCCTAGTCCTTAGTCACATGCATGAAGGTGAAATAAAAATAGCCATGTTCTTCAAGATGTACAAAGAATGAATTACAGTGTAAAAATTAAAACAAATTAGCCAGCAATTTGCCAAAAAGGAACTAATTGGGAACTGCTATGAGATTGTGTTATAGGAACAGACTAACATTTACAGTACTGCATCAGATGAATTGGAAGAAGAGCCATTTGTCCACTTTGGTCATATTTTAGTGAAGTTTGTTTTATTTATTTATGTTTTTGGAGTTTGACAGTTCTAGTCCTCATTCATGTGCATTACATTAAATGTACAAATTCATACAAGTTAGTCATCAATTTGCTGAAATGTAAATTAGTCACAAGTTGCCGTGAGATTGTTAAAGGAACAGACAAATATTTACAGTATTGCTTCAGAAGAACCACTATAATTAGACCCAATTTAATACTATTTTAATGGTCTTTTTTTAGTTCTAGTTATCATTCACATGCATTACGTTGAAAAGAACGGACAGAATGTTCAAGTTGTATAAACAAGATTTTATGAATTCATGCAAATTAGCCCCCAATTTGCAATAACGTAAAATAGTTAGAAATTGCCATGAGGCTTTATTAAAGGAACTGTCCAAAATGTACAGTATTGCTTCAGAAGACTTGGAAGAAGAGTCATTTGCATTACTTTAACAATAGTTTAACGTTGTTTTTATAATTTTTCAGCTAGTTCTCCTTCATTCACATTCATTTTGTTGCATTACTTTGGTTCTGTGTTGCATGTAAGAAGAGTTTGAACCGGTTCTCTTCGGTCTTTCCCTCAAACTCTCCAGCATTACACGGGCTCTGTAAGCCTTTCCGTGACTAGCTGTCATTAATCTGACTCCTCCGGGGGCAGTACCTTGAGCGCATGCAGCGCACATCGTACAAGCAGGAGAGATTGAAGAAGGCAATGAGAGAGCGTTGGGCTGGTGGAGAGGGGGAGTCCAAACAGAGCAGCTTTTCTTGCTTTGTGAGCGCAGGCTCCGGGAGGTTCCGGGAACTTCTAGAGGCCGCTTGCATTACGATGTGGAGAAGTGCAGGCCAAACAAACAGAGCTGCTTATCAGTTGTGTGGCGGAGACCACCCTCAGACCGCCTCGGGAGAGAAACCGGCTCCCAGCGCCTTCCCACAAATCTAAACCATCCTCATAATGAAGTGTTGTTCCTACGCTCTCGTTGACACTCTCCTGAAACTTTTCACAGTCACCGTCTTGGCTTGTACGAGAAACTCTCACGCAGGATTGTCCAAACACAACAGCGTGATTCCAGATGTAGCTCGTGCCCCGTCCGTAACCCGCTTTTTCTCCTGGTCTTGTGGTACGACACACCCGTATGTTGTGCTTCAGAAAGCCTTCGCCTGGAGAGCTTTAGTCAGCAGTCGTTTCTCCAGCCTGACACGGTCAACGCCGTTAAATCTCTCGCTGAGATCACGCGTGAAGTTACGAGAGTTGAAAGATCTGCGTGTGCTCACCGTTGGGAACTGATTTAGCGAAAATGTCTGTTTCTTCAGAAATCTGGCTATTGGCATTCAGAATAACAGATTGTATGAAAACCATTGAAGGAGGATGTTAGAGAAACAGACCAAAATTGACAGCATTTGTGACCCTGGAGCACAAAAGCAGTCATAAGCAGCACAGGTATATTTGTAGCAATAGATAACAATACACTGTATGGGTCAAAATTATACATTTTATTTTATGCCAAAAATCATTAGTGTGTTAAGTTAAGATCATGTTCCATTTTTTACATTTCCTAATATAAATATATCAGAACTAAATTTTTTATTAGTAATATGCATTGCTAAGAACTTCATTTAGACAACTTTAATGCCATTTTCTCAATATTTCGATTTTTTTTTTTGCATCCTCAGATTCCAGATTTGCAAACAGTTGTATCTCGGCCAAATATCGTCCTATCCTAACAAGCTTATTTATTCAGTTTTCAGATTATGTATAAATCCCAATTTCAAAAATTTACTCTTATGACTGGTTTTGTGGTCCAGTGTCATATTTCTTCAGAAGATTTGCAAAAAAGAGACATTTGGACCACATTAATAATAGTTTAATGGCGCACTTTTGGCTTTTTGGAGCTGGGAAGTTTTAGTCCTCGTTCACATGCATTATGTTGAGACAGAATGTTCTTCAAGATTCATACAAATTAGCCGCTAATTCGTCAAAATGTAAAATAGTTCTGAATTGCCATGATCATTTGAAGGAACGGACACAAATGTACAGTTTTTCTTCAGAAGACGGTCATTTGGACCCTTTGATACCGATCTGCCAAAAAGTAAAATAGCTGGGCAAGCTGAAAAGACCTGCGTGTGCTCACGGTTGGGAACTGCTTTAGTGATAATGTCTGTTCTTTCAGAAATCTGGCTATTGGCATTGGCATTCAGAACTTCCAGAAGGCCTCGCCGTGAGTCTCCCGTTGCGGGCTTGTGGGGTGTCCACATGGCGATCCTTTTGGTGAGTACAGACAGATACTCATTCACATCCAAAACCTAGTGAGCTGCCTGCATGGGTGCCGTCAGAAGGTGTCATTTACACTTCCAGTGCTTCCGAACAGTTCAGAGACTGTAAAGATTTACAGATAAGGTGCTCCTGGATGCACCGTGCCAAGCTCAGTGGAAAAAAATTATCATCAATAAAAATGTTATATTCTTTTTATTACTTATAAGTTACCAATTTAAATAAGTCCAATCTATTTGATCAAATAAGGCCTAATCTGTTTTATTAATTAGGCTCTGTTTTTGGGGCCCAATCCATTAATCCGTATTTGGTGTAAAATGTACCTTTATAAACCTTTTTATCTGTCAGCTGTGAGGTTCATTTCTGTTCGGATTATGGTCCTCAGATATGGATTTATTCGGATTGCCGATGCCGTAATTTGCAAGATTGCAAGGTTCATGGATTTAAATATTTATTACATATTCAAGACTCACTTAAGTATAAAAATGGCTATTTATTAAATGCCAAAATGCGTGAGAAAGTACCATAGTATTTTGCTAGTATTATTAATAATTGTTCAAGTCCCGCTTTCTACACTTATCAGCCAATCAGGATTAAAAACGAATTAAATAAATAAAAATGACTGTTAAGTCCTGCTTCTGACACATATTGGCCAAACAGAAAAACATTATTAAAAACAAACAAAAAAAACAAACAAATATGACTGTTTGTATCCTACTTCTGACACTTATTGGCCAAACAGAAAATGTAATAAATAAATAAATAATTACTGTTTAAGTCATGCATCTGTCACTTATTGGCAGAAAAAATAAAAAAAATGTAAAAAATTATACTAAAGAGAAATTTCAGCCAGTATATCAGCCTTATATATTGGTCAGCTACTAGTTAGGATGATGTCTTAGAAGGCAGCTCTCTATGTTGTGGACCAAGGCCACAGTCTCAACATTTATTATGGTCTGTTTGTCTTCATGTATTCCTCATATGTCCTGATGGATTTCTGAGACGTGGTGTTTTATGCCTCACAGGTACGGGCAGCTGAGCGGGATGGTGGAGCCTCTGGCGGGGTTGCTAGGGGCTGTTGCTGTGGTGCTGGCGGGAGCCGTTGCTACCCCTACGCTCTGGCCTTCGCTGCAGGTGCCATGGTGTATGTGGTGGTTGATGACATCATTCCTGAAGCCCAAGTCAGGTGAGGCAGCGGCACAGTGAAAGCGTTCAAAGACTACAGATGCTCACACGCCACTGACTGTGTGTGGTGTGTGTGTGTGTGTGTGTGTGTGTGGGTGTCTGTGTGTGTGTGTCTGTGTGTGTGTGTGTGTGTGTGTGTCTGGGTGTCCGTGTGTGTGTGTGTGTGTGTGTGTGTGTGTGTGTGTGTGTGTGTGTGTTTGTGTGTGTGTGTGTGTGTGTGTGTCTGTGTGTGTGTGGGTGTGTTGTGTGTGTCTGTGTCTGTGTCTGTCTGTGTGTGTGTGTCTCTGTGTCTGTGACTGTGTCTGTGTCTGTGACTGTTTGTGTGTGTGTGTGTGTGTGTGTGTGTGTGTGTGTGTGTGTGTGTCTGTGTCTATGTGTGGTACGTGCGTGCGTGCGTGTGTGTGTGGTGTGTGGGTGTGTGGGTGGTGTCTGGGTGTCTCTGTGGTGTGTGTGTGTGTGTTGTGTGGTGTGTGTGTGTGTGTGTGTGTGTGTGTGTGTGTGCGTGTGTGTGTGTCTTTACAGTGGGAACGGGAAACTGGCCTCATGGATGTCCATTCTGGGCTTCAATCGTCATGATGTCACTGGATGTGGGGCTTGGCTAAGTCTTTTCATTGGTCGAATCTTCCAATGTCAGTGAAAAAAGTGACCAAAGCAGCCTTTCTTCTGGGGTGTATAGGTTTATTGATCCATGGAATATTTTTCTACTTAATGTATTTTATGTACATTTTTTGCTATTTTATTTGTTTTATATGGAAGCCTGTTTCTGCCACTGGGTAAAAATAAAAAAAGTTGAATTGCAATTTTTGTATTAAAATTGAAAAAAACATTCTGTATTGTGAAAAAGTATAAACTCGTAAGTGTGCAAAAAAATTGTGAGTTTTAAAGTCACAATTTGGAGAAAATAAAGTCGCAACTCTGAGAATAAAGTCGCAATTGTAATAAAATAGTCTTTGTCCCTCAAAAAAAGTCAGAATTACAAGAAAAAAAAGGCAGAATTGTGAGATAAAAGTCATTCATCTTTCTATTTTTTATTCAATAGCGGAAACAGGCTTCTATAGTTTTATGAATGACTCACGGACCACATTTATTTAGACAGGGTGGAAAGATTGATTGCAAAATACTTGAAAATTATTCATACTTTAATGAGTGACTTGAAGGTTTGTTTGAGTGCGTGTGTGTGTGTGTGTGTGTGTGTGTGTGTTGTGTACGTGTGTTCGTGTTTGTGTGTGTGTGTGTGTGTGTGGTGTGTGTGTGTTCGTGTTTATGTATGGCAGAACCTGATTTTACCAAGTGCGGCATGTTCCTGGGTCAACATTTTTGTTTACCCTTGAACAACATTGTTATTAACCCATCAGATTTGAAGAACAAGTTTTTAAATTTTTGTGAAGTTTAGGCTTACAATCATTGTTTGTTGCTTGTACAATCAGTGTCATTCATCTATCATTTCCTCTGATTTTAGGGATTACTGCGTGGTTAAGGTTAGGTTTAGGTCTAGGGAAATGGTCAAGATTACATTTTTGGATTAAAATGTTGTTCCAGGGTCAACAATATATGTTGACCCAGGAACACATATAACTCAGCAAAATCAGGACGTGCTTTATGTATGTGCGTGCGTGCGTGCGTGTGTTCGTGTTTGTGTTCGTGTTATGTATGTGTTCTGTGTGTGCGTGTGTTCGTGTTTGTGTTCGTGTTTATGTATGTGTTCGTGTGTGCGTGTGTTCGTGTGTGTGTGCGTGCGTGCGTGCGTGTGTGTGTTCGTGTTCGTGTGCGTGTCCGTGTGTGTGTGTATGCGCGCGCGCGCGTGTGTGTCTGCGCGTGTGTGAGTGTTGTGTGTGCGCATGTGCATGCGTGTGTGTGTGCGCGTGTGCGCGTGTGTGCGTGTGTGCATGCGTGTGTGTGTGTGTGTGTGTGTGTGTGCGCGTGCGTGCGTGTGTGTTCGTGTGTGTGTGTTCGTGTGTGCGTGCGTGTGTTTGTGTGCGCGTGTGTGTGCGTGTCTGTGTCTGCGCGAGTATATCCCATAATTAATTTAAAGACCATATGTTCTAGATATTGTTGTGCACTCATTTGAATGAAAGGCAATGATGACTAAGTAAATTGGATGTTTCTGACCTAGTCTTTCCAGTCAGCTGTTTGCTTTCAAGTTATGAAATGAAGTTTTTTTTATTGCTGATGATTACAGATATGCAACAAGACTATGAATTGGTGAAAATCAATGTAAGGTAAACTTCAGGTGTAAATGATGTAAAATGATTCCTGTACAACCCATGTGTGTTCATTAGTTCTGCACTGTGTGAAAGACTTTTTCATGTCATTGCTCAAACAGGGAGAAAGAAGTAATAAAGTGATTTCCTAACTGCTGATGTCTTCAGGCACGTGTTAGTGTACGTGTAATTTAATGTTTTCATCCGCTGTGCCATTAACAGTCCTATCTAGCTGCTTCCTTCTGTTTATACTGTATTCATACATGAACTTACATCAGTGTTCATAAAAGACTGCAAGCTAAACATGTGAAGAGCAATAGCTGCAATAACTCTTATCTGGAGATATTTTACATATAAGTAGCTAAAAAAAATACAGAGAAAATGATATATTTCATTAAATGGTATGTTAAAATACCAACCTGCTGAAGTAGTAAAATCTGTTTTGTGTCTTTATAATACACGACAAATACCAAAGATACAGGTGATAAAGAGAAACCACGTGATTTCCACACGCGGAGGAGGTAAATGTGAATATACAAGGTTCATAACGCCATTCACACGAATATAAAACAGTCATGATAACGCTAGCATAATATAATAAGCATTAACAACATAAGATGTTAAGTAAAACGTAATGTTCATAACTGATAAGAAAAAATCTAGAAGAAACATAATTATTTTAAATAAAAAACATCAAAAGTGTCACAGGGAATTCTGGGAATGACAATTTGTGTTTTTGATGTAAATTATGTCTTGTTCTTTTTCACTTTTTAAAAGTGTCAACTTAATATTTGACTACAAAAACATAAAATGTCCAGTTCGGCTTATTTCAGGTTTTGACCGAATATCACAAGGGAACAATCTTTTGCTGTTAAAATTTATAATCATAAAATCATATTTTACAGTGTGGTTTTGCATCAAATGAATGGATTTTGACGTTCTTGAAGGTAATTACATTAATCAAACTCAACAATTCAACACTGTTATAAATTTTTTTTTAATCAAATATTATTTATTTCATTTATTTGCAATATTTGGTCTCAGATTAGCTCTAAAAACTTCGTTTTTTTTCTTTTAAAAATACATTTTAATTTGAATAGCTAATATGCTGAATAAAATCACTGTCCCAAAGGTTGGTAACATGTTTAGAAAAATAGCAGCTTCAACAGAAAACGAGAATAACACATTTACTGTAATTTGTATAAACGTGCCGAGGTTGACATTTGGACATTTTCTGGATGATAATCAGACTCTGTTTTGTACTCTGTGTTCATGAAAAGTGCCAATGATGTGTTTCAGTAACAATAGTGTATGAACTGTGGAGGAAACCCAGCGCTTTGCCCTTGAAGTGGCCATTAATCTGTGGTTTCTCTGGCAAAGTGGCTAATCTACAACATGTTGCTCCTGTGTATTCAGTTTTACAATGCACATAGAGTTAGAGTTATATTGATCCTGTCTGAATCTCATGTTCGTCCTCCACCGCATAGCTTCAGCCTTTTATTCATACTGCACATTACTTCTTCGTCCATCACTTTATTGCATTATTAATGAATGTCAAATTCCCATATACCAGTTGAATATGCTTCTCCATAAGCTTCTTACCGAGCTCAGTCAGCTGGATCTCATAGACAATGCATCGTGGCAGC
>QVTF01022645.1:0-270000 GCA_003573665.1 Oxygymnocypris stewartii
CCCCCCCCCCATCTGCCACGTTAACACATGCATCATCATTAAATATCTTCAACCATCAGATGTTTTACAAAACGTCACGCTAAGATGTTTCGCTAACACTTCGGTTTATAGTTAACTAAAACCATAAAAACATTTCCTTACTTGAAATAAATATATATATATATATATGCAATGTAAATGTATTTTTCAGCTGCATTTTTCATTTTCAGTTAGTTTAATTTGAAGTACTAAAATAGCTAAAACTAAAATAAAAATTAAGTTATATACCAATTACAAAAAAATTAAAACGAGGAAAATACAAAATAAAAACAAATTTAAAATGTATTATTAATAATAAATAAATTAAAAACTACTGTAGTCAATAAACAATACTTTAACAATTTACAATACATTACAATAACTAATGCAATAATTAACAATAATTAACATTTATTAATGAATGTCAATTCCAATTTCTTATATTAACATAATGAATGCATCATGAATTAACAATGAACAATACCGTATTTCTAAGTTAATTTAACTTTAAACTAAATTAACTTTGAAATTGTAATTTTTGTTTACATCTTATGCGCTAACTAAAGTTAACATATTAAAGCTTACTTGCATGTTTTAATGCAAGCAATGACACAAAATAAGTGTCAGCTTTTATAAAAATGAAAATACTTCAACTTCATGAAGTGCATGTGGGATTTGCAAGTTGATAACGGACAGAAAATGAATGATATGATCTTATAGCGCCCTCACGTGTTAACCCAGCAACAGCACTGCAGGAGCCAGAAACAACAGAACAGACTGAAATATCAAAGAGCTGCTGTAAGGAAAGCTATAGACATGTTTGACAATGTAAAATACCTGAAATACATACGCATAAAGCTTACCTTCCAGAAGTCCTGTTTGACTAAATAATATCGGTGTGTGGTACTCCACGCCACCATGCTTTACTCTTGAATAGGCCAATAACATAGAGTTTATTTCAAAACCTGTGCATTGAAATCCCAAAAACCTGCATTTCAGAATAGGACATTACTACATGAGAGGAAGTATAAGCTCCAAAACCTGCCATCTTATCACTGACTTACCAAACGTCCATCGCCTGATCCCAGGTCAGCCAGACGGCCTTTGCATCCTTCTTGAAGCTTAATAACATTTAGAGTTTGCTCTTTTGTTGAAGGTAAAAATGGCTCCTGCGTGGGAGAATATCATACCAGACCTTTTCAGCTTCCCTAGCTTGTCTCAACTTCTCTCTATTAAAGAAAGAAATGTGCAGAAAGTCAAAGCACCTTTAGTCTGAAAGCGACTCTGAGTCCCGGCATGCAGAACATGGCCCAGAGTCCGTAGACTCCGGCGAAGGCAGATCTGATCTGTAAGGTGACGCTGCTCCTCAAGAATGACCTGAATGCAGTCCTCCATACTGGAATGTGTTCAAGAACAGCATCACTTAAAGCGTCTCGGGGCAAACATCTTGCTTTTTAACTTAACTATCCATTATATTGTTTGTAGAATTTAAATTAGAATCAGCTAACAGAATTAGTCTTACTTCCAGGTACCAGTCTAACAACTAAAATAGAAATGCATTTACTGTAAAAATGAAAAATGTCAACTAATATGAAAAGAAATGAGAAATGTTGCCTTAGCAAACTATCTTAATTACTTACTAAAAATATGAAGTTGAAGTAATAAAAATAAAAAATAAAAATAAAAATAAGTAAAGCTAAACAGAAATATACAAAAACTTATAAAAATACAAAAAGAAAATGTAAACAAATTAAAACAGAAAATATACAAAAGCCCATTCAAAATATTTATCAATTTTAAATAAGTATATGCACAGTACTAAAATAAAATAATTGTATCACTGCTGTGAGTTATTACATCTTGCTTCTCAAAACCGAATCTGTTTTAGTTCATCCACTACAATTGTATTGACATTTTACTAGGCAACGCTTGTCGAAATATTGAAATAATAATTGGAATTATTATTATCATTCCTTTATATTTGTTTTATACATTTACACTTACATATAAATTCATATAATTTTTTTCTATGATTAAATGTTTGCCAGATATTTGCCAAATGCTTTAACAAATACTAAATTCATGTATTATTTTACATTTTATAGCTAAATGTTTTATAGATAACTATATTGAAATTCGATTTGCTCTGACTAAAAAACAAAAAAAAAAACAACAGCATTATTCTATGCAGACTAAATATTTGAATAATATATAGGTCGATTAATCCGTAAAGCGCATTTGTTGAGATATTGATAGCGCGCGCACTGGAGCGGCCAGTAGAGGTCGCGCGGCGGAAACAATCCGACAGAAAAGAGAACGCGTGACCGCGGACACTGCAGCCAAACAAACATGTAACAGGCACGTTTAAAAACACAGATGGTTTACAGGTTTTGTTTCTAAATCCCGCAGTGAAGATGAAATCAAACTGAAACATGTCCTGATACCGCTGACAGATAATTACAACAAAGATACTACCAAAAAAAATTATTCAATCTATAAATATTTTTTTTAATTATATTAGTTAGCTTACCTCAAACATGATGTTTTAAAAAATATACTTTTAATTAAAAGTAAATTGTTAACATACATACGAATATTGTTTTACTGTGCATTAAACGCTGGATATTTGATAATCAATCGAAAACATCGTGTCTTCCGGGTTTTAGGACTACAGACAGCTGGACTGCTCTTTTCTAGAAAAACTACAATTCCCAGAAGCAAGCGCGGATATGTGACGTTGGCACGGCCGGGCGCGCGCACAAGGCAGAGCAGAGCGGCTGATGCTGATGCTCAGAGACACGGAGTGATCCGAGCATCACCGGGAACCGACTGAATTATCGTGCCAAATCTCTCTGGGCTTCGGTAGAATGCGTCAGGACGGATCCATGCAGGTTTGAACTTGTCTTTTTAAAGCTTATGATATCATATGTGGCTTTATAATTTTAAGTTGTTTCATTGTAATTCAGTTTTCCTGAGCATTTCCGAATTGTATTGAAATGAATATAAGGCGAAATGTATCGCCATTAATTGTTTGTAACGTATTAACCTCGTTCTCGCCATAATTAAATCTGTCGTTATGGTCAAATGAACGTAAGGGTGAATAAAAGGATATTTGTTATTGCTGGAAACACCCTAACCCCCTGTAATGTGGGGGTTGGGGGAATAGTCCTGTACTAAAGCATGTTATAGCTTTTAATCGTGTCCTCTCTGTAACGTTACATTGATCATTATCATAATTAAGAGATTGTCAGCTTGACTCTATTTTTTAGATGGTCTTTGTGGGTGGGTTTTATGGATGATTTATTTCAGCCAATTACAAGCTCTAAGTTTGATTAATGCCAAGCGTAAATCAAATGTGATGTTTGTTTTATTGTAGGCGTATTTCGTGTTAAACATGTAGTTTGTTTGCACGTGTAATGTGGAGAAGAAAGCTCAATAGGCCTGTACTTCTCAAAGCCAATTCACAAGTTTCGTCTTTACTGTTATTTAAACCATATGTCAAATCTGTCTTAAAAAAAAAGAGGTTTAGGTCTGATTATATTTTCAAATAATTATAGACCGATTATCGGTTTACCCAAATAATCATTACAGTTTTACTGTACTGCCAACACCATTGTAATTTTTATATTTTGTATAAATACATTAGGCTATATGTATTAATACAAAGTATACAATGTTTTTTCACAGTTATTCCTTAGATATGCATGAAGTATTAGATTTGATATACAATACAAATTATATATTATATTTGGGGTGTGGGTGATATAGAAAAAAAAATGATATCCTCAATATTTTTTTTTCTTTTCGATAATGACAATAACCTTAACGACAATATTTTGCTAAATGTGTTATTGTGCTGATATCTGGACAGCTGCAGTTTTTGATATTCTTCATATTCTGTGTGGTCAGTTCACATCAGTTATTAATTAATCTTTTAATTTGTTTAAATTTATTTTCACCTTTTAATAAAGCAATTTATTTTCTAAAAGTGTACATCTTTTGAGTCAAATTGGTACATTTAATCAGTCAATTAAGATAATTCACATTTAGGCTGTTACCAAACAAATGAAACCAATATTATCAAAATGAATCTTTGCAGAGGTTGCATCTGAAGGTGTTTAGATGTATTTACACACTGTTTAATGCAGCTTTAACCAGTTACAAATGCATCATTTATTTGACATTTTAAACATAAAACATTGAATACTGATATTTACAATTATTAAAAAAATGTAAATAGACTTTAAATGTGAAATTAAAATCGCCAGTAGGTGGCAGAAAGTCACTGTTAATGAGTGAGTCACTGCGATTGAACCGAATCATTTAACGGTTGATTCATTCAGGAACGAAACATCGTCATGTTGCTCAGAGACACGAAACAGCGCTGTAGCTGTTTGGAATCATTTTTGGTCGGCGAAATGGAGCAAAAACAGCCAATATGGCATCTAAACCGTAAATCTCTTAATATTAACTCATTGTTTATTGAACTGTTGTATAAAATCAATATCACATTTGTAATCATGCTTATTTTTTAAGAAAAAAACGTCACTCTTCGTGTGAAACGTAAATATATACATTTCTGCCCCCATATCTTGAATTTTGTGATAATACTTAAAGCATTTTAATAGACTGAATCATGCAGTGAAAGAACACACTCTAAATGCGCGCGTGCACTGTTTAACCCCTTCATCACCACGTAGGCTAATGTATGCGTGCACTCTAGGCTGTAACCACCCCCTATACCCACACATAGTGCACTATTTGAGGGGACAGCCATTTTAAGTGGTGTTATCATATCATATAATCATAGTGGATGTTCTCGAGTGCACTCATTCAATCCCACAATGCACTGCAAAAACGAGTGTACAACCGATGTACACTCAACGCTTGAGAATCCCCATAATGCACTGCACGCCATAATGCACTAAGATGGCGCCTGCAGCTAAATCATCCATTCATTTATTTTAGAAGCGCTCGTAATACAGCATAACACAACAAAGGTAAACATTTATTGTAAATTGGCTATTAGGGTTTATACATAATTTCCGTGACAGAGTTCAAGATAAATTCTTCAATCTTACTACTGGAGCTGCCCGTTTCAAATGATTATTAAACAGCAAGCTAACGATGCAATAGCGGCAGTCCTTCCGGTGCATTAAGTGTCCGAATTCACTCACTCCTTTTCATTTACTCCTTCAAGTGAACTGTATGAGTGGACTAATGAAGGGAATAGTGAATGAGGGCAAAGGATTTCGGATACAGCCTAGAGGTGTTTTGTTTGTTTTTTGCAAAATACTCGATATTGTCAAATTGCACATCGTTAAAACAACAATTACGATATTATCGCAAGACTATATATATTGCACACCTCTATATTTTATATATATATATATATATATATATATTATACAATAAATGTAGGTTTGTTACAATTTATACATTTTACTTGATTACAAAAATTTATTTTGATTAATTTTGATTGCAAAAAAACATGTAATACAGTAAAAAAAAAAATCAAATTTAGATTACAAAAACAGTATAAATAGAGTAGATTATTTTTATTATTAGTTTTATTATTCTTGATAATATTGTAGTCTGATTGTAATTGTATAAAAAAAAACTGAAATTAAAATGTTTCTACATTAGTTAGCAGACAATTAAACAAAGATAATATATATTATCAAAAATAATAACAATGTCATTATTATCAAACAACTTTAATCCAAATGTTTCTGTTAATAATAGCAGTTTAGTGTTAGATTTGTATTGTTTTTAAACTGTTAGTTTAAAATTGCTTGATTAGTGTCCACTATCTTATGAAATGTAGCTCCATAATAGATGCAGATAAGCTTTTTGTTGATTTATTGGTGCAGATAAAATGCACATCCGTCTTGCCGAAGCTGTTTGTTCGAAAGCGTCTTTTCTCGTTCCAGATGGCTGCGACACAGAAAGAAGGATCTGACCAGAACTTCGATTACATGTTCAAACTGCTGATCATCGGCAACAGCAGTGTAGGAAAGACATCGTTTCTCTTCCGGTACGCTGACGACGCCTTCACGTCAGCGTTTGTGAGCACGGTGGGCATCGATTTCAAAGTCAAAACCGTTTACAAGAACGACAAGAGAATCAAACTGCAGATATGGGTGAGTTGGCCTACATTAGACAGCAAGTTTCATTAGACTAGCGGTGTAGCTTGAGATGAGGTCGGTTAAATTGATGTCTTGCTTGCCTCAGGCCAGTGCTTCTCAACTGGTGGGTTTCAATCAGATGCCAGCATATTCTAGTTCGATATTCTCTCCTTCTCAACAGTAAATAGTACATCTGACTCCTTCTGCATGGATATACATTGCCTATGTTGCTGAATTTCATTGCTTTATTTAATATGATTGGTAAACTAATCTATGACAAGATATTTGCTATCTAAAATACTCAACAAAAGTCACTTTGTTGCATCATATTTCTAGACAGATTCCTTACCAGATTTCGGTCTTTTTGGCTCAAACATATGAGTCAGTGTGACTCAAAATGGCTGAAATGCTCAAAGCAGGTGGTGAACAAACAAGATGGATAAAAGTGGCTCAGTGGAATGATGTTTTGTACATTTGTTAGACGTCTAATATGCATGCTTTCAGAAACCAGACAGATACAGGAAGGTTTTTATGACTGATTTCATTCATACAATTGGAGATTCAGTTTTGTCGGAGTGATTCAGCTCTTGGAGAATCATCTTTTCATGACACCAAATATAGTTCATCCCACTTTATTTTGTCCTTAATGCGAAGGATATCTTCAGTACGGATTGATTTGAAAAGCAATAATGTTTTTTATAGGTAATACACAAGCTGTATGGAAAGTAGCCTAAAGCAAATGCCTGTGTTGAAAATTGCTGCATGTGGTTTCTGAACTGATTGGCATTGACATCATTGATTCAATAACATCATTTATTTTAAAGTCGTGTGGAGAGCGAATGCTGATTGATTGTTCATTCAGACAGTTTTACATCAACCTGAGTTCCATAGTCATTGAGTATATGACCAATCATTCATTTTTACACAAGCACAGCTGTTATTTAAGAGGTAATTCGCCGCTGGCTAGATAGAATTTTGAAAAAGGTTCAGTGTATGCCATGGTTCCCCAAATCTTTCCCTGAAGGGCCAATCTGCTGCAGAGTTTATCTCCAACCCTTATCAGACTCACTCTCAGACTCAGACTCAGACTCACCTGTAATTCTCTAATGATCTTGAAGATGCTGATCAGACTCACACTCACTCTCAGACTCACACTCACCTGTGATTCTCTAATGATCTTGAAGATGCTGATCAGACTCACACTCACTCTCAGACTCACACTCACCTGTGATTCTCTAATGATCTTGAAGATGCTGATCAGACTCACACTCACTCTCAGACTCACACTCACCTGTGATTCTCTAATGATCTTGAAGACGCTGATCAGACTCACACTCACTCTCAGACTCACACTCACCTGTGATTTTCTAATGATCTTGAAGACGCTGATCAGACTCACTCTCAGACTCAGACTCACCTGTGATTCTCTAATGATCTTGAAGATGCTGATCAGACTCACACTCACTCTCACTCTCAGACTCACACTCACCTGTGATTCTCTAATGATCTTGAAGACGCTGATCAGACTCACTCTCAGACTCACCTGTGATTCTCTAATGATCTTGAAGATGCTGATCAGACTCACACTCACTCTCACTCTCAGACTCACACTCACCTGTGATTCTCTAATGATCTTGAAGACGCTGATCAGACTCACACTCACTCTCAGACTCACACTCACCTGTGATTCTCTAATGACCTTGAAGACGCTGATCAGACTCACACTCACTCTCAGACTCAGACTCACCTGTGATTCTCTAATGATCTTGAAGACCCTGATCAGACTCACACTCACTCTCAGACTCACACTCACCTGTGATTCTCTAATGATCTTGAAGATGCTGATCAGACTCACACTCACTCTCACTCTCAGACTCACACTCACCTGTGATTCTCTAATGATCTTGAAGACGCTGATCAGACTCACACTCACTCTCAGACTCACACTCACCTGTGATTCTCTAATGATCTTGAAGACGCTGATCAGACTCACACTCACTCTCAGACTCAGACTCACCTGTGATTCTCTAATGATCTTGAAGACCCTGATCAGACTCACACTCACTCTCAGACTCACACTCACCTGTGATTCTCTAATGATCTTGAAGACGCTGATCAGACTCACACTCACTCTCAGACTCACACTCACCTGTGATTCTCTAATGATCTTGAAGACGCTGATTAGCCTGATCAGGTGTGTTTGATTAGGGTTAGAACATTGTTCATGTATTTGTGTTATCGAAAATGTAGCAATACAAAGCTGCATTTTATTTATTAATACCAAGAAAAGTATAATAAATATCATATATTATTTATGTATAAGTAATGAAAACAAATATTATATCAATATACATATGCTTTTTAGCTCAATTTTTATTCCAGTGAATTTGCATTTTCAACACTTTGCCTTTAACAGGCAAAACATGCAAAAATGTAGTTTATAAAAGGAGCTTCAAAATTCAAAAGATTTATAAATGGGATATTCTGGTGCAGGTGAAATAGAAAAATAATACACCTTGTTTGTTTACTTACTACTGTAATTTTAATGGTACAAAGCTGGTTGAAAATCAATGCACTCATCATTTGACTGCTTATTTAATGCTTTTATATCAATAAATAGTTTGTTCGGAATTATTTTAGTTGTAGATTGTGTTGTTGTAAATTGCACTGAGAAATTTGTCTGAGAAATCCCAATTTTTTTAAGAAATACATGTTTAGCGTAGTAAAGGCTGAATTATCTCAGTTTGTTATTGATTAAATACCGTTGTTGTACTATTATTTACATTATTTCACAAAACGTGTTTTGTAGGATATTTCAGTATGTAGGATATGAGTTTATCGCAGAATAAACGTGGTAAAACATTCTCAAGGGTCTTTATAGCGCCTGTGGTTCTTTATATTAGCCAGATGTAGAGGACAGGAACAGCTGGGCTCAATGGTTTTGTTCCAGGAAGCGCAGCCGCATCAGCTATGAATCATGCGTTTCATTCAGCGCTGTGAGAATAGCTCATTTAGCATTATAGATCTGAGCGGCTTCATTTCGCATTTCAACAATGCAAGTCAATCAATCCAGTGAAAAGCTTTCCAATCTGTCCCGGCATGCCAGTTAAAGTGACAATGCACATCTCAGAATGCCTGATAATTACTGTGCTAGTCCAAAAAGTGGCAAGTAACTTTATTCCTGTTGTTAAGCAGGGCTGGGATGGTTACTTTTAAAATGTATTTCACTACAGATTACAAAATACATGCTTTAAAATGTAATCAGTAATGTATTTCGTTAGATTACTCCGGTTTAGTAACGTAATCTAAATACTTTAGAATACTTTGAGATACTTAAGCTATGTAACACAAGGGAACATATACTTAGTGTCTTATTTTTTATGTTTTCCAACTCTAAATAAGTGACATACCAGTCATAAGATTTGTGTTTTCTGTGCATTTTTTTTCTTTGCTTTCAACACTCAAAATATGAGAAGATAGAAAAACGAGTTACTGGATAAAAAATGTAAAAGATCAAGAACAACTTCCTGCTAGATGCTTTTTCAGATTAGACGTTGTATCCTTTGATGCCGAGATATGTTTTTTTTGCAGGTAGGCATTGCACTGCACTGATGTTACGTCCTTTTTAAGATTCATAGATTTATCTTTGTATTTCTACAAGAGAAATGCATTACGCTAATGGTTTCTGTTGTGTCGTGATGTTGAGCGTACTCTCTCTACGAGTTGGTAAATGAAAAGGCGGCTGCATGACTAAATCTAGTAAAATGTCACACATTGCATTGTTGTAAAATGCATTCAATGAAAACAAGTTATTAAATTTTTATATAAATATATACTATAAAATTAAATTTTCTTTTAAATGTATAGCACAGTAATGAAGGCAGCAGCATATGATAGATAGGACAGAACAAGAAAGACTATTTATAATCTTTCATTGCGCAGAAAAGTATTATAATTTGAAAGGCTCGAAACCAGAGCGGCACAAAGCGCTTATGCGCATCTCGTGCTCCGAATGATGCGCTTGAAGCAGTCCTGAGTCACAGCATGCAGGCATAGAGAAGTTCAAAGTACAAAGGGAAGCGATATTGATGCGTAGTGTATTAAATCTGTGTGATAGTTTATTGAGCCTTTTCATTTAATAGTGTTAAATCTCAGTTATTGAGTTTCATCATTTTGGCTGTAGTAACCGAACACAACATGCAGTTTGAATGCTGAATAGAGGATGACAGACAGCCACAGCAGAGAGAAGAGTTTACTTGAACTTGAGTTTAATGACATAAATTCATCTGTGCCTCACATTAAACTATGGAACGGCTTCAGAATACTTGGACTTTGACTTTATGGTACTTTAAAATGTGGTTTGTGTTTTCGTTGGGCTTAACAATAACACAGAATACGAGTATAAGCACAATATCTAATGTGTATCGGTCTCGTCTCACCGATACCCGATCCGCAGAAAATGACCAGATCGGAGCCGATACCGATCCTGAGTTTCGGATCCATGCATCATTTATAGCCTACTTAGTTGCTTATTAAATTAACATCTAATGTCTGTAATCTTATTTGCAGTCATAGGATGGAAGTGTAATTATTATCAGTTTAGTATTAAATTAAAACTCTTCCAGTTCTGTGCTTTAAATGCTTCATTTCTTCCCCAAAACTCTGTACGTTCGTCGTCCGTGTGCTTCGTGGTCAGAGGAGACGCCACCACCGATGACATGACTATTCATCTTGAGCTATTTTTACTCTCACTCGTTCAACCACGAAGCCTTTTGGGAGAAATCGTAGAGGTGGAACGAGGAGGGGAGTGAGTTCATGTGTGTGTGCGTGCATGTTTTCTTTTCCCCATGGCATACGTCTCCTTTCATTCACAGAGATTTTCTCTATGCTCTTGTGTGCACGCCATTCTGAAATCAAAAGTCCTAAAAGCAATGCTAAATGTGTTCGCTTGAATGGTGCCTGTGTTATGATAAGAAATCTGAAGAACCAAATGAAAACTAAAGGCCTTTCGGCTGAACAAAAAACAGACATTTGAAAACCTAATTTATCTTTGAAACAACATTAATATTCTTCCGGAAATGAAATAATCTTTATTCATGCTAAGAAAAGTGTTATGAGGTGTAATTATTATATAAGTGTATATAAATTATAAATAAAACACACACACACTAACTCACATACATATATACACTCACTGGCCACTTTATTCGGTACTATATACTCTATTGGATTGAGATCTGGTGACTGTGGAGGTCATTTGAGTAAAGTGAACTCATTGTCATGTTCAAGAAACCAGTCTGAGATGATTTGAGCTTTGTGACGGTGCATTATCCTGCTGGAAGTACATCAGAAGATGGTACACTGTAGTCATAAAGGGATGGACATGATCAGAAACAATTCTCAGGTAGGCTGTGGTGTTTAAACAATGCTCAATTGGTACAAAGTGTGCCAAAAAATATCCCCCACACCATTACACCCCCACCAGCCTGAACCCTGAGACAAGGCAGGATGGATCCATGCTTTCATGTTCTTTACACCAAATTCTGACCCTACATCTGAATGTTGCAGCAGAAATCAAGACTCATCAGATCAGGCAACGTTTTTACAATCTTCTATTGTTCAGTTTTGTTGAGCCGGTGTGAATTGTATCCTCCGTGTGCTGTTCTTAGCAGACAGGAGCGGCACCCGGTGTGATCTTCTGTTGCTGGAGTCCATCTGCTTCAGGGTTCGACGTGTTGTGTGTTCAGAGATGGTATTCTGCATATCTTGGTTGTAACGAAGGGTTATTTGAGTTACTGTTCCCTTTCTATCATCTCTAACCAGTCTGTCCATTCTCCTCTGACCTCTGACATCAACAAGGTATTTTCGTCCACACAACTGCCGCTCACTGGATATTTTCTCTTTTTCGGACCATTCTCTGTAAACCCTAGAGATGGTTGTGTGTGAAAATCCCAGTAGATCAGCAGTTTCTGAAATACTCAGACCAGCACGTCTGCACCAACAACCATTCCACGTTCAGTCACTTAAATCCCTTTCTTCCCCGTTCTGACGCTCGGTTTGATCTTCAGCAAGTCGTCTTCACCACATCTAGATGCCTAAATACATTGAGTTACTGCCATGTGATTGGCTGATTAGCAATTTGTGTTACCAAGCAATTGAACAGGTTTACCTCATAAAGTGGCCGGTGAGTGTATGTATATATGTATATAATTTTAAATAAAAATTATAGCTACATTTTTCATTATTTTTATCAGAATAGTATTATCATATTTATTAAAACCATGAAAATGAAGTGTAATATTATTTATATAAAAGTTATGTATAGATATTATAGATATGTAGATATATGTGATCAAAAGTATAAGTAATTTGAAGAACATTCTTGAAGAACAGAAGAAGATCATATCTGATGCATAATATCAGGGTTAGTATGGTTAACTAAAACTAGAATCATAAAACAGTTTTTGTTACTTAAAACAACAACTCAATAAAAATGAATTCCAAACATTAATTGTAATTATAATAGTATCTCATTCTGAATAATATTAAAATAACCCTGCTTAATATTCAGTTATAAGAGGCAAACATTTTGACCATTGAGATTTGTTTTATAGGGGCGAGTTTTGCAGAACTAGAAACCAATAAATAAATCTAAATGTCCTAATGCTCATCGCCTGTGTTAGTCGTGTTTGCTTATGGCAAAAATTACACTCTTGCCAGACACAAGCATATTACGACACATTGAAACTCGACTTTCATCATAAAAAGCTGTCTGCACTAGTTTGCTTGGTGTTAGATTTTGTAAATCTACAGTAGATGTACTACGGTATAAACCGTATGAGTTTTAACCATCATTAACTGCAGTGATATTTCTTCATTGCCTGTCGCGGTTCTCTGTCTTTGTGCTTTGACTTGCTGTCCTGTGAATTTCTTTGCAAGCGTGAACAGATCTCTGCTCGAGCATCTCTCCCTCAGACTGTGACCGTGTCAGCAGTTTTTACCAGTCCTCATTTGCTCCGCTGCTGATCTGGAGTATATTCACTCACAGCGTTCACTCTCCTAAATCAAATCAGTGCTCGCGGTCTAGCAGCGGCCCCAGTCTCCTAAATGACTCGCTCACATTGTCTAACGTTCATTTATTGGGCCAATGAAAGGATAAAGGGTTAGTCCACACAAGTCACAGATCAATAAAACTCTGCGTGGGATCTGGAGCGTCTCCAGACGCATGAATCTCTCGCGTGTAAACGTACCTGCCCTGTCAGAATGAGGGCGATGCATTAACCAACATGCTCTTCATTACCTCAATGACACCACCGCCGCTTTGACATACAGGAAATAAAAACCTTACTCTCTCTCTGTTCTAATCTGTTAATGCTCAGAGGAGGAAAATCAAACATTATTTGAGCTTGAAAATCTCATATTTCCATTATTATTTTTTTTTAATTAGTTAATATTTTTTTTATTCAGACATATTTAAAAGTTTTAATTTATATATGAAAATATAACAAAACACCAGTGTTTACCTGCATATATTTATACATAAAATATAAAACGTATAAATATTTAAATACTATATATAATTACATGTACCATATAAATAATAGGTTTTTCCTGTTTTAGTATATTTAGTATACATTACCTTTGAAAAAAAAATCTAAATAACTTTTATTTTTGAATTAATAATTAATAAATACATTTTCTTAATAATTGTTTTTTTTATCCTGAAAGCAAATTATAAACGGATTTCAGCACAAATGTTTTCAACAGATTTGAGCTTCATATCAGCATATTAGAATGATTTCTGAAGATCATGTGACACTGAAGTCTGGAGTAATGATGCTCAAAATTCAGATTTGCATCATACGAATAAATCACATTTTACAATATATTCAAATAGAAAACTTCTATTCTAAATTGTAAAATCTATTCTGTTTTACTGTATTTTCGATCAAATAAGTGCTGCCTTGAAGAAGAGACTTCTTTCAAAAACATGATAAAATCTCACTGAGCCCAAATCTTTCTTCATGTGTCACCGTGTATGATGTTGTGTCGCAGCGCTTTCAACAGCACCAGTCTCACACCGGAGTCTGAACATCATTTCAGCCGTTAGTTTGTGAACCATTGAGTCCGAGACAGAAAAGGCAGTGCGTAAACTAAATCTGTGCTATAAGAACCGTTAATACAAGCATCTAATGGATGTTTTAGAGGCGGTGAAATGAAGGATATAATGATTTAAGCCAGTTTTTTCTTGTTTCCTAACATGTTCACCGACTTAATATATTGTCATTTTGATCTGTATTAGTTACTGTTGTGCCTTGATGTGATGTTGTTTACCCGTAGTCATCACTTTAATTCCCTGAACAGTTTTAACATTGACATCTCTCCGCTCACGCTGATCATATTAGGTTCTACTTCACTTCATTACGGTCGGATATTGAATCTCTTCCGCTTGCATAAGACTCAAGTGAATCATCACTCTTATAGCCCTCTCTCTCTCTCTCTCTCGCTCCCCCCTCTCTCTCCTCGCTCCTCTCTCTCTCTCGCTCTACCTCTGCTCTCTCTCTCTCTCTCTCGGAATATCTCTCTCCTCTCTCTCCTCTCATATATCTCCTCTACTCTCTCATATATATCTCTCCTCTCTTCATATCTCTCTCTCCTCATATCCTCTCTCTCCTCTCTCTCTCTTCTCTCATATCTCTCTCTCGCTCTCTCTCTCATATCTCTCTCTCAATTCAATTCAATTCAATTCAAATTAGCTTTATTGGCATGACTGTGTAACATATCACAATGTGCCAAAGCAATAAGCATATTATACAAACATACAGATCAATAAAAAAAGGGGAAAAAATAAAAGACATACATGTCCCAATTTATCAAAACAAAACAAAACAAAAAAACCTATACATTAAAATAATACAGAGAGCTAGTGTAAATGGTGAGGAGGGTTCAGCCGTTGTCCCTCATTTGATGGCAGGAGTGCACATACTGCGCTGCCAGGTGGATGCACTTTTCCTTCTCTCCCAATATATAGGAGAGTTTCTCTGTGTTGCTCGTTTGCTGGAATTCAGGTGACACTAGCGCTATTTGTTTGAAATAGGCATCTCTGATGTGTGTATATTTGCTGCACTCCGTAAGGAAGTGCAGCTCGTCCTCTATGAGTCCGTCTGTACAGTGAGAACACAGTCTGAGCTCTCTGGGTCTCCAACTCTGCTTGTGTCGGCCCGTCTCCACACACAGACTGTGTTCACTCAGACGATACTTCGTCAGCAGCTTTCTCTGACCATAGCCTTTAATAACGCTCAGGTATGGCGCTAATTTATAATCAGATTGTATACTGTGGAAGTAAGTTAATTTCTTTACTTGAGTTACTTTTTGCTGCCAATCATGAATGTATTCTTCCTGGGTTATTGTTTCAGTTTCTTTAACTTTTGAATGTTTACACCGAATTGTGGAATTGAGTTGATGTTTCTCCACTAAATAGTGCATGGGGTCACTCTCGGGGTGTTTTTGCCGATAGGTGAAAGCACTGTGATGGTAGCTATCTGTCGGCGTGTCTGAAAGATGGAACCAGAACTTCGCGGCTCTCTTCTGGATTTCAGAGAGCAGGGGGAATCGGCCCAGTTCTGCCCTGCAGCCCAGATTTGGGGCATTTCGGTGAATTCCCAAGATATTTTTGCAGAACTCAAGGTGGAATATTTCAACAGGGTTTTTGTCCCATGATTCATAATTTAGTTTAAATTTAAGGCCCCAGATTTCACAGCCATACAGAAGAATGGGTTTGATGATGCTATCGAAGATTTTTATCCATAGTTTAATGGGTGGGTTGAATTTAATCAGGGGTCTTCTTATACTGTAAAAAGCCCTGCGTGCCTTATCTGTCAGATCTTTTATTGCAGTATTGAACTGCCCAGAGGCTGAGATCGTCAGACCCAAATAATTATAGCAGGTTACATGATTAAGAATTGTTTCCCCAATTTTAAACTCATATTTTTTGTCAGCAAGACGAGGCTTTTTCTGAAAGATCATGATTTTTGACTTCTCCATGTTTATTGGTAAGGCCCAATCTTTACTGTACTTCTCCAAAATTGAGAGGCTTTGGTGCAGCCCCTCTTCATGAGGCGACAGCAACAGAAGATCGTCTGCGTACAGGAGGCATTTGATTTCTCTGCCCTCGAGGGTCAGGCCAGGACAAGAGGACTTATCAAGTGCTGATGCCAGTTCGTTAATATAGATATTAAATAGAGTCGGGCTGAGGCTGCAGCCTTGACGGACTCCTTTGGTCTGACTGAAATAATCAGTTCTTTTGTCATTGATTTTGACACAGCATTTGTTCCCATTGTATATGTCCTTTATGATGTCATACGTCCTTCCTCCTATTCCACTTTCAATAAGTTTTAGGAAAAGTCCATTGTGCCATACCGAATCGAAGGCTTTTTGGAAATCGATGAAGCAACCAAATATTTTCCCTTGTTTTGTCTGCTGAACGTGTTTTTGTATGAGTGTGTGGAGTGTGTAAATGTGATCTGATGTTCTCTGTTTTGGCATAAATCCAATTTGACAGTTGTCTAGAAGTTTGTGTTCTTGAATGAACTGAACTAATCTGTCATTAATAATGGAGCAGAATAGTTTTCCCAGGTTACTGCTGACTGTGATGCCTCTATAGTTGTTTGGGTCGTACATCTCACCTCGTTTAAAAATTGGAGTTATTAGATTTTCTTTCCAGATTTCAGGAAAGTGTCCTGATTTTAATACAAGATTGAATAATTTCAGAATAGCATCTTTCAATTTGAAGCTGCTGTGTTTCAGCATCTCATTAGATATTCCATCCAAGCCACAGGATTTTTTATTTTTTAGGGATTTCATTTTGCCTATTAGTTCATTTAATGCTATGGGGTTGTCTAAATGGTTGAGCTGCTCTTTTGTGGTGAATTCTAGGTCATGTAATTTGGAGGTCAGATGTTTTTGGGTAAGGGTTGGTTCATTTTGTAAATATAGGTTTCTAAAATGTTCAGTCCAGATGTTTGGGTCATGGATGGCAATGTGTTTAGTTGCTTTGGATTTATCTAAATTATTCCATAATTCCCAAAAATAATTTTGATCAACTGCCTCCTCAATCTTGTTGAGCTTTATTTTCATGTGATCAGATTTTTTCTGTATTAGCAGTGACTTGTATATTTTAAGGGTTTGTTGATATGTGGCTCGTGTTTGATGGTTTGCAGGGTCTCTGTGTTTCTTATTTGATAATGATCGTAAATCTTTTCTTAGGTTTTGGCATTCTTTATCAAACCAACCAGCTTTAGCTAATTCTTTTTTCATCTGTAAAGTTTTCTTTTTCTCAGGGCTTTTCTGACCACTGTAGAGAAAATAGTAGTTAATTGTTCTGTTGCTAAATTGATACTTTTCTTCTCTTCATCAAATGAAGTCAGAACAAATGAGTCTATCATGTTCTCCACATGAGTGCTGTGGAGCTGGGCTTCATACTGGGCAGGACTGTCTTTACTCCATGTAAATTTGGAGGGGAGGGGGTACAGTTTACCCTTCTGCTCTGAAGATGGCAGAAGATTCCCTGACCTGTTCAGACTGAGGACGACGTGACTGTGGTCTGATAACGGTAGCTGTGGCATCACTGTGAAGTAGTTGATTTGACTTTGGTCTAGATCTGTAATGGCGTAATCTACTGTGCTGCTGCCCAGATAGGAGCAGTAGGTGAGTCGACCCAGAGAATCACCCTTTGTTCTGCCGTTAACTATGTATAGACCCAGGCTTTTACAGAGCTGCAGGACCTGTTTTTCATGTGTGTTCACGGTGTTGTCATAATTCTGTCGTGCTTTAGTTAAACGTTTTTGTTGGTACGTATGTGAACTGTTAATATATTTATCTCCATCTGAACTAATGTAATCCGCTTCTCTCCCTGTTCTAGCGTTCAGATCCCCCATTAACAGAACTGGGCCTAGAGACTGAAAGTATATGATCTCTGACTGTAAGGTTGAGAAGATATCTTCATTGTAATAAGGTGATTCACGTGGGGGGATATATGAGGCACATAGGTACAGGTCCTCATCTAAACACAAAATCTCTTTTTTAAGTTTTATCCAAATATGCGTTGTTCCTTTTTTCACAGGCTGAATATACTGCCACAGGTGCTCTTTGAACCAAACTATGATTCCTCCTGAATCCCTTCCGTTTTTAACATTAGGCTGTTTGATTGATGGTATACGTAACTCTCTGTAGTTTGGAGGAGTGTAGGATTTGGAGTCTGAACGACTCCATGTCTCAAGTAATATAATTATATCTGAATTATATACAATATTTACAAAATCAGAGTTTGTGATTTTCTCTCCAAAAGCGGAAGAGAACATCCCTTGAATGTTATAGCTTGTTATTTTAAACGATGACATTGAGTATTATTATAATTACCAGAATAATGTATGAGTTAATGACACAATCATGTAAATATATAGATTAATCAATAAAAAAAGGTAATATATAGAATATAGAGAAATGCAGTGAGTGGATCAATTTTACAAATGTTACATTTAAAAATAAACAAGTAAATAAGCAAAATAAATAAGTTAATAAATAAATGAATGTCATTAAGAAATAGATCATTCTTGACTATAGATCCAGTGTTGCTTAAGCTAGTAGATTATCACATATCATTTTTGAGCATATTTGTATCTGGACAAGGTCAGTGGAGTCTGATCTACCTCGTCGTGACCACTACAACAGCGGCAATAGCTGTCTCTCTCCTCCCGGTCCGGATGTGGTGTCTGAGGGCTGTTCAGGTCGATGCCTTGATGCTTTTTGCAAACAGTCTCATGCCCTCTCTGTGGATGTGATATGATCGTAGAGATGCTGATGTGTGACTTGCTGATGGTTGGCTATGTGAACATTCGGTATTGGAGCACAGATGTTCGCTATCTCCACGTTGATGGCGTTGATGATTCTTTGTGGCACGTCTCTGCGAGGTAGAAGGCTTGAGATGATGACTTTGGCTCTGGGTAGATCCTGCTCGCTGTTCTCACCACGTTGGACAGAGCTTTTGTGATGTCCACTCTTCTGGTGCTGAGGTCGTTTGTTCCGGAGTGAATAATAATGTGTGACGGGGCACCCAATGCACCCTCTCGCAGCAGTCTTAAAGCAGAGTGTGAGGTGGGACACCAGAACTTCTTCACGGATCTCCCCGGAAACAGTCGTCTGGGGTCAAGATGGTGGCCGTTGGAGTCACAGAGGATGACGATGTTGTCTTTACTCTTCTGTTCTCTGCCGGTGCTCGTGGATGATGATGTTGTAGTCCGTGGATTGATCTGAGTGCTGCTGCTGTCTCTCCTCTTGATGTTCTGATGGGCTTGAGGAGACTGACGGGTTGCGGGAGTGAAGGAGCTCTGAGATGTTGAGTTGAGTTTGTGGAGGTGCTGGGTGTTTGTGTGCCGACACGTCTCTGATGTTGAGTTGTGGTTGTGGGGATGCTGTGTGGGGTTGTGAGCTGACATACTGCTGCTGTTGAGTTGAGTTTGTGGAGGTGCTGGGTGTTTGTGAGCTGACACATGCTGCTGTTGAGTTGAGTTTGTGGAGGTGCTGGGTGTTTGTGTGCCGACACGTCTCTGGTGTTGAGTTGTGGTTGTGGGGATGCTGTGGGGTTGTGAGCTGACACACTGCTGCTTTTGAGTTGAGTTTGTGGAGGTGCTGGGTGTTTGTGAGCTGACACACTGCTGCTGTTGAGTTGAGTTTGTGGAGGTGCTGGGTGTTTGTGTGCTGACACGTCTCTGGTGTTGAGTTGTGGTTGTGGGGATGCTGTGGGGTTGTGTGCTGACACACTGCTGCTGTCGTATTGTGTGTAGTGTTGTGTTCTTGTCTCCTCCAGCAGTCTCTCCAGTGTGTGGCCGTGTTGTTCTCTTCTGGCCAGTTCCTCTCTCACGCTCCTCAGCTCCTGGCGCAGCTCTTTGTTGTCCTCCTCCAGGTGTCTTACAGCAGAGCAGAGCTGTTCAGTTTGTTGCACACTGTGGTGGCTGGTCAGGTGTAACAGATGCTGGAGATTGTTGGTAGTTTCCTCTTTAAAAAGAATCTTCTCTGTCTCTCTCTCTCACACACACACACACTCTTCTCTCTCACTCTCTCTCTCTCTCTCTCTCTCGCTCTCTCTCTCTCTCTCTCTCTCTCTCTCTCTCTCTCTCTCTCTCTCAATTCAATTCAATTCAGAAAGCTTTATTGGCATGACAAAAACATACATTTTGTATTGCCAAAGCATTAAGACAACATAGAAAATGATTTATCTGAACATTTAGTAAAGCCTAGAGAAAATAATAGCAACAATGAAACTAAATAAAAATACAATATTATATAAACACATGGCTAGATATAGCAAAACATAAATAATATTAACAAAATAAATAAAGAATTATAATAATAAATAAAAGATAATACAGAAATCATGTAACAACTGAACTTAGGCATGTGAACATTATATACATTATATACATTATCTAGATGTGTGTAGGTCTAATGTGTGTGTGTTTGGGCTATGTGTGTGTGTGTGTGTGTGTTTATTGGCTGTTCGTGTAGGTCTAATGTGTGTGTGTTTGGGCTATGAGTGAGTGTGTGAGTGTGTGTGTGTGTGTGTGTGTGTGTGTGTTTCTCTCTGGCTGTCCCTCAGGAGATGACACGATGATACGAATCTTGCAGCTATATAACAACATTTGGCTTCTTCACCAAGAATGAAGCTGAGTATTTGGGTTGGATTACAGTTATTAAATTGGGTATTAATTTTGGGGTAGTAGTGGTCTCTGATATCAGTATATTTTGGGCACTCTGTGAGGAAGTGCAGCTCCGTCTCTGTCACTCCCAGCATGCAGTGCGAGCAGAGTCTGTCCTCACGAGAGAGCCAGGTCTGTCAGCGCCGGCCCGTCTCTACGGCCAGACTGTGTTCACTGAGTGTGTGTGTGTGTGTGTGTGTGTGTGTGTGTGTGTGTCTGTCTGCGCCGGCCTGTCTCTACGGCCAGACTGTGTTCACTGAGTGTGTGTGTTGTGTGTGTGTGTGTGTGTGTGTGTCTGCGCCGGCCCGTCTCTACGGCCAGACTGTGTTCACTGAGTCTGTACATCGTCAATGTTTTCCTGAGTTTCACATCAGTCACGGCGCTCAGGTAGCTTGCCGTGGTGTATTCTCGATTCAGGGCCGAATAACATTCCAGTTTGTGCTGGTTTTTAATGGTGTTTGTCCAATGGGTGATGTACTTGTGTTTTTCAGTGTTTATAATGTGTGTGGGCCGAATGTGTGTGAGTGTGTGTGTGTCCTGAAGCTGGCTGATCTCTGTGTGTGTGAGATCAGTCAGTCTCAGCATCAGCTGGCACAGGGGACTCTTACTTACGCTCAGCTCTTGGTGTTTGAGGGCTTTGTAATGGTATGTGTTGGGGTCGCTTGTTTTGAGGTGTTTCCAGAATATGATGGCTTTTTTTGGATGTTTAGAAGGAGAGGGTATTGGCCTAATTCTGCCCTGCATCCGTTGTTTGGAGTTTTTCTTTGGACTTTGAGTATTCTTTTACAGAAATCTAAATGTAGAGTTTCGATCGGGTGTTTTTCCCAATTTAAGAAGTCAAATTTTATAGAAGGACCCCACACTTCACTGCCATATAATGCAATTGGTTCAATTACTGCTTTGAAAAGTTTGAGCCAGATTTGGATTGGGATGTCAATTTTAATGGATCTTTTTATGGCATAGAAAGCCCTTTGAGCTTTCTCTTTGAGTTCATTCACAGCCAAAGTAAAGTTACCGGTCGGAGTTATCTTCAGGCCGAGGTAGGTGTATGTTTTTGTGGTCTCAATGGTTCTGTGTGCTAGTGTGAATGTGTGTGCTGGTCCCTGAGATCTGGAGCGTTTCTGGAACATCATGACTCTAGTTTTTTGGAGGTTGACCGTCAGGGCCCAGGACTGACAGAAATCCTCCAGCAGATTCAGGCTGTCCTGAAGCCCCTCTTCAGTGGGCGACAGGAGGACCAGGTCATCTGTGTAGAGAAGACACTTTATCTCTGTGTCGTGTAGAGTGAGACCTTGAATGGGAGCACGTTCTAATATGTTGGCCAATTGGTTGATGTAAATGTTGAAGAGGGTGGGGCTTAAACTGCAGCCCTGTCTCACTCCACGCCCCTGGGGGAAGAATTCGGTTCTTTGGTTTCCAATTTTAACCGCACATTGGCTGGCTGTGTACATCGATTTGATCAAATCATAGAATTTTCCCCCTATTCCACTGTCTAAAAGTTTTAGGTATAATCCTTCATGCCAGATTGAATCGAATGCTTTCTTGAAATCAATGAAACAAGCAAAGATTGTGAATGGGGGTGATGAGGCCCTTGTTCCAGATCTCAGGGAAGAACCCGACACACAGAACATCATTGAACGTTTTAGCATGGCCAGTTTGAAGCGTTGGTCTGTGTGTTTCAGCATCTTGTTCAGGATGCTGTCGACACCGCAGGCTTTCTTGGGCTCAAGGACCCGTAGTTTATCTTCCAATTCGTTCAGTGTTATGGGGAAATCTAAGGGGTTTTGATTCGCTTTAATCGATCTTTCCAAATTGTCTAGTTTATTAATTATTTCATTTTGATTAGAATTTTGAATTTCGGCTGGGCTATATAATTCTTGGAAATGAGTTTTCCACGTCTCCTCATCTTGTATGGCCAGATTTTCTTGATTTGGTTTGTATAATAATTTCCATTTATCCCAAAATTTGTGTGAATTTATAGATTTTTCAATTTCTTCAAACTGGTTTTGCAAAAACTGTTTTTTTCCGCCGGAGAGTGGCTTTATATTGTTTTAGTGCCTCACAGTAATGAAGGCGGAGGTCCGGATTATCTGGTTGTCGGTGTTTTTGGTTTGATACATTTCTGAGGTTTTTTCTCAGAGCCTTACAGTCCAAATCAAACCATTTGTCCATCTCTAAACGTTTTTTCTTTGGTTTAACAGTGGTCAAATTACTCTTTTGTGCTGTTTTGTATAATATGTTGTTTAGATCTTGTACTTCCTGATTGATGCCGAATTGGTTTTTAGGGTATATCTGTGTTTGGAATGAGTGTAACAGGGACTGTATTTCTGGAGATTCAACAGCATTGATGTAATTAGTGGCGCTGTTTTCTGTCCATTTGAATGACATAATTTTGATCATTTGATATGGTGTCCTAATTGGTGTGGGTGATGTTTCAGATTGCTTTATATAGAGTGTGATTTGGCTGTGGTCTGAGAAAGGTTTCAGGGGTTTGACTGTGAATGCTCTCAAAGAGGAAAGGTCCAGATCTGTGATAGTATAATCTACAGTGCTGTTACCAAGAGCTGAGCTGTAGGTGTATCGGCCGAGAGAGTCTCCTCGCAGTCTTCCATTGACGATGTACAGAGCCAGTCCTCGGCAGAGCTGTAGCAGCTGCCGTCCGTGAGCATTCACCTGCGGATCACAGTTCTGTCTGGGGGGGTGGGAAGGAAACAAACTGTTATTGCCGGTAATGAATCTGGTGCCTTGTGATGCTATGAAATCTAATTTGTCACCGGTTCTAGAATTTAAGTCACCCATAAGCAGCACATTTCCCTGGGCCTGGAAATGGCTGATTTCTTGCTCTAAGTTTGGAAAAGTTTCTTCTTGGAAATAGGGAGACTCATGGGGTGGTATGTATATGGCACACAGAAAGACGGGCTGAGATGTAGATATAATGCCTTTTTTTATTTTCAGCCACATGTGGTACTGTCCACTTTTGACTAATTCTATGGCCAGATCAGATTTAGTCCGATTATTATCCCTCCTGAGTCTCTTCCCTGTGTGGTGGATGTGAGTTTAACTGAAGATAATATCATTTCTCTGTATCCTGAGGGACAGCCAGTGGACTCATCTCCTCTATACCAGGTTTCTTGTAAAATTAGGACATCTAAGTCATGAATTTCTCTCATAAAGTCTGGATTTTTACTCTTCAGGCCAAAGACTGAGGACTTCAGACCTTGAACATTCCATAAAGAGATGCTAAGTGATTTCATCACAAAAGAAAGATAATCTATAGAGTTTGTTTGCCATTTGAGAAAAAGAGAAAGACACAAAAAGAGCAAAAACATAACAGATAGTAAGCAACTGTAAAATACAGAAAATGTGAGTAATGTGGAACATCAACTAATTGCAACATAATTTTTTTTTTTTTTTTTTTTTATGTTTTGTGTTCTTATCTCTGTCCACTGTGTGTTAGTAGGTGAGAGCAGATGATACTCAGCATGTGTTGGATGTTGTGAAGCTCAGCGCTGGCCGGGTTGACTCCTCCCTTGACGGCCTGGGCGTAGCTCTGTCTCTCTGGCTCTGGTGGGGTCAGAGGTGGAGGAGCTGTGGGGCTTTTGTAGAGTAGTCTCTGTCTGTGTGGCTCCTCTCTGGGCGCTGAAGCTCTGGATGGGGCTCTAGATGAAGTGCTGGGTGGGATGCTGTTTCTTGAGGCGTGTCTTGTTGGTTTGGCTGGGTCAGGGCTGGTTCTGCTCCACCTGGGGCTTGTCTGGTTGGTCCTGTTTAGAGTGACATCTTTAAGTTTTTTTGCCAGGATATGTACTAGATTTTTGTATATGTGGACATGATCATACAGACAGTCGGTGTCCAGGTCTGGGTGGTGTGCCAAGTAGACATTAGGCACAATGGCACAATGTCTGGAGATGTTGGAATTTATTTTATGTATTGTGTTCGGATGGAAGTCTTTTCTCTGAAGCAGAGTGGAAAGGATGATTTTTGCATTTGGGAAAGTGTGTCTTGCTTTTTCCACAACAGCTCTGAGGGAATCAGACACTCGGTCCTGTTGGCTCCTCAGATCATTGGTGCCCGTGTGGATGATGATGTGGCTGGGATGGCCTAGCTGAGATTCAGTCAGGAGCTCCAGGGCTTTGTTAGTGTTGGGACACCAGTGTTACATTTACATTTAGTCATTTAGCAGACGCTTTTATCCAAAGCGACTTACAATTGGGGAGTACATAAAGCGATTAATCTTGAAGAGGCAAACATACAGAGGAAGTGCCAATAACACCAAGTCTCAGGCATTGTTCAAATAAGTACAAGCTAGCAAGGGAAGGAGAGAAAGATGAAGATTTAGAAAAAGTGAAAGATTTTTTTTTTTTTTTTTTTTTTTTTTATAGTCAAGTAGAGTTGAAAGAGATGAGTTTTCAGTTGTTGCTTGAAAATTGACAGGGATCCAGCATTCCGGATGGGGGTGGGAAGATCATTCCACCGGCCAGGACGGTGAAAGAGAATGTTCTGGAGAGTGATTTTGAGCCTCTCTGTGATGGTACCACGAGGCGTCGCTCACTAGCAGATCTCAGGCTTCTGGAGGGGATGTAAGTTCGTAATAGTGAGTGGAAGTAGGGGTGCTGAGCCTGTGTTGTTCTATACGCAAGCATCAGTGTCTTGAACTGGATGCGAGCTGCAACTGGTAGCCAGTGCAAGGAGACAAAGAGAGGTGTAACATGGGCTCTCTTGGGCTCGTTGAAGACCAGTCGTGCCGCTGCATTCTGAATCATTTGTAAAGGTTTGATTGTGTTTGATGGAAGTCCAGCTAGAAGAGCATTGCAGTAGTCCAGTCTAGAAATGACAAGGGCCTGGACAAGAAGTTGTGCAGCATGCTCTGTCAGAAAGGGCCTGATCTTTCTGATGTTGTGTAGTGCAAACCTGCAAGATCGAGCAGTCTTTGCAATGTGCTCTTTGAAGGTCAGCTGGTCATCGAAGATTACACCAAGATTTCTGACCGAAGCTGATGGGGTAATTATTGACGAACCTAACTGAATCGTGAAATCATGCTGTAGAGTTGGAGTTGCAGGGAAGACAAGAAGCTCAGTCTTTGCCAGGTTGAGCTGTAGATGGTTTTCTTTCATCCATGCCGAGATGTCCGCCAGGCAGCCTGAGATCCGTGCAGCTACCGTTGGATCATCTGGTCGAAATGAGAGATAGAGCTGTGTGTCATCAGCATAAATGGTAGGAGAAGCCATGTGCCTGTATGATGGGAGCCAGTGATGTAGTGTATGTGGAGAAGAGGAGGGGTCCAAGAACCGATCCCTGGGGAACCCCAGTGACCAATTTATGTGCTTTGGATACCTCCCCTCCCCAGGCCACCCTGAAAGACCGACCAGTGAGATAGGATTCAAACCAGCGAAGTGGAATCCCAGTGATATCCAGTGATGAGAGGGTGGACAGGAGGATCTGATGATTGACAGTGTCAAAAGCGGCAGAGAGATCCAGCAGAATGAGGACTGATGATTTGGAATTGGCTTTTGCAATTCGCAGGGCTTCAGTGACCGATAGTAGCGCAGTCTCAGTTGAATGGCCACTCCTGAAACCTGACTGTTTAGTGTCCAGTTTGTTGTTCTGTGAAAGAAACAATGAGACCTGGTTAAAGACAACTCGTTCGAGTGTTTTGGCAATGAATGGAAGGAGAGAGATAGGTCTGTAGTTTTCTAAAAGAGAAGTGTTTAATGTAGGTTTTTTGAGCAGTGGGGTTACCCGAGCCTGCTTGAATGCAGTGGGGAAGATGCCTGTGAGGAGAGATGTGTTGATAATGTGTGTGAGTGCTGGTAGGAGTGCGGGAGAGATTGCTTGGAGAAGGTGTGAGGGGATAGGGTCTAGAGGACATGTTGTAGGATGGCTGGAGAGGAGAAGTTTGGATACTTCCGCCTCAGTGAGGGGACAGAAGGAGAAGATGGGAGTTTGAGCAGTGGATCTAGTTGGTTGGGGGTCCTGTGTGAGTGGAGGTGAAACTGACTGCTGATTGTTTTAGTTTTGTTTGTAAAAAAAGTTGCAAAGTCATCAGCTGTGATAGAAGTGGTGGGAGGTGGTGGAGGGGGACAGAGGAGAGAATTAAATGTTCTGAAGAGATCACGCATATCTGGAGCATTGTTGATCTTGTTATGGAAATGTGACGATTTGGCAGTGTGGACTTCAGCAGAAAAGATGAAAGAAACGATTGATACATACTCAGGTCCGACGGCTCGTTTGATTTTCGCCATTTTCTCTCTGCCGCTCGGAGTCTGGTCCGATGTTCACGAAGAACATCAGATAACCAGGGGTTAGAAGGGGCAGTCCGTGCTGGCCTGGAGGAGAGAGGACAATGTCATCTAGACAAGTGGTTAAAGTAGAGCATAAAGTATCAGTAGCAGTATTCACATCCAGAGATGAGAAATGGTAGGTGAGGGAAGAGAGGAGGATACTACAGAGGAAAGATGTGAGGGAGAAAGGGAGCGTAGGTTTCGTCTAAAAGTAACCGGTAAGGGGGTTGGTGGCACCCTGGTAGCAAAGTGTAATGTGAATTTAATGAAGAAATGGTCAGAGATATGTAGTGGTTGTACCAGAATGTTATCTGCAGTACAATCGCGTGTGTAAATTAAATCAAGTTGGTTGCCTGATTTGTGAGTGCTAGTAGTGGTAAGGCGTTTGAGATCAAATGAAGCTAGGAGCGAATGAAAGTCTGTAGCATAAGGCTTTTCTAGATGAATGTTGAAATCGCCAAAAACTAAGAGTGGAGTTCCATCCTCCATGAAAGAGGACAGCAACCCATCCAGCTCCTCTAGGAAGGGGGCTAGAATTTGCCAGGGGGACGGTAGATTACCACAATCTGGAGTTTTATAGGAGCCATTACAGTAATCGCATGGATTCAAATGAGTTGTAATTGCATAGGGGCGAGTGGGTTGAGTATTTCCAATTATTTGAAATGAGCAGACCAGTGCCCCCACCCCGGCCAACCTGACGTGGGGTGTGAGAGAAAGAGAAATTGTTAGAGAGGGCAGCTGGAGTTGCTGAGTCTTCTGGACGAATCCAGGTCTCAGTCAAGCCCAAGATGCTGAGAGTGGATTGTAAAGAAAAAGCGGAAATGAAGTCTGCTTTGTTGACAGCTGACTGACAATTCCAGAGAGCCATAGAGAAAGAAAGAGGTGTAGTAGAAGATGTAGAGATGGGGCGCAGGTTAGCAGGATTACGTTGCCGTCTGCGTGTGATGTTAGAGCGTGGTCGAGAGACAACCGGAATGGTTTTGAAACACATGATAGAGGTGGAAGGATAGAGGATAGCAAAGGAGAGTGTGTGAGGGAAGGGAGGGAAAAATATACCTGAATGCGTTGCCGGTGTCGTTGCTCGGGTAAAGTCGCACAGGAAAAAGTCGCTGTCTTTACACTCGTCTGTCTTCACACGAGGATGCTGAACGCTTCCGCAGACGCTTCCGCGTCAGCCTCGGACATCAAATAAATACCCAGTCTAATTAAGAGAATAGAGTGAAAAACAGCTGTGAACGGCTTTCCGATTAGCCCAGCCAATAGCCTAACAGAGTGCTAATGGCTCGAGACGAAACTAACACCTTGCCCACGGAGCAATGGAGGCGCAAATGATTATATTTACCAGTGTGTGCAATCAAAACTATTCAACCAACGAAAATGCAGACTACAAATAGGTAGGAAACGAAAAATTCCTTCCTAGGAGCAAGTAAATAATTTAAACAACAGATCTATGAACAAGTATTAAAGACACACTCACAAGCTGACGTCCGTTCTTCTGGTGACTAATCGGCTTTTCCCGGTTTGACACAAGAACCAAGCAGTTTAAATACTTCAACAGTCGCGGTGAACGGCTTCTGATTAGCCCAGCCAATAAGCCTAACAGAGTGCTAATGGCTCGAGACGAAACTAACACCTTGCCCACGAGCAATGGAGGCGCAAATGATTATATTTACCAGTGTGTGCAATCAAAAACTATTCAACCAACGAAATGCAGACTACAAATAGGTAGGAAACGAAAAATTCCTTCCTAGGAGCAAGTAAATAATTTAAACAACAGATCTATGAACAAGTATTAAAGACACTCACAAGCTGACGTCCGTTTCTTCTGGTGACTAATCGGCTTTTCCCGGTTTGACACAAGAACCAAGCAGTTTAAATACTTCAACAGTCGCGGTGAACGGCTTCTGATTAGCCCAGCCAATAAGCCTAACAGAGTGCTAATGGCTCGAGACGAAACTAACACCTTGCCCACGGAGCAATGGAGGCGCAAATGATTATATTTACCAGTGTGTGCAATCAAAACTATTCAACCAACGAAAATGCAGACTACAAATAGGTAGGAAACGAAAATTCCTTCCTAGGAGCAAGTAAATATTTAAACAACAGATCTATGAACAAGTATTAAAGACACTCACAAGCTGACGTCCGTTTCTTCTGGTGACTAATCGGCTTTTCCCGGTTTGACACAAGAACCAAGCAGTTTAAATACTTCAACAGTCGCGGTGAACGGCTTCTGATTAGCCCAGCCAATAAGCCTAACAGAGTGCTAATGGCTCGAGACGAAACTAACACCTTGCCCACGGAGCAATGGAGGCGCAAATGATTATATTACCAGTGTGGCAATCAAAACTATTCAACCAACGAAAATGCAGACTACAAATAGGTAGGAAACGAAAATTCCTTCCTAGGAGCAAGTAAATAATTTAAACAACAGATCTATGAACAAGTATTAAAGACACACTCACAAGCTGACGTCCGTTTCTTCTGGTGACTAATCGGCTTTTCCCGGTTTGACACAAGAACCAAGCAGTTTAAATACTTCAACAGTCGCGGTGAACGGCTTCTGATTAGCCCAGCCAATAAGCCTAACAGAGTGCTAATGGCTCGAGACGAAACTAACACCTTGCCCACGGAGCAATGGAGGCGCAAATGATTATATTTACCAGTGTGTGCAATCAAAACTATTCAACCAACGAAAATGCAGACTACAAATAGGTAGGAAACGAAAAATTCCTTCCTAGGAGCAAGTAAATAATTTAAACAACAGATCTATGAACAAGTATTAAAGACACACTCACAAGCTGACGTCCCGTTTCTTCTGGTGACTAATCGGCTTTTCCCGGTTTGACACAAGAACCAAGCAGTTTAAATACTTCAACAGTCGCGGTGAACGGCTTCTGATTAGCCCAGCCAATAAGGCCTAACAGAGTGCTAATGGCTCGAGACGCAACTAACACCTTGCCCACGGAGCAATGGAGGCGGCAAATGATTATATTACCAGTGTGTGCAATCAAAAACTATTAACCAACGAAATGCAGACTACAAATAGGTAGAAACGAAAAAATTCCTTCCTAGGAGCAAGTAAATAATTTAAACACAACAGATCTATGAACAAGTATTAAAGACACCACTCCACAAGCTGACGTCCGTTTCTTCTGGTGACTAATCGGCTTTTCCCGGTTTGACACAAGAACCAGCAGTTTAAATACTTCAACAGTCGCGGTGAACGGCTTCTGATTAGCCCAGCCAATAAGCCTAACAGAGTGCTAATGGCTCGAGATGAAACTAACACCTTGCCCACGGAGCAATGGAGCGCGCAAATGATTATATTTACCAGTGTGTGCAATCAAAACTATTCAACCAACGAAAATGACAGACTACAACTAGGGAGGTAACACGAAAAATTCCTTCCTAGGAGCAAGTAAATAATTTAAACAACAGATCTATGAACAAGTATTAAAGACACACTCACAAGCTGACGTCCGTTTCTTCTGGTGACTAATCGGCTTTTCCCGGTTTGACACAAGAACCAAGCAGTTTAAATACTTCAACGCGGTGAACGGCTTCTGATTAGCCCAGCCAATAAGCCTAACAGAGTGCTAATGGCTCGAGACGAAACTAACACCTTGCCCACGGAGCAATGGAGGCGCAAATGATTATATTACCAGTGTGTGCAATCAAAACTATTCAACCAACGAAAATGCAGACTACAAATAGGTAGGAAACGAAAAATTCCTTCCTAGGAGCAAGTAAATATTTAAACAACAGATCTATGAACAAGTATTAAAGACACACTCACAAGCTGACGTCCGTTTCTTCTGGTGACTAATCGGCTTTTCCCGGTTTGACACAAGAACCAAGCAGTTTAAATACTTCAACAGTCGCGGTGAACGGCTTCTGATTAGCCCAGCCAATAAGCCTAACAGAGTGCTAATGGCTCGAGACGAAACTAACACCTTGCCCACGGAGCAATGGAGGCGCAAATGATTATATTTACCAGTGTGTGCAATCAAAACTATTCAACAAACGAAAATGCAGACTACAAATAAGTAGGAAACGAAAAATTCCTTCCTAGGAGCAAGTAAATAATTTAAACAACAGATCTATGAACAAGTATATTAAAGACACACTCACAAGCTGACGTCCGTTTCTTTCTGGTGACTAATCGGCTTTCCCGGTTTGACACAAGAACCAAGCAGTTTAAATACTTCAAACAGTCGCGGTGAACGGCTTCTGATTAGCCCAGCCCAATAAGCCTAACAGAGTGCTAATGGCTCGAGACGAAACTAACACCTTGCCCACGAGCAATGGAGGCGCAAATGATTATATTTACCAGTGTGTGCAATCAAAACTATTCAACCAACGAAATGCAGACTACAATAGGTAGGAAACGAAAAATTCCTTCCTAGGAGCAAGTAAATAATTAAACAACAGATCTATGAACAAGTATTAAAGACACACTCACAAGCTGACGTCCGTTTCTTCTGGTGACTAATCGGCTTTTCCCGGTTTGACACAAGAACCAAGCAGTTTAAATACTTCAAAGTCGCGGTGAACGGCTATCTGATTAGCCCAGCAATAAGCCTAACAGAGTGCTAATGGCTCGAGACGAAACTAACACCTTGCCCACGGAGCAAATGGAGGCGCAAATGATTATATTTACCAGTGTGTGCAATCAAAACTATTCAACCAACGAAAATGCAGACTACAAATAGGTAGGAAACGAAAAAATCCTTCCTAGGAGCAAGTAAATAATTTAAACAGAGTGTTAAACAGCTCTGTGTCGGGGGAAGAGTTGCTTTATGTCGATGAATTTCCCATTAGAATCAATGAGCAGAGCTATTTCTGGTCCTTCTGTGCTGGTTGGTGCTGGGCTGCTGTCAGATGGGTGCTGCTGATGTTGTGCTGGGGCACTGGACACGAGGCTCTGTGATGGCTGTGAGCTGTCTGGGTCGGGTCTCTCTGAGTCTGGACTGAGGGGTGGGTGTTGACTCCCTGTGTTAGGTGACTTTGGGGTGGAGGGCAGTGTTTGAGCTCTGTGGATCTGCTCTGGTTCTTGTCTGGTCAGGAGCAGCTCTCTCACCTGCTCTTTCAGGGCCTGGATCTCACTGTGCTGCTGCTCTCTCTCCTCCTGTATCTCTCTCAGCTGCTGCCTCATCTCTAGTGTGAGATGATCTCTGTCCTGTAGCTGGAGTCTCAGGGTGGCCAGCTCTTTCTGATAGCTGTCTTTCTCTGTCTGTAAACTGTTGACTTGCTGTGTGAGGGCTGACAGTCTCTGTGTGATGTGCTCTGAGTTTTGCTGGAGTTCGGTGCGATGCTCCTGCTTGAGTAGGTTTCTCTGAGCTCCACCATCTCCATCTCCAGTCTGTGAAGTGCTCCTGCAGTACAGGTATAGATTAAGAAGGGGGGATGAGGGGTCTTGGGCAGGGCGCTCTGCAGGGTGGCTTGAGATCTGGGCTACTGCTCTGTGTGTTCTGCTCAGATGATAGGTATTCAGGTAATAAGGCTTTCTCTTGTTTCATTATTGCGCTGTAGTCCGTCTGGAATGATTTCAGATTTCCCTGTACCATGACTGTGCCATTTTTATATATGTTCACAGTTATTATTGTGATGTCAGGGTCGCATGGTTCTTTAATTTTCACTTTCCAGCCATTACAGATGCCCTCTTTCTTTACAGAGGGGTAATGGTTAATGATGGCTTTATGCCAGACGTTGGGATGATCGGTGAAGAAAATGAGGTTGCAGAATTCTCCAGTTTTAAATGAATCAGCAAAAAGTATTCTGTGTTGTCTTTAAGAAGTTTCTGCTTATAGTTCTTCCTTGCAGAGTCAGTTGTGACGTCAGAGGGGTACTGTATGGCCCACACAGTCTGTGCAGAGAGGGGGGCTCATTTGCATATGGCAGGGGTGTGACTGCACCCTCTCCTCTGATTGGTTCATTTCATCTGGCTCATTCGAATTGACACATTGAGGAATGTCAGAGTGTAGGGCAGCCATAGCTTTAGCTTTTTAGCATCTTTAGCAGTTTCAGTTTAAAAAATATACAAAAGGTCAATTTTAATCTGTATATCCTGTTTTTTAAAGTAAATCTTGTCCCCTGCAGTTAGCTGTACTCACTGCTTCTCTCTTTCTCTCAGCTGTGGAGGTTTATCTTGAAGGGTTGTCCAGTTTTGAGTTTCCCTCCGATTTTCCTGTAGGTCTGTGCTGCTGTGCTGCTAGAAACTGTTCCTCTGCGCTGAATATTTGATTTTAAAAACAAAAAATACGTTTTTCTGATTTCTTTTGTGAAAGTTCAGTTCAGAATTTGATATTCTTTCAGATTTTTTACATTTGTGATCTAACCCTCATCTCAAAAAAGCAAACAAAAAGTAAATTCAAGAGCTCATGCAGATCATGACTCTCTCTGATGAAGTCTCTCTCTCCTCACTCTCACTCTCACTCTCTCTCTCTCTCTCTCTCTCGCTCTCTCAGAGCTGACTCTCCAGCAGGCTTTGCATCAGTCAGTATTCATGCCGTGTTCCAGCCCATCTCCCAGCATGCCTCACTGCTGGGATCAGCACAGCAAGCTCCTTCCAACAGTGGCGGGCATCACGGCCAGTTAAAGTGGCAGCGTGGAGTGTGGATGAGGTACACAGAGCTCCCGTGTGGCATCTGTATTTCCTGCTATTGACATTTTGTTGAATTAATGCAAGTTGTTTTATTTGTTTTGGGCTCGGTTAGCTTCAGCTGTTGCACCTCCTCTAATCCTCATTGTTATTCTGCAGGTGAATCGGGTTTATCCAAGGACTCGCAGGCTGCGAGGAGCAAGTGCGCACCTTCAGAGAAGAGGTAAATGATTCCCTTAAGCACGAGTGCAATCAGAACGACTGAAGCCTGTGGGAGATATTTAACTAGTCTTCCATCATGAGTTACGGTTTGGCAGCCGGAGTAACTGAAGCATTTTAGGAACACATAAGGACGAGAGCATGGGGCATGATAGGGAATGTGAGGAGATCTCATTGAAACCATGTGTAGGCATGTCAGGTCATCCCATGTCACAGCATCATGCCTGTTTACAGCTAACAAGAGGCCAGAAGGCTGCTGCTTTACATAATGCTGCTCTCTGAGCTGCTGTCGGTCTCATTTCCCATCGCTCTCTCCTCATGTCCGCTTCTGTGTCTTGTGCTGTGTTTTATAATTAAATGTGCAAATGAGAGCTGCATTAATGAGTCCTGTCATATGTGTAAATGTCTCAGAGCACCGGTGAACATTATTCTACTATGTGTTCTTTTATATTATGAAAACAGTTTGTTTTATATTATAACATGCTGATATGTATTTAAACCGCACTGGGATGTTTTAATATCTCTTTTCTGCTTATGACATTTAGATTTAAGTAACTTAATATTAACGTCCAGTTGATTGAACTGTCACAGTATCGGCATGAGTTTAATTACATGACCGAATCAGAATTTTTTTTTTATTGCATGCAACTTTTTCTATTAAATATATAATATTAGCAATTTTAAAATTGCATTTCTGAATGTCTGAATTAAAAATGTGATTTTTAATCAATGGCAGCAGCTCTCCAAATGTCTTGGACACTTGATTTGAGAAATAGAAATTTGCTGAATCTTTCATTTTCTATCATAACCATTATTGTTTCTGACTGTAACATTTTTATCATGTTAGACTTAGACCCAGACTTAGACTTTTGAACCCCATGAACATTTATCTGAACAGATCTTATAAGATGACAGCAGCTGTGGATTTGCTGAGATTGCACTTAATCACCCGTTCCATTCACTCATTGTGCTGGGATCTCATTAGATATATTGCAGTGGTCTATCTAGTAAACCTTTAAGTTGAAAGCACCACTGAAATCTCCATTTGAAACACTGTCTACAAGTGCCCAACATCAGTCATGGTGCAGGTGGATGTAAGCTTGAAGATATCCTACCTTATTACACGACTCTGTGGAATACTTGATTCTGATTGGTCAGTCGCGGCATTCAGAGGTATGTTATTCCGCGAGAACAACCAATAAATGCTGATAACACAAGCTCATCCGGTTAACTGCAGTCGGCGCTGTACACTTGCTTGGAATAGGTTTTGTTTGTGGATGCTTTGTGTTCGCTTAGCTTCATTCGCTTAGTTGAAAATTAACAGTCTTTCATGTTAAATTTAATCTTCAAATTACAACAATTGTTTTTTTTTATAAAAAGCATCATCAGCAACACTGATATTAACAATAAGCAAAATAATGTCTAATGTATTCAAATGCAGAAAATAAAGGACAGAAATCATATCAACTTCATTTTAAACTACAGTTTTAGGTTTATAATCTGTTTAATAGACTAAAGAGTGAAGAATAATTCCCTGAATAATATTCTCTGGAATATTGAAATAAACTATAACAAACAAAACATCGTATTTTATTGCATTTCTTAACTGTTTTATCAGAATTATTAAAATGTTTTTGTCTAAATCATGAAAACTGCTGACAGCGGTTTATCTATTTACACAGAACTATACTCAAACTGCGATCGCTTGCGGAGATAATAAATCATTAATTTAGATAGAGATGTATTTATTTAATTAATGCACAGTTACGTCTTTATTGGGAAAGAGTGACGTGACTCGGTGAGTTTGTTTCTATTTCTTAGAGCCAAGCTGCATAAACTCATATCAGGCATTTATTTAATACATCCAATTTGTGCATTAATGCTGTTATGTTAAATAAAGTTTTCTAACTACAGCAGATCAAGTACCTGGACGCCGTTGTTGTTGTCTCGTCTCCCCTCAGACGCGCTGCAATAGCGATCCTGCGCGCAATTCTCAAAACAACCACAAGATGGTGGCATTTATCGGTTAATCCGATATTACAAAACCGATATCCGATAATGGTAAAATGCATAAATATCCGAAAAATATCGGTAAATCGATCTCTACTGATTACAGGACCGGCTTTACTGACAAGATGCGCATTAGATATCGCATGCGATATATCGTGCAGCCCTAATTATAGGATAACTAACCAAACTGGTACGATTTTCTTCTTCAGCTGCTTACTTTACAGAAGCTTTGCGTTCTAATGATTTAATTCAGAATCAAGTAGCCGTGTAATAAGTGGGATAATGTACATCCCCGCCGGTTGTCGTCGCTGAATAACCTCCTGCGGTGTCGGGGGTTATTCTGCGATAACAACTGGATGTGCATTATCTCTTACTGAAATCATAGTTCATTTTCTGGAAATCCAGTGGTGTAAAAATGGTGTAACGAGGCACTTTCCTGAGTGCTTGTCATAATGGGAGGATGTGGTTTGTCATTGCAAGGAACAGATGCAATGGTGTTACTAATTATAGGCTGAAATAAAAGTTCTCCAGTTTGTAGTTTAAACGTCATCAGCACCTCGTCTGTCGTCTCACACTTCACTTCACACCGGATATAACTGTACAGTATATCCAATGCACTGGCAGAGATGTGGAACGCCATGCTGTTGATAGCGCGGTACATGTATCTGCATGGCCATAGATTTCAGCAGCTGCTGTGACGCCAAAACCTGGACCACGTGTTCCCTCCAGATCTTCCTATGGGTTTTATAATGGGGTTTTCAGGTTATCGGTAAAACAAGTGGTAAATATAAAATGTATATTTTATTCGATTTTTCTTTTGTCTTCAGAGTGCTACAAGCTGATTGTGCATAGATGAGATCTGTAAAGCTGCAAAGACTAAAGTCTCAAACCCAAAGAGATTCTTATTAAAAGTTAAGACTCGTTCACTCCTTCCTAAAACGCCTCGTTCCCACATATCTACATCACTGTGTGGGGAGATTTGCATAACACCGCCCAAATATTTACACTATGAAAGAAGGTGTAACTTTTATTCTCGCTGTAGTATTGTCGTGTAGACGCTGTGTGTTTCCAAATACGGTAAGGGGCGTAACTTTTCCGTCACATGCTCGAGGAATTCGGCCAATCACAACGCACTTTATAGCTGGCCAATCAGAGCACACCTCGCTTTGTAAAAATCAACTTTACAACATTGCTTAAGCCAGGTTTATCAATTTTTAATAGTCCTTTATGATTGTTGATTGTCAGACTGTACGACATGACGATCATATCACACTGTGGGATTCAGTTTTCATTAACGTCAGTCAAAACGCATTAAAACTATTGCATGCAAGAAAACGTACCATTTTCAATTATCAACCCGTTCAGTGACTGCGAGCTGCATTACACGCGAGGCCTTTATCATTAAAGGTGTATGAATGGTGGCAATAGCATCATAATTAAGAAGAACAGTGTAAGCAGCACTACACACACACATGAAAACAGCAGCACAATCAGTGTTTATATAGCAAAGGCAACATATCATATGAATATGTGTTAATTCTGATCATGGCTTGCCTTGAAAAACAAAGACAGTTTTACGTTCGTCGTGAAAGACGTCTCAATGCAGGACTGTGCGCTAAATCTTCTGACAAGAATACAGATTTTAGCCTAGGATTATAGTCTTTTAGGATTTGATAAATTTGTCTCAGACGACCAAATCGTGGCCACCGTGTGAGCCGGGCTTCACACACACCCGTACTTAAAACACACTTTCTTTGTTTATTTTTAAAAACACATGTGTGTAATAAATAACTACATAAGAACGTTTGGGGGTTGAGTTTGAGTAATTTACGTTGACATCAATACGTCCAAATATCATCTGTTTATGTTTATCGCAGACCTCATTTTATACATTAATTAGAGAAAGCCCAGAGGAAAATCTTATTATGATGTTTAGATTGCCATTTAACTTGAAGTTCATCTTTAAAAAACATTAATATCTTACATATTAACTTCAAAATAAACATGTATGTGTCATTCCTGTAGCATTTAAACATTTTTAATGTGTTTATTTTATTTATTCACATAAATGATCATTTTAATATTGTCCAACTGTTGTTTATCATCCATAACATATAAAATAATGATCAACTTCTTGTATCAGCCAGAATTTTAATATGGTGCATATTTAATTATCTGATCTTTTGGATTGTGTCCATGAAGAGAAAATATCAAATGGCATGAAGCACCTTTCATTTATGCAGTATTTGAATTGCTGGATTATAAAAATAACTATATGGTAATAAAAAATCCCTGAATGTTATACAATGCTAACCGTCTCTGTGTTGCATGAACGTCATCTAGACATGACACTGAATCAAAGAGTAGCACAGGTCATGCATCTTCTTCTCTTGGGCGCTGTGCATGTTTATCTGCTAATGCATTGTTGTTTGCTTTCAGCAAATTGATGGCGAGGCGTTCCTGTTATTGACTCAGGTGGACCTGGTGAAGATCCTCAGCATTAAACTAGGGCCGGCTCTCAAAATATACAACTCTATACTAATGTTTAAAACCACAGAAAACTCTGCCTGCAACGAACTCTGACCAGACCTACGGACAGCCAAGAGAGTCACACACTACTATACACGATTTAGATCATGTCTGGATGAGCCGGTTAAACATGATATTCATAATTCAGACCGCACAAGAACATCTCTGCGCTGCCAGTATAATCATATGCACGCACTTATTAACTCACATGCTCTTTCATCATGAGAATGTATATTTTACCGAGGGTTACTAGCGCTTGTCTAAATCCAGGTGCTAAACGAGTGCAGCTACATGCACTGAAGAGTCTGCTTTTGACTCTCATATTGATATTTCTCCTTTAATTCATATTACAGTGTTTGGAAAGGGCTCTGGATGGAGGACTGGCAGAATGGGGTTGAATATCAGAGCATTAGATAAACACACGGATCATTTTTGTTTCCAGCGTGCCGTGATGCTATATTAATGCACCGTGCCACAGTCCGTCGTTACGGTTATAGTCATGGGTTTTATGAGTGGAGACTAAAGTATAAGCGCTCTTTCTTAATTTGTTTTGACACAATGGATGTAGAAATGGAGGGTAGAACTACACTCAAAGCACAAATAATAATTGCGAGAGCCATATTGGTATTTTGTATTCGAATGTAACTTAATATTCATAAGTGTGTGAATACAGTGTGAGAAGAAGAAACGTGTCATTTTTCATTGATATGCAAATGTGAGTATTCATTTTCTCTCTGTTGCTGAGGTATGCAGCATTAAAAATACATGCAAATCCCCATCTATTTATTTAAGTTTAATACATTGACTATTTAAAAACCAATGTGCTTGACAAACAGCTTGTGTCGAAATGCTGTTTTACTCACTGCACTTTATGGTTTCCCATATTCAACACTCTTCATGCCACGAGAGCGTATAATGAACTGTTAGTTTGGGGATTCTAAGTGAAATATATAATGTGTAAATATGCAATAGTTGGAGTGGAAGTGCAGAAACCAGTGGATGGACTACTAAACGTCTCTGTAATTCATTTGGGAATAAACTTGCTGATTGAAAGGTCTTTTTAGTGATTGCATGATTCATATTATAATGTGACATGTATTTTATTGCTGGTTTATTATTTGCATGCTATGAAGCAGTATAACCTCTTTAATTGATTTATTGACACCTGTTTTAAAACAGTAGGTAATGTTTTAAGCATCGGCTGTGTTCAGAATAGCATACTAGCCATACTTGCACTGCGGTTTGTGCCTTTATGTGTTTGGGCTAATCTACCTTTTCCCATGTACCAGAACACAGTGTATAGAATAATGTATGCAATGCCCCGGACGGTGTATCTCCAGTGTAATGAAGAAGAGAGTCTTGTGTGTAATAGTGTTAATGGGTTTAAACGAACTGCGTAGACTATTAGTATAAGAGCAAACACACTACTGCTGTAAATGTTTAAGAAGTCACCTACTGTATATATAAGTGCTGTCAATCGATTCAAATAATTAACTAATTAAGCATCAAATTAAGCATCAAATTAATCAAATAATTAACTAATTAAGCACCTAACATTAAAGTTTTTAAACATACTGTTATATTAATTGCAATAGTTTCACATTCAATCTTCAAATGTACAAACAACATTAATAATAATATTTATTTAATGGCATCTTTTTTATGATAGAAGGCCAGCATCACTAATATCAATATATAAATATAAAATAGTTGTTCCGCTTAATATTTAACCATTGACTGTTCAGCATTACAGTATAATTGAGCGCTATTAATTTGAACATTAATCAGATTTAAGTGAACTTAAAACAATGAAACCATGATAATAAATGACATAGTCATTATTCAGCAGTAATATACAGAAAATGTTAATATTGTAACAGTAAATTAAATATAGTTGAACCCCTTAAAGCTATACCAGTTATTGATTTCCTCTTTTGTTCGTGCATTAATAGACATCACAGCAGCTGGTTATTAGTTGATTTGCCTGCTGTTGCGTTAAAGCTGCTGCTGAACGTGACACGCATCGTGTTTTCTCTCGGTGTTGTGCTGAATTCTGCAGGGAGGGGGTAGGATTAGGCAATCAGGCAGCGACTTCAATGAAGGGGGGCATAATCTGGCAGGGGTGCTGTCAGGTGTCAAATTCGGCACAACACCGGTTTTCTGTCGATTTGTCCTACCCTGTCAGATTTAGCTACCTCTCATTAACCCTTTACGATTCCTGTAAAATTAGCCTAAAACGCCTAAAAAAGGCATACCCAAAGTAAATCGCATGCTGTTCTTGAGCCATTCGGATGATATGCATGGTGTTGGTCTCCTTTGAAAGGTGACACTCTGAGGTTTGTTTCTCAACAGTCAGAATCACTGTAAGTCTTACTGATATTGAGTAATAGCACTTTGAATACACTAAAAAAAGAAAAAAAAAATTCCGCCTGCATTTGTCGGACCTGGGGGCGAGAACGAGTCTTCGAACTAGAGGCTCGCAGTCCGTGAAGGACAGATTGTTAACGGCTGGTCTATGTGGTAATACAATCGGCCAGGACATCCAAACGCTCAGCTATCATTCATCAACCTCAAATATGGCTTTTCATCTGAAAGATGTATGTAGTAGCAACTTTACATGGCCGCTCAATATGATGTTAACCTAGAGAAATGTGCGCTATTGAAGTGTATGTGTGGAAGCGCGTTTGCTGCAGGACAGGCTCTGGTGCCGTCGGACCTGAGTATGTATCAATCGTTTCTTTCATCTTTTTCTGCTGAAGTCCACACTGCCAAATCGTCACATTTCCATAACAAGATCAACAATGCTCCAGATATGCGTGATCTCTTCAGAACATTTAATTCTCTCCTCTGTCCCCCTCCACCACCTCCCACCACTTCTATCACAGCTGATGACTTTGCAACTTTTTTTACAAACAAAACTAAAACAATCAGCAGTCAGTTCTCACCTCCACTCACACAGGACCCCCAACCAACTAGATCCACTGCTCAAACTCCCATCTTCTCCTTCTGTCCCCTCACTGAGGCGGAAGTATCCAAACTTCTCCTCTCCAGCCATCCTACAACATGTCCTCTAGACCCTATCCCCTCACACCTTCTCCAAGCAATCTCTCCCGCACTCCTACCAGCACTCACACACATTATCAACACATCTCTCCTCACAGGCATCTTCCCCACTGCATTCAAGCAGGCTCGGGTAGCCCCACTGCTCAAAAAACCTACATTAAACACTTCTCTTTTAGAAAACTACAGACCTATCTCTCTCCTTCCATTCATTGCCAAAACACTCGAACGAGTTGTCTTTAACCAGGTCTCATTGTTTCTTTCACAGAACAACAAACTGGACACTAAACAGTCAGGTTTCAGGAGTGGCCATTCAACTGAGACTGCGCTACTATCGGTCACTGAAGCCCTGCGAATTGCAAAAGCCAATTCCAAATCATCAGTCCTCATTCTGCTGGATCTCTCTGCCGCTTTTGACACTGTCAATCATCAGATCCTCCTGTCCACCCTCTCATCACTGGATATCACTGGGATTCCACTTCGCTGGTTTGAATCCTATCTCACTGGTCGGTCTTTCAAGGTGGCCTGGGGAGGGGAGGTATCCAAAGCACATAAATTGGTCACTGGGGTTCCCCAGGGATCGGTTCTTGGACCCCTCCTCTTCTCCACATACACTACATCACTGGCTCCCATCATACAAGCACATGGCTTCTCCTACCACTTCTATGCTGATGACACACAGCTCTATCTCTCATTTCGACCAGATGATCCAACGGTAGCTGCACGGATCTCAGGCTGCCTGGCGGACATCTCGGCATGGATGAAAGAAAACCATCTACAGCTCAACCTGGCAAAGACTGAGCTTCTTGTCTTCCCTGCAACTCCAACTCTACAGCATGACTTCACGATTCAGTTAGGTTCGTCAATAATTACCCCATCAGCTTCGGTCAGAAATCTTGGTGTAATCTTCGATGACCAGCTGACCTTCAAAGAGCATATTGCAAAGACTGCTCGATCTTGCAGGTTTGCACTACACAACATCAGAAAGATCAGGCCCTTTCTGACAGAGCATGCTGCACAACTTCTTGTCCAGGCCCTTGTCATTTCTAGACTGGACTACTGCAATGCTCTTCTAGCTGGACTTCCATCAAACACAATCAAACCTTTACAAATGATTCAGAATGCAGCGGCACGACTGGTCTTCAACGAGCCCAAGAGAGCCCATGTTACACCTCTCTTTGTCTCCTTGCACTGGCTACCAGTTGCAGCTCGCATCCAGTTCAAGACACTGATGCTTGCATATAGAACAACCACAGGCTCAGCACCCTCCTACTTCCACTCACTATTACGAACTTACATCCCCTCCAGAAGTCTGAGATCTGCTAGTGAGCGACGCCTCGTGGTACCATCACAGAGAGGCTCAAAATCACTCTCCAGAACATTCTCTTTCACCGCTCCTGGCCGGTGGAATGATCTTCCCACCCCCATCCGGAATGCTGGATCCCTGTCAATTTTCAAGCAACAACTGAAAACTCATCTCTTTCAACTCTACTTGACTATTTAAAAAAAAAAAAAAAAAAAAAAACTCTTTCACTTTTTCTAAATCTTCATCTTTGTCTCCTTCTCTTGCTAGCTTGTACTTATTTGAACAATGCCTGAGACTTGGTGTTATTGGCACTTCCTCTGTATGTTTGCCTCTTCAAGATTAATCGCTTTATGTACTCCCCAATTGTAAGTCGCTTTGGATAAAAGCGTTCCGCTAAATGACTAAATGTAAATGTAAATGTAAATTTGTTGTGTAAATATAAGCCTGAAGATGACTATAGCTGGGAGGTATGAACTGGGAAATACATTTGGATCACAGAATGAAGCCTTACCAAGCCAAATTTACCATTTGATAAACAATATATTAGAAAATTAGTGTTTTACACGTTTATCTAATTTTATGTCTAGACGCTTCCAAAAAAAGTATACTTGGGAGACTCCAAGCGACGCTTTGTAACAACGACACATACAATGTTGTAATTCTTGAATGCTTTAATGTACAGTCATCATTTTGGGCTCTAATGAAAGGTTACACTTAGAGCTGTTTAGTTTCTCATCCAGATTCACTGTCAATGATTGCTGACACATAGTAGCTGAAGCATAAACACATTATAGTGACATTTATACATGGAATCCAAAATGTGTACACTTTTAAAACTACATATATATTTATAATAGTGGTGGGCCGTTATCGGCGTTAATGTGCTGCGTTAACGTGAGACTCTTATCGGCGATAAAAAAAATATCGCCGTTAATCTATTCTCAAAGTTGGGTTGGGAGCTGGGTCTATACTACGCAAGCTATGATGACTTTCACCCTGATATTTTAGCGCGGATGTATACCTAGCCGAATTGCACTGTAGGGGGCGAGAACGAGTCTTCGAACTAGAGGCTCGCAGTCCGTGATGGACAGATTGTTAACGGCTGGTCTATGTGGTAATACAATCGGGCAGGACATCCAAACGCTCAGCTATTATTCATCAACCTCAAATATGGCTTTTCATCTGAAAGATGTATGTAGTAGCAACTTTACATGGCCGCTCAATATGATGTTAACCTAGAGAAATGTGCGCTATTGAAGTGTTTGTGTGGAAGCGCGTTTGCTGCAGGACAGGCTCTGGTGCGCTCACTTGCTCTTACATCTCCGTCATTCTTGGTCATACAGATAAAAGTAGCCTAATACATCTTTCGAATCTGTAAAGACGTTCCAAAATTAATCTAGATTAAAAAAATTAATCTATGCCCACCTCTAATTTATAATTTAGAATCTAAATACATTTTTTTCCTATATTTCTATTTCTGTACACAGTACATTATTTAATTTGTGGTTTTTTTTCTTATATTGGTGTTATATTGCATCCCTACTGTGTTATTCCTATGTATGTCTGTACTATCACGCATGTCTGCATTATGTCAACACAAAGATGTCTGATAAAGACACTGATTGTACATGCTGTGTTTATTGTATCTTAAAATGGTTTACATAGTTGAAATCACAAGAATCTCAGCTTTCCGTGGACATATGACATGGGAAATTAGTGTATTTTTTTTTTTTTTTTGACGATGACGACTTTACCCTGTCACCACTAGGCGTCCCGCCGGCGGTACGCTGGATTCTTAAAGGGTTTTAAAACAGTGGGTAGTGCAATTCTACAACGAAAAATACTACCTGTTAAACTATGTTTTATTAATGTGTACACCTACCAGAACATTAAACCTACCCTTACAGTAATGCACATACTGTAATTACGTGTTATATTCACGGTTGTGGATAGAAGGGACACGTCTATAGTACCGGAAACCAACAATACATATTCTTTTCTACCTATTACAATAATGCAGATGCATTAAATATTGTTGTTCAGCGTAAGAAAAGGGATGCAATAAGCCGAGGTAGGACAATCTGACGGGTAGGATAAAATGTCCTAAACATTTAGGACATTTTCGGTGTATTTGAAGAGCGCGCGCTACAAGCACAGCATCTTTCACACGCTCGTTTGACTCGCGCATGGCGCGGAGGTGAAGTTAAAGCACGCGTCTGAAACGTCTCCCGTTTGATGTGGTCATTGTTCTGCATCTAATGCTTTTCATGAAAAAAGAGACAGAGGATGCAGTTGTGAATGGGGTGGCCAACCTTAGCCCCGCCCCTGCGTTAATTGCTTTAAATATTTTTAACACCTTAATCTGACAAAAATGATCTCCTGCTTTAACGCGCTAATTTTGACACCACTCATATATATATAGGTGACTTTATAATGATGTTTCTTCTTGCCTTGTAAATACATTCCATGTATGATATTCATAACAAGAAGTGAGCTGAACTGTCTCTCTTCATGTTTCACGTAATTGGCTGCACATGTTCTTGAGTAAATCATTAACACTGGATAAAACCTTGAGCTCACAGAGAATAGTTATTGTGAATGGTGTGAACTCATTATAAACCAGGTTGGATTTGTCACTAAACCTACCCTTAAACTCAGAGTTTATTTATCGTGCTTCGTGGAACAGGACACATGCAAGAGCTCTGAATGAAACAGCTGCATGCTGAAGAAAGGAAGATCTCATTTAATCATAATCTACATCATACTCAATCATATGTCTACTGATGACTTATATTGTGTCGAGCCCTGGAGATAATGACACAAGTGTTAGAATATGATGTGCATTCTCTAGGGATTCATCTATATTAACACTGATAGGACAAGTCTGAACATGACTGCTGTTGAAAGAGAGCATATTTGTCATGCATACGTCCCTTCCTTTAACTTTATAAATCTATAGATTAGCGCTCTTCATACGTTTCACCTATTCATGTCACCACGTCCTCTGTTATCCACAGTCTTGAAGATTCATTCCTGCTGTTGTAATCTTACAGTCTTGGTTTTAATGGAAATATGTGTGATCCACTCAAGGAAATCTGACTGTATGTATGTTGTAATTCATTCATGCTTCGTCAGAGCCGTAAGTATGGGTTTGAGTTGGATTGTCTAGAAGTGTACAATAATTACACCTACAAATGCAACCCATTCAATACACTACACACACACACACACACACATAAACAGAGACACTGCTTGTGAAAAGCGTTCAAGACTTACAATTTACAGACAAGGTCTGAACTATTTTAGGTGTGCATGCTATTCGCTCATTTTAAATTAGTGTTCGTTGAAGTGCTGGTGATGCAAATAATTGGGTTGGAGGAACTGCACCTGTGCTTTATCAAGCCTCATTCACACTGCCAATGTCTCATAGCGGCGTTCATCTCCACACAACATACACTAAACTAACCAGCAACATAATCCGTGTTGAAGTTTCCTGCCTTACAGTACTTTTTGTTTTAATTTGTTTCAGTAAAGGTGTTGTAAAGCACATTGGGTTGTAATTAACGGCCAAAATGTCAGACTGAATTATATATGCAGAAGCTCAAAGGAGGAGTTCTTGTGGCTGAAAATGTTATGCCCTTGCATTGATTACTGCAATCTTAATAACATTACGGTCAAGTATAAATATCCCCTTTCTCTGCTCTCACCCACCCTGGAGCTGCTGGGGGGAGCAACGGTGTTTAAAAAGCTCAGCCGTCACAATCTTGTCAGAATGGAGATGAACTGAAGACTGCTTTAATAACACCTACAGGCCACTGTGAGTATCAGGTCATACCATTTTCTCAGTGACAGAAAGATCCAGCTAAACTCCATCCATTTGCTGCCGTCTCATGCAAACTCCTCCACCTTGGTCAAGCAAGCTTGGGTTTTTAGCATCAAGCTGGCAGTGGGAGAGTGGTGCCATTGGCTAAAGGGTTGTCTCCTCTTTTTAAGTTACCGATTGCAGTGTTGGGGGGGGGGTAACGCATTACAAGTAACGCGAGTTACGTAGTAATATTACTTTTTTCAAGAAAATAAAATTTACTTGACTGAGTGCGCCGTGTGAACATGATCTTACTGTAGTTATAATCTAGACTAAATGTGAACGTGTATTAATTCATCCCACTCACAAAGATTCAGTATTCATCAAAAATACAAATGTATCTAATCTCATTTTATTAACCGATGTGTTTGCTGCTGTCCTTTGATGATCCAGTTCAACATAAGCAAAAATTACTTTAGATAAACTAACATTTGTGCTTCGTTGTTTGTTTTTATTGCTGAAGAGTGTTGAATCTTCTCCTGTGTTCTTCTGTACAGACGTGATTTACTCTCAACAGGTGACATCCGGATCTGGCTTCCCTGTCCAATGTTAAGTCCCAGATACACAGGCCCTTTCCCTATCATCGAACAGATCAACCCTGTCACTTGCCGGCTCCAAATGCCAGCATAGCACAGCATTACACCTAGCCTGTTTCACTGTCGAATCCTCACCACACGTCTCCACCTTCAACCTCAGAGGAGGATCCAGCCTCACTTTAACATCTGCCATGAGAAATACATACTGTACATTGCTTAATAAAACTATTCTTCAATGACTAACTGTTCCATGAAAGCAATGCTTGATTTATTCTTCTAAAAGCTTGAGATGTATTTTATTACCTTACATTGTGAAAGGTTTAACACTTGTAATTTAATCAGCAAACCCGCATGCCATCTTTTCCTGCTACGCCAGTAATACGTCACAACGGTTTTAGAGCTCAAATTTGTTCTGCGGACCCATGAACAAAGATGACAGATTTAAATAGCGTGCTTCCCGAGGGTCTTGTGGAGCAATTGCCATTGAGATGTATGGGAATGATAACTCTCTCTAGGTTTTATAGACCTCGGTGGCTATGTTGTGTTCTACCGTATGGTGTATGCACATAAATAACTGTGAATCTTCTGCCACACTGATTTGGTAATACCCACACATGCACAGTTAAATCTGTGTGACATAATAAGGCATGCAGCTGAAACAATAACAGATGAACTTACATATTAACATAATGTCTGTCTGTTACATATTCAGTGGCATAGCAAGTGTTCACTGAAAACTACAGATTGTAATGGACAGCTCAAAACAAGAAAATATCATATATGCTTCAGTTTGAATGCAAAACGTCTTAAATGTATTTGCTCTATTTAAGGATTTATTAGCATTCAGTATTGTACTATTAAGAGCCATTTGAAAAGAAGCAGTGTGGCCCATTTAATAGCTGGAGACTGCACAGGATTTCACAAAACAGTATTTAAAATATCGATTCCATTTACACTAACTAGGCCTGCATCGTCCTTATTATCATAACATTTATCACAGAGAGCGGGTAGACCGCACAAAAAAAGACTGTTTCAAATCATGCTTCCTCTGTGTGAACTTGTTTTCCTTCTTCGGCGTCACGGCAACATGCATCAGCATCTCCATGGAGACCCCACGTTCTAAATCGGAATGTTCTAAAAGACTGCTGGGGACATTCCGTGTGCTCAAGCATATTCATATATGAACTTCAGGTCTTTATTATTGCTGTATAATTTAGTATTTTTTGCGTAGCACATCCTTGTTAAAAAAAACAGCATATGCTGGTTAAGTATGTTTTGGAGCATAGTAGATGGTTTAAGCTGGTCCTAAACAACTATCTCCAGCTCAGAACCAGCTGCAATGCTTCAAAACATACCTAACTTTTCAGCAGGGACTGTAGACAATTTGTATTCAATTTATGGCAAAATCTGGCAGCAGTGTTTGCCAGACATTTACAGTAAAATACAGTAACAATGTTACAGGCATTATGGGGTGGTGACTTTATTTAGTCACTGTTTTTCATGACTTATAAATAAACCATTCTCTCAGCACTATTAAGTACACAGTAAATGTTGAACCGAACCTATAACATTAGGTAAAGGGAACAATGCAAGGCTACACGATGACTTGATGCCAATAATAGGAGGGTAATACCAGGGTGGTCTTGTGTAGACCGGCGGTTTTCAATCCTGGTCCACAGGACCCACTGCTCTGTGCATTTTGCATGTCTCCCTTATTAAACACACCTGATTCAGATCATAAGCTCGTTAGGAAAGAGACCAGGATTGAAAACCACTGGTGTAGACTAAACGTCAGAAGGTCTTGTCCATACAGCAGTGTATTGCTTACTGTGACAGGGAAAGCAGACCGCTGGCACATAATGCAACCAAGCACAGTTCAATCTGTTCCTCAGTGCACCGTGGAAAGAGTCTGGAAGAGTATTTCAAATAGTGGTGCATCTTTTGAGTCAATTCAATTACTCATTCATAAAGACAGTCACTAGTGCTTGGGTCCCAATGTGCATACTATCATCCTAAATGTGATATTAGTAATTATCAATATTATTGAGGGCAGATAGGGTGGATAGTGTGCACATTGGGATGCAGGGACTTGCTTCGTTCCTGAATTAATCAGCCGTTCGAACGAATCAATTGAATGAATGATTCAGTGATAAAATCAGTAATTTACCGCCACCTAACGGCAGTCTTAGTTTCATTTCAGTTATTTAAATCATTGAATATTTCTACATAAAACATATTTAGGATTACTTGAACATTATAGAAGCTAAATAGTCAATAGTAAATGTGATGCCTTATTGGACACAATATAATAATACAAATATTTTCATATTTTTTAACGAATTTTAGAAACAGATTTGCACAATATTGTGCAGGTGCAACTCTCACATCACTACCTCCTTCAGCTTCTGCATTTAGCTTTCTAACGTGTGGCAAAGTCCCTGTGAAATCTTGCACTTGTTGTGAATCAGGAGGATATATTATACTCTATATATCTGCTCAGGTGACACTGAATGCATGCACACAGCTCATGGGCTATCTGGTTATTTGTTGCTGTTTCTTCCATTGGTTTATATTGTGCAACCTCCACCAACCTGCAAACAAACCTCGCAGCTGCACACATTCTGGTGTATAGAAGATGCATTACAATAATCCTTCAGCGGATACGGTAAGGTACCTTGTGGTTAACCGATTAACAGCTATATTGTTATTAATAGTTACAATATGTCAATGTAAATGACTGCAGTTGTCACAAGAGCAATGTCTCAACTGTTTTTGTGTAAAACATGACTTGTCTTTTCGGATTGGAAACAGATGGTACTCCATGGCTGGTGTTCTGCCGGAGCAAAAGATGTTTGGAGGAGAGATGTCCCAATGTCTTAACATGAGAAACAGACGCACATGTGCTGTGATGAGAACTGACACGTGTTCATTCGTTCACACCGCAGCCCAAATATCTCAGCCAGCAAAGAAAAGAGCAAGAGATGAATGCATCTTAGAAAGAAGATATGTTACCATATCAGAGCTACGGGTCTGTTTGGTGCACTGTATCATTGTTTAGTGTTGACTTTGCTATATTCTAATTAACCTGAAGAGAACTGTTCGTTCGTATTCAATACGTCTCATTGCTCGGCTCATATTTGCCTCATATTTTCTTCATTAGCACATCACAAGCCACTCACATGAACCATAAACGCCATGACTGGTCACTCGAAGAACTTATTCGTTTGAGTATTCTTAAAGCATCTATTATAATATAATGAAATAGTAGTCATTTATATTACATCTCAATGGAGAAAGATTATTTTTTTCCCAAATAATGGTGTAGTTACTGCATCTACCAGCAAGACAAACCAGCCTAAAACTGGTGCGTTCATTACTTCTGTGGTTGTTTTTATTGCTTGTGGAAACCGCGACATGAGTTTACTGGTAAAACACCCTTTGGTTGCCAGTCTTTTATTAGTAATTTTACACTGATGCTGATCAAGAATACACTTTATATTGATAGTCCACGTTAGATATTCTACTAAAAGTATAACTACATGTCAACTAGCAGTCTGCTTAATATCTGCTAACACTTTATGTTGATGGTCCACCAACACTATAAATACAACCGCAAACCCAACCTAACACTCTACTATTACTCTTATGAATGATAGCTGACAAGTAGCAGCAAAGTTAAGCATAGGTGGCTATGTCTAAAGTGAACTATCGAAAAGTATAACCAGTTTGAATTTCCTAACAAGCAAATATTGAGAAATAAGGAAAAGAATGATAGATGTATTATATCACCGCACGCTGCTTGTGTTTCTCTGAAATCAGCACCCCCTTCTGGACTGGAAGTACAGATTTATACCAAAAACAACCCGAAACAATCTCTCATTAACTGTACAAAACATGAAACTAACACTTTATTTTATGGTGCCCTTGTTACATGTACTTACTATTATAATAACAATAAATTATGCATAATTGCATGCAAGTAACCCTCATCCAAACCATATAGTAAGTACTTGTAGTTAATAAGTATTACTCAGTACTTAAATGTATAATTATACTGTAACCAGGACACCTTAAAATAAAGTGCAACCCAAAACACTTTGATGATAGTAAAAACACATTAAAGAAATACAAATGTATACAGTGAGAAACCCCTTATTACATATTTTGCTTGTTGTTATTATGGTTTAATTCAGAAATAGTCTTTAGGTATTAATGCTGCTTCACATTAGCCATAAATCAATCTTCACAATGGTTAAGGATGGGTGAGTGTCAACTCTGTTGGTGTTTGTGGAGGCAGTGTGAACTAGTCTCCTGGTTGTTTATTCACCAATACGCTCCCACAAACACCCTTTTAAAGATTGTATATGTGTCTGTGTAACGGATGTATGCCAGTAAGGGCTGTGTGTAAAACCTCACTCTCCTGACCTCAAAAAGAGGCGCTCTAGCGACTGACGCTAGAGGCTGTAGCCTTTGGCGTTCCTTGTTAGAGCGCCCGCCTCCCACGCCGGAGTCACGGGTTCGCGACCCGCTCGGTGAGTTGGTGCGGACCCGTGTCGGGGGGGTTACATCTGTCACCTCTAAACTATCCTGTGTTGGCACATACCATAAGACACTGCTTGTGTCCATGCTGGGGTGATAGATGAATCCTCACATGTGAAGGGTAATCCATCTGTGGTCACACATTATAGAAAACAGTTGGAGCAGTTTTTAACACGTCAACACGTTATAATGCCTTATAATCCTACATAATCATTCTGGAAATGAGTTGAATGACGGTATGTATGTGACACACGTGGTTCTCTGAGATGAACTAATGTAAGAGGCATGCATGCATTCCTCCACACATATCTGGGATTGATGACAGCATCAGGCTTTCCTCAGCTGTCTCTTAAGATGATCGTCTTTTCATGAGAGAGCAAACACCAAAATCTTGCATCAATGCAATGGAGGGATTCTTCATTTTTCCCCCAGCATGTGCAGAAAAGCACTCATTAATTGAGGAACGTGCCTATTTTTAGACTCTCTTTGACTATAGTGATCACACCTACGCTGTCTGCAGTGTTAGATTCATCCTCCACTGCTCTTAAGACTCACGTCTCTATCCACCTCCTCTGTGATGCTGGCTGAATTATACGCCTGTGTAGGAAATGAAGATGCTCCTGATGAGCACTATATAAGCCCAAAGGCTTAGCGCAAACCTTCCCAACATCTAAATCATGTCATCTGGTCTTAACGCTTTTACAAATAATTTTTCTGGAGCAATTCACTCAAGACATTTTTATTATCTTCATTACTTATATATTATCAATGGTTTTTCTTTGCATGGAGCACAAAAGATGTTAGGCAGAATGTCTAAGCTTGGCTCCCCTTAATAAGTGATTTGTGAAATTTGGGGGGTCTCAAATATAATGACAGTGTTATTTTGACGTGCAATTTCAGTTTTGTGCAATGTGACCATCGCGGATTATTATGTGTAAAATTGCAAAAATATAATTCATTCATGCATGACGGCGATTTCAACCTAATCAATAAAGATAACTATATACATGCTATACTTGTCATGAGCATTGAGGTGTGGGGGGCATGCGGTGCAAATTCGGTGTTAAGTACATGTTAACTCAAAGATTCGTAGAAAAAAATATAAACGTTGGATTCAACATTGCCCGTTGATCTGCGCGCGAAGTCCTTGAAATCCATTCTGCTGTTAGCATCATACAGCCACCAAGGCAAAAAGAACACAAGGCAGTTTCAATCATTTTATTTTACTAAGAAATAGTGTAGTGATTCACCTGCTGCAAACCCTGTTAGTGTAACGGATGCATGCCAGTAAGGGCTGTGTGTAAATCTCACTCCCCTGACCTCAAAAAGAGGCGCTCTAGCGACTGACGCTAGAGACTGTAGCCTTTGGCGTTCCTTGTTAGAGCGCCCGCCTCCCGCGCCGGAGTTCCGGGTTCGCGACCGGCTCGGTGAGTTGGTGCGGACCCGTGTCGGGGGTGTTATATTAGCACACCTCCCGCCAGGATGATAAAGCAGGTAGTAAGTCAACAGGCGCGTTCTACTTTAAGCGGCGCTGCATAGAATGCTCAGTGTATAACATCAAAGTACCGCGAGAGCCTTTCGAATGCATAGGATCCATCTGCTCTCCTATCGCTCTCGCGGTACTTTGATGTTATACACTGAGCATTCTATGCAGCGCCGCTTAGTCGAACGCGCCTACTGTAGTTCACGCGCAAGCCCACGAACACCCCCCCCCCCCCCCCGGATTTATACCACCAAGATCCGAATTGGATTACAATTAAAAGCACAATAGAAGTATAAATATAAATAAATCATAAATATAAAAAGTATCACTCCTGTGTGAAATGCTGCTACTCACTGAAAATGTTATTGTCCACGATAGCTCTCAAATGTTATTCTCACATCCAAGTTTGCATATTAAAACTCGGCACGTCATGTTTAGTTGTGAGCTGGGTGGAAAAAATTATTCCCGTCACCAGCCAAATATAGGTAATTTTTCACAGGGGCGAGTGTCACGAATCCGGTTCATGGGCTTCCTTTAACTCACCACCAGAGGTCACTTGCTCACCAGATTGACTCTTGCACTACTACACTAACTGTTGCACTCCACCTCAGACTACAATTCCCATCATGCATTGCACTGACTATACACACAGCTGATTGCACTGATCACACACTCTATATAAACCTTGGACTTCGATCCTCTCTGTCATTGCAGAGTATTGTTTAGCATTCTCCTAGTGTTAGCTACTTACCAAGCCTTTCCGTGTTTGTTTTTGTGTTCAGTCTCCTATATTGTTCTGCGTTTATCACACTCCGAGTGTACGCTGCTCTACGGAGCCATTCCTAGTTTCCGTTTCTAATTTTATTTTAAGTCTAGTCTTTTCGTCTTGCCTTGTTGTCTGGTTCCTGATCTTCTGCCTTGTATATTGGATTATCCTTTTGCCCTCCATTGGTTGCCCCTGCCTGGACCATTGCTTGTGTACCTGGATTTCCCCTATTGTCAAGTCCTCTGGATATTGTTCGCCAATCGAAGACCACGCCCGTTTACTTGAGTACGCATCTGCCTTGCCCTCAATATGCCTGTTTGCCATTTGATCGACCCTGCCTGTGTTTTTGACCATGTCTAAGATTAAAAGCTTGCACATGGATCCGCGCGCCTTACGTCTCATTCGCCCCGCTACAGAGAGTAATTGTGCTTTATTTACCTGCCCGATGTGTCAGATGGCATGTGTTGGATTGGTCTTTGACAATAAAATGCGTTTTTGTTGAAGTAATGTATTTAAGCACCGACTTGCAAAAGCAGAACCGGGTTCTTGTTCACTTCACATTTTGGTTCTTGAATTTGAGTTTAGTTCTTTTTAAAGGTTTTTTTAATTTTTATCCACACCTATCAAGATGTAATGCTTTGTGCAATAATCATTTTTATATATGCAGTAAATTATGGTTTTTCAATTCAAAATTCTAGAATAAAAATGGTTGGCTTTTTATATTTGAGTGGATGTAAATTATGTAAGTGCATATAAGTGACTTAAGTCAAGTGGATTATAAGTGGATCGGCTCTGTGTAAGTGTAGATGTGTGAGTGAGATTTGACAGTCATAAAAGACAAGAAGATTATCAGTGAACAGCTAATTATAGTTCTATCAAAAGCTATTGTGTTAGAAGGCTTTTTATGGTGCTTTTTGAAGCATTACCATCTAATTTTGTTGAATGGAAAGAGCAGCTCAGACATTTGTGTTTCACCAAGGAAAATAACACATGATCAGAACATCTTTAGGGTTATAAATGATAACAGAAATGTTATTTTAGATGAACTATTCTTTTAATAATAGTTTTTTAAGCCGGCTGTTCTCTGACTGTGAGTTTAAGGCTTAGTGTTTGAGAATCTAATCATGTAACCCCCTAAAAACACCACTTTATGAAGCTCTGCAAGCCCGCTTCAAGCTCATTAAAGTCAGGAGTCTGATTAACTTTCAGTGGTTTTATGATTCATCAGCTTGCAATCGTTCCTCTGTGTTGTTATCATTATTGCTGTGTGCGTGTGTGTGTGTCTCTCTCTCTCTCTCTGTGTGTGCGCGCGTGTGTGTCTCTCTCTCTCTCTCTCTGTGTGCGTGTGTGTGTCTCTCTCTCTCTCTGTGTGCGTGTGTGCGTGTCTCTCTCTCTCTGTGTGCGTGTGTGTGTCTCTCTCTCTCTGTGTGCGTGTGTGCGTGTCTCTCTCTCTCTGTGTGCGTGTGTGTGTCTCTCTCTCTCTGTGTGCGTGTGTGTGTCTCTCTCTCTCTGTGTGCGTGTGTGCGTGTCTCTCTCTCTCTCTGTGTGTGCACGCGTGTGTGTGTCTCTCTCTCTCTCTCTCTGTGTGCGTGTGTGTCTCTCTCTCTCTCTGTGTGTGCGCGCGTGTGTCTCTCTCTCTCTCTCTGTGTGCGTGTGTGTGTGTGTGTGTGTCTCTCTCTTTCGCTCTGTGTGTGTGCGTGTGTGTGTGTGTCTCTCTCTCTCTCTGTGTGTGTGTGTTTCTCTCTCTCTCTCTCTGTGTGTGTGTGTGTGTCTCTCTCTCTCTCTCTCTGTGTGTGTGTCTCTGTCTCTCTCTCTCTCTCTCTCTCTGTGTGTGTGTGTGCGTGCGTGTGTGTGTAATATACTCACCTGAAACATCTGTTGTGAAGACAACAGTGAAAAACACATTAATACAGCAGGAATATGTTGTAGCGCACTACACAAGCTCCCAGCTGCCTACGCTCCGCTTGAATAAAATATTCACCAGACAGACTACGCAGGCTATGTCATCTTCTTCAGCATCCAGGTATGCTTTCATGAATACCAAAATTATGAGTAATAAAAAATAAAAAAACTCCTGTTTGAGGGCAAAGACATAGTCCCTGTGTTGAAAAAAAAAACTCCTCCCAGATGTGCAGTTTTCCTTCTGAGATGCATGCATGCATGTACTGATGTTAGATGAGAGGACATAACATGCAATTTTAAAAGGATTCAACTGCCAGATATGCTCCAATCAGTAGGTTTATTAGACATGCCTCCCTCTTGCCATATAACAATGCTTTATTTCCTAAAAGCACATTGCATCCCGGTTAACCACAGTGTCAATCAAATAATCAAGGGCCTCTGAGAGCTGTGCATGTCGGGCTGAGCAGCTCCAGAAGTGAGTGGCTCTTCTCCACAGCAGACAATTACACTAAGTCATAATTAAAATTAAAACAGTTAAGGTTTGGCGCTGACAGCCTCGTGGGCAGACCTCCGACGTGTGGTTTTCACTTTGCTTGCTGTCAATCCTCTGCACTGTTTTGTCTCAATTCACTTGTTTAGTCTGATGTCACTGTTTCTGGGTCAAAACACTCCTTTAGATGCCAAAACAACGAGCACTGCTCATGTCCAGCTTAATAAATGAATAGCACTCATAAACGGCTGCTGAGAGACTGTTCTCACTTCAATGTTCAATATTTCACAATTTAACAGGCAAAGATGATATCATCCAAAATCAAAATAGTTAATGAATTACAAAATATCTGATCACAAGAAAAGGGTGCACAAATTAAAATAATAAAAATAGCACGTTTACGTCATAAAAGCCCTTGTTAGAGAGTGAGAGACAGACAGAAAGAGCGAGGAGAGAGATTATATATCCATGTGCGTGAGAGAGAGAAGGCCTTGTGAACTCAGTTATGCATTGCATAAACAGGAAAACAGAGAGATGCCAAAATCTGTAGTCTTTCAGATAAAGCATTGTAGTACATTAACTCTTTAACTGCCGTGCACAGAAGAAACCCTGCCTAAGGAAGCCCTGTAAACACACTGTGTAAAATAAGGAAAAAATATATCAAATTTGATGATTTTCCTAAAACTTAATATAAAATGAGGACTACGTTGAAAAAAAAAAATCCCAATTTTTATTTATTATAAACAGTTTAAAGGGTTAGTTCACCCCTAAAATGAAAATTACCTCACGATTCACGGCCTTCCTATAGTATATATGCCTTTCAGAGTTATATTTTGAAACATCCTGGCTCTTCAAAGCTTAGTAATGGCAGTGAATGGCTGATATTTTTCAATAATCAAAATGTATGCCAATAAAGCACCACCCATCCTTAATTAAAAAAGTCCCTCACATGGATCCGGGGGTGAATAAAGGCCTCTTGTTGCAAATCAATACATTTTTTAAAGAAAAATACCAATATATAAAACTTTATAAACAGTAATTTCTAACTTCCGCTAACTACGTGCATTCACAATAGCACGCCGTTTCAGCGAATGACGTCGGTCGTCGCCGCAGCATAAGCTTAGCTCGAGGAGGGCTTGAGGGTGAGTAAATTATGGGGTCATTTTCATTTTTGGTGAACAATCCCTTTAAGAAATAATGTATAATGAATAAGAAATGTCAGATTCTGCAGTCTAAGTCACTAGATGATAGGAAAAGTTGCTGGCAAGGCTTTTAATAAGTGCATGTACAACATTAGGCCTGCAACATTAAGCGTAGAGGTGATTTACAGTATTGAGATTCAATTAAATATGAATTGTTGGATTCAAATAGAGGTGTGTCCTTGTTCCTGCCCATGTCATCCAAATCTCACTCCAGCCAGTCAATTCATATTTATATCTAATATAGACAGAGGGTCGCGAGCTTTTGGCACTGTAACAAAGTTTATTTGCTGTACTAAAATATGTTTATGACAGTAGCTGTGACATATTTACGTCAAGGAAATGATCCTATCATTGTTGTTTTCCAATGACATACGTATAGTTTGTTTGCAAGAGTTGTTTTTTTTAATCCCACGCAAATTAATTATTAAAATTCGCACACTCTCTCTCTCTCTCTCTCTCTCCCTCCCTCTCTCTCAATTTTTATTCAATTCAATTCAAATAAGCTTTATTAGCATGACTGCGTAACACAATGTTGCCAAAGCATTAATACATATATATATACAACAACAACATAAGTAAATATATTTCTCTCGGCACATGCTACACAACTCCTTGTTCAGGCTCTTGTTCTGTCCAGACTGGACTATTGCAATGCTCTCTTGGCAGGTCTTCCAGCCAGTTCCATCAAACCTCTACAATTAATCCAAAACGCTGCTGCAAGAGTAATCTTTAATGAGCTGAAAAGAACGCATGTCACTCCTCTGTTCATCAACTTGCACTGGCTACCAATAGCTGCTCGAATTAAATTCAAGGCATTAATGTTTGCCTACAGAAGCACCTCTGTCTCTGCACTCTTTACCTAAATTCAATAGTCAGATTATGTGCCTCTAGAAGCTTGCGTTCTGCAAGTGAACGACGCATTACTGTTCATCCCAAAGAGGCACAGAATCACTTTCACAGACTTTCACATTAACTGTTCCCTCCTGCCCAACTCAATCCAGCCGCTGAGTCCTTACCCATCTTCAAGAAACAGATAAAACACATCTCTTCCATCTTTATTTGACCCTCTAACTCTAGCACTCTCTATTATAATTTCATTTTATCTAATCTGTCTTCTTTTTATTTAAAAAACAAAACACAAACATTTGACCCTCTATCAATTGCATATTTATTCTCTAACTGCTAGCTTTTCTTGTCAAACTAACACTGTTTCATTTTTCTATATTTTACATACTAGTTTTCTAAATATAAAAAAACTCCTTCCTACGTGTACTGCGTTCGGCTAACCAGGACTTGTAATAGCACTTCCATGTTATTGCTCTTTTGTTGGTTTGGATTGCTTCTATAATGTCCTCCTTTGTAAGTCACTTTGGATAAAAACGTCTGCTAAATGACTAAATAAATAAATAAATAATAAATAAAATCAAAATCATTCTAAATAAATGAAAAGATCAAGTTGGTCAGTATCAAGTGAATCATGTTGAACATCTAACATTGTGAATGGTTAACACATATTTAGCAGCGAGTGCAGCTGTGTTATCATCTTCTCCGAGTAAGAAGGGCAGTTTCTCTGTAAATGAAGGGATCAGGGCTTTAAATCTGGGGAGAAATGTTTCCCTCACATGGAGATATTTGGGACACATCATCAGAAAGTGTTTCTCATCCTCTATTTGCTGTAGATCACAGTGTGTACAGATCCTCTGCTCTCGCTCGCTCCATGTTTGTCTATGTCTTCCTCTCTCTATCTCGCTCTCTCTCTCTCTCTCTCTCTCTCTCTCTCGCTCGCTCCATGTTTGTCTATGTCTTCCTCTCTCTATCTCTAGATCATGGTCACTTAATCTGTATTTGGAGAGGATTTGTCTTTCTTTAAATGGTTTAATCAATAAATAATTGGCAAATGTAGTGGTTCTGTTTAGGGTTGAGTAGCATTGGAGATTATTTTGAAGGTCAAATTGTATTTTTTGAGATTCATCATGAATGTCTTTTAGATTTGTGTCAATTTCTTTAATAATGGTTTTGGGGTTGAAAACCCTCTCTCTCTCTCTCTATCTCTCTCTCTGTATCTCTCTCGCTCTCTCTCTCTCTCACTCTCTCTCTGTTTCTCTCTCTCTCTCTCTCTCACACTCTCTCTCTCTCTGTTTCTCTCTCTCTCTCTCTCACACACTCTCTCTCTCTCACACTCTCTCTCTCTCTCTCTGTTTCTCTCTCTCTCTCTCACACACTCTCTCTCTCACACTCTCTCTCTCTCTCTGTTTCTCTCTCTCTCTGTTTCTCCCTCTCTCTCTCTATCTCTCTCTCTCTGTTTTTCTCTCTCTCTCACACACACTCTCTCTCTCTCACACTCTCTCTCTCTCTCTCTGTTTCTCTCTCTCTCTCTCTCTCTGTTTCTCCCTCTCTCTCTCTCTCTGTTTTTCTCCCTCTCTCTCACACACTCTCTCTCTCGCGCGCGCTGTCAGTGTGCGTCATCTGGAGTGGCGTCACGGAGGAGTACAAAGCCAGCGCTCGCGCTCTGCCCGTTACAAATGATTCGCGCGTCGGTCTCGAGAGGAGATACTTCACAAAGAACACTGATATTTCTTATTTACCAAAATTATACAACCAGATATGAGTGACTTTTACTGTTTATCGACGCTAATTCATCTGTTTGATAGGATTATTCACGCGTCTGAGTGAAATGACGGAAACCACGCTCGCCTCATGCTGTTTATTGTGGATTTATAGACTAGAAAAACGCTCGACCGGTGGACTGACAGGAAAGAAAGGGAAGAAAGAAAGACTGACTTGTTCTGTTTTCGAGCTATTCTCGTCCAGACCACGTTTTGCTCGTAAACCGTGAAGTTCGTCTGGAGCGCGCGCCCAGCTGCTGGCTGAGATGGAGAGGATGAGCGCGCACAGGGGGAAGTTTTCTCTCCACACATCCAAACAAAGAGAGTCTCGTCTCGGATTATCAAACTACAGAACATCAGCCTTCAAAGCGAAGTATTGGCGGAAGTGTCCTGCTCTGTGAAGCGGAAATATGAAGCTGCGCGTGAGATCTGCTTGTGCGTAATGGACACATAGCATCAGGAGAAGGATCTCAGCACACAGGTGTGTATTATCCTCGGTCAATAAAACATTGATGCTAAGCATTCACTGAATCGCAAACCAGTAAAATAATTACATATACACTATACACAGTGAGGGTTTTGTTTTTAGATGACTGCAAATCTGGCCCCAATACTTCACTTCTGTCATTTTCTCACAAGTATGTTATCTACTTGCAATGAAGTGGTTCTGTTTATCTGAATGATGCGATAAAGGACATGCTGAGCAGGTTTGTTAAATGTCAGTATCTCTCCATCCGACAGACGAGCAGATGAAAACAACACCTATATTGGAGAGCATACGATCGATGTGATTGGGCCGCAGAGGACTTTATTACTTCTGCCTCCCACATGCACGCGCACACACACACACACACACACACACACACATACATATACACTCATTCACTCACTCTCGCACACACACACACACACACACACACACACACACACACACACACACACACACACACACACACACACACACACAGACAGACAGACACACACTCATTCATTCACTCACTCACACACTCACACACACACAAACAGTGCGCGCGCGCGCACACACAACAGTGCGCGCGCGCGCACACACACACACACACACACACACTCTCACTCACTCACTCATACACACACTCACTCACATACACGCACACGCACACGCACACACTCACACTCACTCACTCACTCTCACACACACACACACACACACATATACACACACACTCACTCACATACACACACTCACTCACTCACTCACTCTCTCTCACACACACACACACACACAAACACACACACACACACACACACAGAGATCTGTGCATATGCACAACAGATGATCGTGGGTAGTCATATATATTCATACAAGAATAGTCACCCTTAAGACAGTCTCAATTTATAAATGAATTCCAACTCCAGAAAAAGTGAAATGAAAAAGAAATATGTACACGTATACATATGCAAATACAAATGTGACCCTGGACCACAAAACCAGTCATACGTGACAGTTTTTTTAGATTGAGAATTATTTGTCATCTGAGAGCTGAATAAATCATATTTCCATTGATGTATGGTTTGGACAATATTTGAAAATCTGGAATCTGAGGGTGCAAAAACATCTAAATATTGAGAAAATCATGTCTCTTAGATGGAGGATTCTTTGCTAAATAAGTAGCTGTTTTCTCTCTTTTTGGAGCAGTTTTTAAGCATGAAATGAAAATGGTTTACGTTCTTCATGCACGGTTTGAGGCTCCCTGTCGGATTCTGTCGAGCTGTTGTGATCATTTAGACAGCGTTGCTGATGGATGATAGCTGGTTGAGTAAGAAATGCTGTTTGAGACAGCTGCAGAAAGCTCAGGGCCATCGTGATGTTTCTCACCACTGAGCAGATCTGCATGCCTAAAAACGACCCTGAGAAAGCTTAAGGAACCCCTCAAATGTTAACAGTACTATAACAAGCCAAAACAACAGCTCACTGGCGATTACTTTATTAAGTGAAATGCTGTTTTGCTGTGGAGTAGCCGTGTATGGCTCTGTCTTACTGAAATTTAATCTCTTTGTTGGGGTCTAGCTCGATAATAAACCTACAAGCTTTTACAGAACATTAGCAGAAAACTGCTTCGCATTACAAAACGGGTTATATATTTGTCCACAAACATTTATGAAATTAAATAAAGTTAGTGCGCTTTAAAAGCGATCCAAACTCAGAGCACCTGCAAAGTGTTTACTGTGAACCGAGCCACTCAAAACGCTTTATTACGAGCCGCATCTTTAAACCTCGTTAACATTGTTTCATGCTGAGTTTAAATGTGAAACACACCAGTGCAGAACAACATGGCTGGGCTCATCTCTCTATGCTGAGTGTTAACAGATCCCAGGAATGGTTCGTGTTTCTGCCTGTTTTTAGTAGTTTGCTGAGTGAGACACACTGTCCTGAAGAGTTTAACAAACCTGCCTGTACTTTTTAAAGAGATCATGAAATGCATTTTTTTTTCTTCCCCAAAATGTTTCCTGAGATGCATTATAATCTGAGTATTGTATATCTAAATCAGTCATGTGGTCATTTTCTACCCTGAGTTTATCCTCTGCCTTGAAGGCTTCTTTTGAATCTTCGATGTAAACACCCTCTGCTATGATTGGCTAATATCTCTGCATATTACATGAGTGTTACATGTGGAGCTATATTATATTACTATATTAACTAATCGTGAAAAGTGTCCATTATCGTATTATGTTGCAGTGCTGCACTGTAACCGAACACAGACGTGTCTGCTGAACACATAATGCAACCATCTCCTTAATGCCACTTGATTTGTGCACCCTCAAATGCTTTCATCATAACTAACTCAGTGAAAACACATTGAGTCTCACTGAGCAGTGTAAACGGAGTCATTGATTATAAATGCACAAATCACCCAATTCTTATGCACATTTTGAAGTATTGCATCAGAAACGAGAAAAGGAAACGCCAAATCTAAAATAAAATAAAAACTTAATTCACAAAAAGCCTTTGCACTCGTTTGAGGTTGTTTTTGACTTGTGAGAAAAAGGGTGAATGCAAAATAAATTATTCCATGCACATCAAAAAAGTAACGTGACTTTGCGCTATGAGATGGCAAAACCTGAGTAACTAGAGCGATTTCATCGCACGGCATCTGAAATGTTATTATGGTCATTCTGAAATCTGTCATCAAAGTATTTCTGTATAAGTGTCTCGTACACAACTGCGTTTCCAAACAGCAACATCCCTCTCCAAAAGCAATGTGTTTCGTCTGCTCGCTCTGAGACGCAAGTCATTTATTATATATGAAAAATAATATATTCAGTGGCTTCTCCTACTTTCTTAGTGATATTTAGCGCCAGTTTATCAGGAAGTGACTCAATGGATGGAAACGGTGCTTATTTGTAAATGTTTTATGCGATAATCCAATTTTGCACATTAGTTAAACTCGCAACTTTGGATGGAAACCCGGCTAGTGTGGAGCTGATTATTTAGTCACACAAATGCAGTTTTAAAGTATTGATTTTGACCATGAACTTGTACAGTTGTGTTTGATACATGCACAGCTATGACTGCTTTTTAATATTTCACCTGAACAGCAGAGGACTATACAGATATCTTGCACTCTTTTGAACTCATACAAATGTGGACACCCTTGCACATCCATTGTTGTTTTCTGTCTTCATTGTCATTTCTCATTTTCTTCAGCTGCTATAGCTGTTATTCCTGTTTCACACTGCAAGTGGCACATATTTTTACTTGTGTGCCAAAATCAAAACATAACAAAAAACATGGCGCTGATGCTGAACAACAAAGAGGACTGCCATGTAACAGTGCAGCTAAATTAAAATTTGAACTTGGGAGTATTCTTTGAATTTAATATGAAAAATGCATATTCAAAAATTGTGCATGAAAGTATCAGTCGTACCAAGATGTAGATGTGACCGTATTACATTTCTGCCAAATATGGCAATTAAAACAAGTTTTTTTGTCATTTATAACTGAGATCATACGAATATGCACATTAAAACTTACTGCTGATGAAAATTTAATGAGAAACAAGTAACACCACAAGATGTTAACAGTGTACTAACAATGTTTCTGAATAATAATAATCTAAAAATAAGTTGTTTTAACTAATCCAATGATAAGATTGAACCACTTAAGCTGAACAATGATCACTCGTACGGTATTGTGCTTCGTTAGGGGGTTAATTAACTTTACCCAGTGCATCCTTTACAAATGAGATGGATCTGACAGACAGATGGAAGGACAGTTTTCACATGTTTTTGTTAGATACATGTTTAAATTTAATATGTAAAATGCTTGAATAAGGTTTCATTTTGCATCTTCATGTCAACTAAATCATAATTATTATGAACAAAAAATGGAGTAAAACCAACTAAAACAATTAACTGAAAATATGACACAGTATTGACCAACATTAAACAATATTTAAGGCAAAAGGTTATTTGTCTAAAACAAATAATTGTGTTAAAATAAAATACAAATCACATTATTATTGTAAAAGATGAATTGCACTTTTGTTAACAAATGCCAGGTTTGTTGTTTGCAGCAACACAGTGTTGTTTGGATTTTATTTATTCGCTGTACCTCTTGTAGAGGGTTGATTTATAAAATATAGGAAATCCTCTAAAGATTTTCTGATCTACTGCAATAATGACCTCAAGATGACTCTTTAAAGGGGTCATATGATGCGATTTCAAGTTTTGTTTTCTCTCTGGAGTGTTATAAGCTGATTGTGCATCGATAAGATCCCTGAAGTTGCAAAGACTAAAGTCTCAAAACCAAAGAGATATTCTTTATCAAAGTTAAGACTCTGCCACGCCCCCAAAAACAGCTCGTTCAAACACGATGCAAGTAGATGCAATTAGGAATCATTAAGTTTACTTACAACAGAACAGCAACGCATTTTATGGACGAGCGTTTCGTAAACCTGGGAGAGGAGGTAATTCTGACTTTGCTATGACAATCTGGGACTTCTGAATCAGCTACTGTGTGTTTTGTTATTAGCTTAAGGATTTGCTATTGACTGTTCAAATGCGGAGTTTAGTGCATTTGCATCGTGTGTGTGTGTGTGTGTGTGTGTGTGAGACACGGTCACACAATCGTGGCTTGTGTGCAAACACATTCAAATGTCATCACTGTGTCTGTCACGTGACTCTGTTAAAACTAAGGACATTATTAACTGTCTTTATATGTACTTTGAAAGCTGAAGCTCGTGATTATGGAAAGGGGCGTTACATTTCCGACACGGCTTGTGGTGTTCGGCCAATCACAATGCACTGTGCCAGTTGGCCAATCAGAACAGACTGTGCTTGTCGGAAGGAGTGGTCTTGTAGAGAGAGGCGGGGCATAGAGGACCTACAATAATGTACAGTATTTGAAAAATAATGTGTTTTTTAAACATTAAATCATGTCAACATATTCTGTTACACCAAATAATGATCTTTAAAAAGCATCATATGACCTCTTTAATATAAGACAAAACTACACGATAAGGCACCGTCTTGAAAAACCTGGATATTAGAGCAAGCCTGATTTTCTAAACGTAATATAGCCTTCTAATTCAGTAGATCTGGGGCAGGGATTGAGAGAAATGTGAGATGTGTTTAGTCTGTCATCCCTCCTCCATTGTGTGTTACAGACCTCTGGAAGATAAGCTTTGCAAAAACAGTTTCTAGGTGAGACATCCCCTACAAAAAACTGAGATACAAGCCAACATTGCCTTTTAGCACCTCGTGAAATCCTCCTCAAAGTGTTTTCTTGTTCCACAGTTGCTTTGTAGCTCTGAAAACCCATGCCTAGAATAAAATATCGGTAAAGAGATAACGAGCGGTGAATGTCTTTTTGCAGTCTATGGAACACATGTTTAAAGATTAAAATGATTAAGCTCAGATGAGCTTTATTCGTCACATACACAATTATACAGAGTATAACCAGCAGTGAAATGTGTTCTCTGCATTTAACCCAACCAAGTGCACACACTTGGAGCAGTGGACACACACACACACACACACACACACACGGAGCAGTGGGCACCCGGGGAGAGTTGGGGTTTCGGTGCCTTGCTCAAGGGTCTCACCTCAGTCGTGGACAATTCCTGCTGGAGCCGAGATTCGAACCCACAACCTCGGGTTACAAGTCCAACGCTCTATCCATTAGGCCACGACTGCCCACCCTGTTAGATGATATTAGATGTTGGAAGCTGCTGATAAACACAGGCAATTCGTAACGGCTCACAGAGAGTTAGAGCAAAGTGGCGTTTCCAGACTGTAGCATGCAACAGATGACCTTATAATGTGTGCTTGTGTTCTCATGTTTGTTTATATAATCTCCACCTCTTCTATCCTTGGTTACCTAGAAAAGTATGTTTGTGTATGTGCGGTGGATTGCATCACTCGCCTGGTGTCGTACGTACATGACATATACATGCTTCATTATCTTGGATTATAAATACAGCACCACACTAAGGCCAGCTAATAACAGGGTCTTAAGCACCACCTGTTTAGTGATTTAATTAGACGTGAAACTAATATAGATAGATGTTCTTCAATCTTTCTCGTCTCCTCGCTAATGATTTTATAGTGGTCTAACCATTTTATGTATTTATTAATTCATTTATTAGAAGAGGTTGGAAGACTCTTCTTGCTTTTATCGAAATCTCTCTCCCCTAGGGAGGGGCGTATTGATCCTAACATCGATACCAACGGTATCGGTATCGGTATCGATCGATACTAGCCTGATAAGATCGATACTTTAGATAAATCTTTTCTCCTATACACTTAATACATACAACAAAGTGTAGACATATTTGTGGGTGTATATCCCGCTCTTTTCACTTCTCGTATGCAAACATTGCGACAATAAACATTGGTTTATTGTCATGCATCACGTGACTCAGCGGCTCCGAGCACGAGCGGATACAGTGAGAGATGCAACGATACTCAGAGCTACAAAACAAATGGAAAGTGGAGGAAATACTTCACATCGTGCATATTGAGTACAGAATTAGTCCTTTTTATACAGTATCACTGTGAGGTGTTTACTGAGTTTGGCCTTTTAATATGACTTCTTAATGCATTAAGACACTTTCAATATTTTAGTTATAACGATTGTCTATGGGAGTAAAATGCTTAACATGTTGTTTAGCATGTTTGTGTATATATTCCGGGCTCACATATTCGGCCTATATTTTATTAACAAACTGTATACTGAATTGAGTCTTTATTTACTTGGTCTTTATCACCGTCCTCCATTAATTGCACCATTTTAAATGTTTTTATATTGCAATTAGAGACAATTTAATTTGGCGTGTTGCATTCATGTTCTGGGTTCATCAGCTTACATTTACATAGCCTATATATTTTTATAAACTATACAGAATTTTGCCTTTTCATATCAGTTTTTATTGCAATAATAACAAACCAATATTGCAGTATGTATAAAACAAACAGAAAATACATTACGTACATGACATACTAAAATTCTTTCAATAATAAACGAGTTATAGTTTAATAGTTATTTTTCATATTACTGTTTTTATTCAATAAGCCACTTACGTTAAACGTTTCTCTATAATGGTTTTCTATGGGAGGAAAATGCATAATGTAAAAACTTTGAGCGTTGCTTTCATATTCTGGGCACATCTGCTAACTTGTATAAAAATAATATTTTACAGATGTCTGTGCATGAAAGCAGATCACCTTGAGATACAGGTGATAATGCTTTGAAACGGTAAATCTGATGTTTGTTAAGGTTTTTGGTTGTTTGCTATCGTGACAGACCGCACATGCCTGCTGCTTTTTGTTAGAAATCCATATTTATTTTCTCATATTGTAGCTACTGATCTAAATATATAGGTCATAATAGGTTCATTTTACTTGTTGAAAAAAAGCTTTATGCATGTAATGTGTTTTTTATTTCTCTTATTTAAAATTTGTACTGATGGTAATTGGACAAGAATAGCCTATGACACTGGAGCAGAATGAATAATCCTTGTAGACGTCTACTTATGGACTTTTGCAGGTGGGAGCGTCACGTTGTGAAAGTTGTGGGTAAGACAAAATATGACACTTTTCAGGAGTGGGCTAAAATATTATGGTTGCAATGTATCAGATTACACACGAATTATACAGAATTCAACTGATGTGATGGTCAGTTGAGTCCGGAGTATGCTGTAATATATTGTGCTTCAAATAGCTTAGCCAAACTGCCAAAAGTGAACTCGCAATAAAAAAAAACATTGGACATTTTTGCTGTTGTTTGAAATGACAGAAACAAGATCTCAAGCCAGGACTCAAACTCAGGTCAGCCAAAGCGTTGCTGCATGACATCTCAGCGAGCTGTATCTCAAACACAAATATGTGGTTTAAGGGTGTACTTGCACATCGATAAATAGAGAGCGTGAAAAAATGGTGTAGGATTGCACATTGCATGTGTAGGATCTCGTGACCCTGCAGAGAGAAGAGCAGTGAGCCTCAGGGATTATTATCTATCAGTTATCAGTTATTATATCTGATAGCTGTTCATTAGCATGCATTATACCAATCTTTATAAATATAAACGGCTCTCTGTGACCCAGTAATTTAGGCTGTATTTGTGACACTTTTGCTTACTTGTTCTTTTCTAATGACAGACATAGCTCTAAGATTGAGATTATCCGTTTTAGTAAACGGATATTTAATATATTTTAGATTTGATAAGATAATTGATTTGTGTTGTTTTTGACAATCAGATTGCCAGACTTTGCCTTGTACATATGCAGTCATTTTTGGCTAATGCTTCAGTGTTTTATTTATAGAGTTAAACTTTCAGGTGATAATTTCATCATTCATTTCAAACTAGCATTTAAAGTTGTAGAGAGATCAAGACATGGGGAGATATTCTTTAATAAATCTCCATCATAAGTTGTCTTGCATTTCAATATTGATTCATTTTTTCTCTCTCATGTACTCATAATTGTAAACCTGGAGCACAAAACCAGTCTTAAGTCGCTGGGGTATATTTGTAGCAATAGCCAACAATACATTGTATGGGTCAAAATTATACATTTTTCTTTTATGCCAAAAAATCATTAGATATTAAGATCATGTTCCATGAAAATATTTAGTACATTTCCTACCGTAAATATATCAAAACTTAATTTTTGATTAGTAATATGCATTGCTAAGAACTTAATTTGGACAACTTTAAAGGTGATTTTCTCAATATTTAGATTTTATTTTGCATGCTCAGATTCCAGATTTACAAATATTGTCCGATCATAAGAAACCATACATCAATGGAATTGACACTTATGACTGGTTTTGTGGTCCAGGGTCACAATTATGCAACTATCTTGACTTTGTTTTGCTTGCTCTATGTACAAACCAAGGCAAGGTTAGCAACATAATGGTGTGATCTGAAAACATTTAAAAACCTTTAGACCAGGAATCAGTGAAGAAATTTCCGTAAGACGTAGAGATAAAAAAAATGAGATGCTTAAATCAAGCCTGAAGCCTCCAGGTTACTTTAACACTTGTTTACTCCTTTATTTGCAGGCTTGTATTGCCGTAGCAATGATTGCAACAGGTGGGGTGATCACGGGGCTCGCAGCATTGAAGAGACAAGACTCCACCCGCTCTCAGTATCATCTGTCAACCCAGAGCCCCACCTCTGCACCTGAGAAGAAGTGCACCAAGCGTAAACCCAGAGCTGATGTGGTGGTGGTGAGAGGGAAGATCAGACTGTATTCGGCCTCGGGATTCTTCCTGGTTTTGGGAGTGCTGATCCTCCTGGCAGGCATCGCAATGGCTGTTCTTGGATACTGGCCTCATAAGGACCACCAGAAGGCGCCAGAAAGCAAGTTGTCCGTGAACGATACACAGGTTGGCCGAGAGCAAGTGGGCTCCATTGCGCAATTCTTGGAGCAGCACTTGCATTCAGAGAAGATGAAAATGTTGGGTCCTTTCACAATGGGAATTGGGATTTTTATCTTCATCTGTGCTAATGCCATCTTACACGAAAATAGGGATCGCGAGACAAAGATCATCCACATGAGGGACATGTACTCAACAGCCATAGACATTCACAGCCTGCGGATTAAGGAGCAGAAGTGTACAAACATGGGTCCCTATGCGGACACAGAGATCCGTTCCTTCGGTCTGGACAGTCAGTTTGCCTCACGGCTTGCTGCAAACACGCTAATGTCCTTCTCTGGTCTCGATGGGGACATCCGATTATCCCACAGGACCAGCTCGGCTGAGGATGACGAGGGTCTAATGAGCGAGGCCAGAGGTGGATTAGGCCTGTTGTCGCCTACCTACAAAGATCGCTCTGAATGTATCTTTGGGTTCCAGGATGAGGGTATTTGTCGGTGGGAGGACAAACGTGGTGCCCTTAAGAAATGCCAAACACGCTCCATCGTTTCCTCTTCCATCAGCGCCTTCACGCTGCCCGTCATCAAACTCAACAACTGCGTCATCGACGAGCCTGACATCGATAGCATCACAGAGGACTTAGAGCCGGACAGGGTCCATTCTAGACCTCCGTCAATAGAATCGTTAACGGTCCCTGTTCCCAAAGTCGCAAAAGCTTTCAAGCCTCCGGGTGGCCACCTGCTCCGGAGCAACTCAGCCACTGAATCCTCGAGCTCCCATTCCTCACTGTCCACCAGCGATAGATTCTTGTCCCCGGGAGCGGCGCATAAAGACTTCGGCTCCAATAACTCCCTCCACATGTTGTCAGCCCATTCCAAGTCTCTGGATTTAGAGCGAGGTTTCACAATGCTGACCGTCCAGCCTGAGCAGAGGAAACACCCGAGCTGGCCCAGATTGGACCGCAGTAATAGTAAAGGATACACCAAACTGGAGAACAAAGAGGACCCTATGGACAGGCTAATAGTGCCCCCGGTGGCTGTGAAGAGGGACTACACTAAAAAGGAGAAACTGCTTATGATCTCCAGGTCTCACAATAACTTGAGCTTTGAGCGTGATGAGTTTATGAGCAGCAGTCTGAAGAGAGGCACATCAGAGACTAGATTTTAAAAGCTAGTGTTAAATATCAACCCAGTGGCTTTTGGCGTTCACGGTCCACCTGCATTACAGAGTTCTTGCTGTTTTGTTATTAAGGCTTGAACTGAAAGCTCAGTTATGCTGCAGAATGGGTAATACTTTATTTTGATGGTCCCTTTTGAACATTCTGTTGACAATAAGTAATGTTACACCTACACGTCAACTCTCATTAGAGTATTAGTAGACTGTCGGCTTAATAACTCTTTATTGTGATGGTCAACCCAACAGTACGGTGGCCGAGAGAGCTCAACGTGCTGCGACTTCAGAAAACACATGCATAGAAAAGCTCCAGCAAATTAAGAAACGTCTTCATCAGTTTGACAGCACATGTGCTGCAAATACTCGCAACACAACAGACAAAAAAAAAATGCAATGCAAATACTCACAACCCAACCAAATACAAGCAAGTAGCATAAACCAGAGCAAAATTCAAATTGTTATATATTTATATTCGCAGCACGTTTCTGTTTTTGTTTGTATTGTGGGTATTTTCAGCGCGTTTCTTTATTTGTTGGAGTTGTGAGCATTTGCAGCGTGTGTATTTTTTCATTTGCAGCACATTGAGCTCTCTCTGCAAACTAGTGAGCTAGTTACTGAAAGAATGTAATATATTGCTCATTACTAGTTATTTCTTTCAAACGTAATATTGTTACTTTACTCAATACTTTCTGGTAACAGTAATTAGTTACATTACTTTTTCTTCACGCCCCAAAAAGTTGTAACTTTGTATCTTCCACATAAAATTATTCTAGAATATTACTAACAACACATTTATGCCTCATAATTTGACCAAAATCCACATTGGATCGCAGTCAAAAGTTATTACAAACACTCAATAGTGATTAACAGTGACATTCAAGAAGTGTTGTATCAATCTACACTTGGTAATTATCATGCGTAGCTTGAAGCTAATTGTAATTTCTCCATTACCCAAATACAGTTATATTTTCTCAAATCACATTAGTTTGTGAGAAACTCTTTAATTTTTCAAAAAAAGATTTGTAATTATAGTAATATAATGTAGCACATGTTGATCAGAGGGATGTAGTGCCAGAGTAAAGTAAAGCCATAACTTGCACAAGTGTTCAGATCATATTTTTGCTGACAAAATCAATATAACGCAATATTTATATCTGCTGAATTTATGCTTTACCATATTCCAAGCTTGCCTGCTGCACTGAGGACATCACATGCATGTGTGAGTCATGAAAATTATGAACATAAATCTATGAAATATGTGATTGTTGGATATTAAATCAGTGTGGTTGAGGCATCAAAAGTAACTAAGCTGTTTTATGGATGGTAACTGTAATATTATTACTAAAAAATGTTAGTAATTCGTTACACTACTAGTTACTGCAAATATTTATATTATTACAGTAACCAAGTTACTAGTAACTGCCCAACACTGACTATAAGTAACCTTGCAAGTACATGTCAACTAATTAATATCTGTAATTACACATTTAGAAATAGCCTACACTGTTGACCCACCCTTACACCTACCCATACCACCAAACCTGTCCTTAACCTTATCCCACCACAATAGCAGCAAACTGTTTTGCAATACAATATGAACACAATAAGTAGCCTACATTGCACTTATTTTCTGATGTAAGTGCATGGTAGTTAAGGCCACCTAATATAAAGTAGGACCTCGAACCCTAACTCTACCAGTCCACTATGTATATGTAGGTACAACGTCACATACAGTCAACACAATGTGTTAAAGGGACCATCAAAATAAACTGCAGAAGGATATTTCACCATTACATTAGTGAGCTTTAATGGTAAATACAATTATGACTACAGCGAACAATTCCATAACTAGTCAATAAAACGTGTTCAGATGTGTTAACATTCAGATATGATCTATTGTCTGTTCGAGTACAGTATGTGTGTTGTACCAGCACTGCTAGTTATTTTACTTTAAATAATGTATTGTTTTAAACAGAGAGAGCTTGTCTATGTATAATTTATCTGTTTCTCAGAATAAACACAACCTTTCCAGATAACACTGTGTTAGTTCCTATGTTTGTTGCGCGCTATCATAATCATAATATCCTGTACCAGTAACTATGTTTGTAATATCACTCATATTAATGGGATAGCTCACCAAAACATGATAATTATGTCATAATTTACTCATTATCACATTCTTCACAGTCCATATGCGGTTACTTTCTTCTGTTCACTCAGCCTTTTCCAGGCCACAACAGTTGCAATTGTACATCTCAGAAATTAATTACCAGAAACATTAGTCAAAATTTCATATTATTAGTCAATACAACTCATCTGCTATATCCCAAGTCTTCTGAAGTCATACAATAGCTTTACGAGTGAACCGACATAACAAAAAATGTCACATTTGCTGAGAAAAAGCCCTGAAATATTATGCACATTCACTTAATTTGGACTACTTTCATGATATTTTAATGTATTTTGTCCTTTTTAAAAGGAAGAAAAGACCTGTATGCATATTTCTAGGGCTTGTGATTTTCTGAAAAAAAATAATATACCGGTTTATAATGACATCAGGGTAAATAATAAGATAATCTTCTGTCTTGTTTAAGTCGCATGGCCTGTTCTAACTGCTAAAATAAAAACATGACACTAAATGTTTCTGCAACTCTGGTAATCTTCAGGGAACTACCACGAATAACACTTATGACTTGTCTGAAAGAGAGATTTAACACTAAATATACAGCTGAAGTTAAAGGTTTACATACATTGTGCACTAACCATGTTAATGCATGGTTTCTTCTTCTGGAGCATCGGTGATTGTTTGAATCTTCTGTAATAGTTGTTATGAGTCTCTCAGTCGTCCTCGGTGTGAAAAGATGGATCTCAAAATCATACAGTCGTTGTTGGAAAGGGTTCAAATACACAAAAATGCTGGAAAACCGAATAATTAGTGTGAGCTGAAGGGTTTTTCTGAAGAACAGCAGACAGTTTAACTGTTCAGGACAAACAAGAGACTCATGAACAACTATCACTAAACATAAACACACAGCTGTGTATCATTCAGGGAGCAACACAGTATCAAGGGTGTGTAAACTTTTGAACGAGGTCATTTTTATAAATTCAACTATTATTTTATCTTGTGGACTAAACATCTTTTATGTGAAATATCATATTCAGGTCAGTACTAAATAAACAATAGCATGCATTGTGTATGATCCTCGTACTTGGTAAAATAATCAACATTTAGCAGATTTAGCAAGGTGTGTAAACTTTTGACTTCAACTGTATACAAGGTCCCAACCAAATGTAACTAATCACCATAGTGATGACTTCAAACAAAACAATTATCATTACTACAACATTAAATTAAATCCAATACCTTTTATGCAGCTGACAGCAACATTTTATACAATTTAATGTATACCAGGGGTTTTCAACCTGTGCTAGCACCTGTCAAGGGGGCGCTAGCATTAATTAATTCAGAGATATTCCCTTGAGGATTTATGAATACGAGCTAGCAAACCTTTATCCATCCACTAGTCAATCTGACTCCCGCTGTTAGTCGACAGTTAGAGTCGGCTGGAGTATCAGTAAGATGATTTACGATTAGTCGTGTCAGAAACCCAACCACGGATTGGCATGTTGTTATTTCAGACACAGACTTCACATTAAATCAGGTAAACTGGTTATATTTTTATGTTTCAGTATAATTACGCACGCTATACCAGCAGGGGCGGTTCGAAACCATTTTTAGCTGGGTTTCAGCCCCCCCAAAACTATATTAACGATCAGGCCAGCGCTGCTTCCTCAAGAAGGTTTTTCATTCTCACGTGTTTTGTCTTGTCAGTTTAAACATAAAAGTAATTTCAAGCCACTTAAGCCCAAGACATCACAATGTGGTACTCACGTGCTGTGATAGAGTGTTTCTATGCTCGCCGGTGCACACCTGAAGCACCTGAACATACAATTAGACACCTGAAATTAGACAAAATTGGGGGGGGGAATGTCCTATTAGGTTGAAAACCCCTGATGTATACAATTAATACGTGTATTTTCTTCTTGGGAATACAGTTCTGCCATTGTTAGTGCACAATGAAGGAAAATATTATTATTTCTATTTGTGTGAATTAATTTACTGTGTCACGAAACAAAATGACCAAACTTAATATACAAGTAAAAATTCTGCATATAGTGTTTAATTAAACCGCATGTCACATGTGATTTCAACCTGTAGCTGTTTATTAATTAACCTATACGCTACCACAGTGCTGTATCAAACAGCAGCCGCTAAAATACACATCAAATCACAACATGTAGTAGCCTAATTATGAGAATACAGGCTGTTGTTTATCAATTTACTTTAAATACAACAACAAAACATTCTTAAGTTATTAACTATTCCTTGCACACTCACATTTGCGGTCAGTAACGGAGCTGAGACCCGACTGTCACTGTGTAAGTGCCTGGAGAGAGCAGTGTGTTTGTCTGGGGAAACTCTAGGAGTATTATGGGAAGCCATGCCAAATTCTGCTCCCAGTCAGTGAAGATCCATCTGGAGCAATACCAACAGTCAGTTCACTCATCCCGTCTCCATGGAAATCAAAGAATACTCCATATCACAGCTCATGTTTGGTAATATTCTCCAGGATGCTGCCACAAATGTTCACACATTGTTATTACTTGATGTCAGTGCAGCATAACATGAAATACTTATTGTGGTGGTGTGTGTTCACATTTAATATTCTGCACAAATATTCAGCAAACTCCTTGGAAACAATTGTAATAATGGATTATAAAGTTGTAAGTGCTATATAAATACATTTGACCTGATGTAAAATGTGTAGCATTAGGGTTCTCCAGGGCTATAAGAATTATATGAATATATATATATATATATAGTCATGGCCAAAATATTGGTAAATATGATGAAAGAAGGCTGTGAAAATTAATCTGAATTGTTAATCCGTTTGATCTTTTTTTTTTTTTATCACACAAATCTAACCTTTCATTGGATAATAAGAATTTTAAATGGGGGGAAATATCATTATGAAATAAATGTTTTTCTCTAATACACAATTAACGGCACCCTTTTATTCAATACTTTTTGAAACCTCAATATATGCCACTTAAACAGACCCTTTAGATTCCCAGCTTCATGTTGGTGCTTCTTCTCTTTAGTTCACTCGCTCAGTTTCTACAGGGTTCAGGTCAGAGGACTGCGATGGCCAAACCAGACGCTTGGTTTTGTGCTCAGTGACTAGGGTTGGGTATCGTTTGAATTTTATCGATTCCGATTCTGCTTATCGATTCCCAGTTTCGATTCCAATGTGATTAAATAATGATATTAAACATTTATCCCGTGTCTCTTTTAGCAAACCATTGCACGAGAGCCTATATTTTAGTATGCATTTGAGAAACGTTCTGAAATGTAATGCATTCATACACGTGATGTGTAACCCCCCCGGGTCCGCACCATCACACAGAGCGGGTCTCGAACCCGGGATGCCGGCGCTCTACCAAGGAGACTAAAGGCTACAGCCTCTAGCGTCAGTCGCTAGAGCGCCTCTTTCAGGGGAGCGAGGTTTACACACAGCCCTTACTGGCATACATCCGTTACACATGCATGCACAGTTTACAGCTTTAATCGCCTTTTTTGGTAATTTCATGACTTAACTGACGACAGAACTACGTCGTATGCTCATAGTTTCTTGTGCACTTATTTATGATGACGCGATCAGAGCGTGCGTCGTGAGCACAGTGACGGCTGACAGGACAGGGAAGATTGTTTTACTGACATACAGCCTAACAGCATCTCATTGTTCTACCGAAGCTCATTTGGCTGATGTACCTTTTCCGCGCTCATGTGACTCGCGCCTGGCGCTGAGGCTAAGCTGCAGCGCGCGTCTGAAAAGTCTCGTTTGATTTGGATGCAAAAAAAAATACACCGGTTCCGCGTCTTAATATTTTTCTTGTGAATAAAAGGGGACAAAAGCTGCAGTTTTGAGCAGAGTGGCCACGCTTAGATCAGCGGTGGCACTGCTGCACGGATGAACATCACAACATTGTGATCGCACACCTCAAAGCTTGAGGAATAAAACAGACAAATCATTTTCATTTAGGAATAGAATCACGTTAGTGTTTGAGTCATGTTCGCGATCTTTAACGATCTATTAAATTAATGTCATGTTGGTGGTGACACCTCTCTTGCAACATGTTTAGCTATCACAGATATTATACTTCTTCACAGATATCACAGATATTATACTTCTTCACAGATATCACAGATATTATACTTCTTCACAGATATTATACTTCTTCACAGATATCACAGATATTATACTTCTTCACAGATATCACAGATATTATACTTCTTCACAGATATTATACTTCTTCACAGATATCACAGATATTATACTTCTCACAGATATCACAGATATTATACTTCATCACAGATATCACAGATATTATACTTCTTCACAGATATCACAGATATTATACTTCATCACAGATATCACAGATATTATACTTCTTCACAGATATCACAGATATTATACTTCTTCACAGATATCACAGATATTATACTTCATCACAGATATTATACTTCTTCACAGATATTATACTTCTTCACAGATATCACAGATATTATACTTCATCACAGATATTATACTTCTTCACAGATATTATACTTCTTCACAGATATCACAGATATTATACTTCTTCACAGATATTATACTTCATCACAGATATTATACTTCATCACAGATATTATACTTCTTCACAGATATTATACTTCTTCACAGATATTATACTTCTTCACAGATATCACAGATATTATACTTCTTCACAGATATTATACTTCTTCACAGATATCACAGATATTATACTTCTTCACAGATATCACAGATATTATACTTCTTCACAGATATTATACTTCTTCACAGATATTATACTTCACAGATATTATACTTCTTCACAGATATCACAGATATTATACTTCTTCACAGATATTATACTTCACAGATATTATACTTCTTCACAGATATCACAGATATTAGGCTCCTGATCGCAAAAGCAGGCCAACTTTGGAGGCTTAGATTAGCGAGCAAGGTTCTGGCAGATCTCTAGATCACACCGGTCCTCACAGATGAAGAAAACAAAAAGCACATATGAATCGATAGGTGGAATCGAAATTTTAATTTGACAACAAGTATCCAATTCCTGACCTTAGGTATCTGATTCTGGAATCGGAATCGATTTTCGATAACCCTATCAGTGACACATTTTTGTGTTGTTTGATTTTTATGTTTGTATTATTGTCCAGTTGGAAGATCCAAACATGGCCCAGTATAAGATTTCTAACAGTCAGTCACTTATTGATTTTGTATCTGTTGGTATTTGATAGAGTCCATGATTCCATGCTTCTAAACAAGATGTCCAGGACCTCCAGCAGAAATATAGGCACACAACATCAAAAATACAGCAGGTACTTTTTACCCCTGTGTTCAGCAAACCCATCTCGAGTGTTTGCTGCTAAAAAGCTCATTTCTTAGTTTCATCTGACCATAGAAGCCAGTCCCATGTGAAGTTCCAGTCGTGTCTGACAACTGAATATGCCGGAGATTGTTTTTGGATGAGCAAGGAGCATTTTTCTTGAAATCCTCCCAAACAACATTTGGTGATGTAAGGTTTTCTGACCCTGAGACTCAACTATTTTCTTCAATTCTCCAGCGGTGGTCCTTGGAGAGTCTTTAGCCGCTCAAACTCTCCTCATTAGGACGATATAGACACACTGATGGTGGAAATGGGGATTTCTATTCCTATAGCTCTTTTCTTAAAGCCACTTCACTAATTTGTGAAGCTCAATTATCTTTTGCTGCACATCAGAAATATAATCTTTGTTTTTTCTCATTGTGATGAATGATTAAATGAATTTGGGCTATTTATATTTCTGTGAAACAGGAAGCCATGGCTGGATAACTTCATGTTTATAATCTCCCCGGAGTGCTCAAAATGTTGAATATGAATGGGAATAGTCTTCAGAGATATTTTACTCATTAGAATTTCTAGGGGTGCCAATAATTGTGTCCAACGTGTATTTGAGAAAAATATTTATTTCATAATGACATTTCCCCCATTTTAAATTCTTATTATGCAATGAAAGGTTAGAATTTTGTGAATGTTTTAACTAAAAGATCAAAAGGATTAACAATACAGATCATTTTCACAGCCTTCTTTGATCATATTTACCAAGGGTGCTGATAATTTTGGCCATGACTGTACATGCACATGTGTACTTATATATATATATATATATTTCAGTATACACACATATTATGTAAAGACAAACTTTTATTTTGGAAGCAATTAATCTTGATTAATTTATTTTACATCACTAATACTTATATTTTATTTAATGTTTTTTTATTGTGTGAACACAATCAACCTCCAGATTAAAAAAAAAAAGTGGCAATTTTTTTTATCAAATACCATGTATCAAGCAAATCTACATCCAGGTGAAAGCAAGAAATAGTATGAATGAACTAATCATTAGCAGAAAAAAATATTTTCATTAACATTCCTTTTGACATTCTGTTCTAACTACAATAACAGAGATAATGGATCTCTTGGAGAGAAGAACCTTTGTTTGCTTGCGTGCCTCATTAAGGTCCTGTCACTGTGGCTGGGGTTACAGAAGCTCACCATAGCAACAAAAGAACCCCTGCCAGCCAACAGAGTGACAACAAAAGCCCCTCGCAATATAAACACCAGCTGCAAAGGACAACTCGGACATCTGGACTGTCTTCATCGCTCCTAGTAATTCGGTATTTGGGGTCAATTTTATACATAATCATCTGGTTGTGATAGGTATACATATTGTAGAAATATTCAGTCTGCATCTGTTTGTGATGACTGAAGAATGATAAAATAGTATCTAAAAAACCCAATATAGTCTAAGTTATCAAAATAAAATAAAACCATAGCTTTCCTGAAAAATCTCATATTAGAGCATATGCAAGAATGTATTTATCATGGTGCACTATATTTAACCTGACTAGTTTTGTTAGACTGAATGAATTATGTGACAACAAAAGCAGCATTTCATGACTGATTTTAGCACATTTTATACACAGAAAGATAAAAGCCACTTGTTAATGGAAATTATACTAGTCAGCACTTTTTTCATGCATACTATTGTAAACTCAAAACTGATTTTGTGCATGAAATTCACAAAGGTTATTCCCATTACTTTAAGGAGCATGTACTTTATTTCATGAACACAAAAACCACTGAAAGCCCATAACATGTAGCTCACAGAACCGGTACTCAGTTTGTTATAAGGGTTTTAAAACATCTTGCCAAAGGAGTGCAGTTAAAAATTAGCCAATTGGCTAACACTGGCACATATATAATATATATTTATAGGCTAAAAATGAAATGTGTAAGGGATAATCAACGGCTAGCCATGCATTAAATACATTTTAATGCACGACGTGGAGGCGAAGAACCGCCCGACGCGAAGCAGAGGGTGAAGTGCATGTAAAATCCTTAAAATCTCGCTTATTCCATGGTCATTTGCCAAGTTATAGACAAGTTCAAACTAGTATTTTGCAGCGCAATATTTGACCGAATGGGTAAAAATTACAGATATTTTTGTCAGTGCTAGCATTCTGCCAGCTTCAAATCAGACTCCGAGATAAAATAGTGCAGTAAGACCACATTTATTTGAATGAATTATAGCATACATCGATCGAGAGAGAGATTACAGTTGTGTGTACTTGCTTGCTGTCTCTCTCTACAAACAATTACTTCAAGAAGAGTGATTTTATCACCTCGTTGCTGGGGAATATAATACAAATTTTCATCTAAAAATTAGCATTTTTATCAAGCTTGTATGTTTAGGTTCAGTAATTTTACTCTAATGGCAATGTAAAGGTCCTTTTTATGCAATTAAAGTGAAAGAACTGAACATAAATATAGGCGCTTGAGAAAAAAATTCTCATTTTAGAAGAAAATTGCATCTGAACTCTTCCTATATACATTTATTTATTAACTGTATGGGAAGTACTTTCCATAATTCTAGAGAATAAATACACAAATAATTGTGTTGACAGGTACACAAACTTTGAGGAAACAGAAAGGACTTATTTTCTTCACTTCTAAGCCTGTTTACTTACGGTCCTGACCTTGGGTCATCGATAGCAAAGAAGAAAGGGGTTAAAATGAGCCTTTTTCAAACACAAATCTCCTTCATACTCAAGAGCGATTATCTAAGACTAAAACCCGATCAGATGCTTCTTTCAGAAACCCTGCAGGACTCTCAGTGAGCCGTACTGATGGCAGCGACATTTAAACACGCTTCATTGCTGGGAGGAATTAATTAAGCTTGTTAATTTCAACGATTAACCTCCAACCTGGAATTAATGTTGTCCGTTCATTGCTCCAGTATGGCTATAAAACAACACATTTGAGTGAGTGAGTGAGTGAGAGAGAGAGAGGGAGAGAGAGAGAGAGAGACAGAGAGGGAGAGAGAGAGACATAGAGAGAGAGAGAGAAAGAGAGAGAGAGAGAGAGATTTCTGTAAAAGAATACTCAAAGTCCAAAGAAAAACTCCAAACAACGGATGCAGGGCAGAATTAGGCCAATACCCTCTCCTTCTAAACATCCAAAAAAGAGCCATCAAATTCTGGAAACACCTCAAAACAAGCGACCCCAACACATACCATTACAAAGCCCTCAAACACCAAGAGCTGAGCGTAAGTAAGAGTCCCCTGTGCCAGCTGATGCTGAGACTGACTGATCTCACACACACCGAGATCAGCCAGCTTCAGGACACACACACACACTCACACACATTCGGCCCACACACATTATAAACACTGAAAAACACAAGTACATCACCCATTGGACAAACACCACTAAAAACCAGCACAAACTGGAATGTTATTCGGCCCTAAATCGAGAATACACCACGGCAAGCTACCTGAGCGCCGTGACTGATGTGAAACTCAGGAAAACATTGACGATGTACAGACTCAGTGAACACAGTCTGGCCGTAGAGACGGGCCGGCGCAGACAGACCTGGCTCTCTCGTGAGGACAGACTCTGCTCGCACTGCATGCTGGGAGTGACAGAGACGGAGCTGCACTTCCTCACAGAGTGCCCAAAATATACTGACATCAGAGACTAATACTACCCCAAAATTCATCATATATTTCCCCAATTTAACTTTTGTAGCCCCACCGAGAAACTCAACTTCATTCTAGGTGAAGAAGCCAAATGTGCAATTATTGCTGCAAGATTCATTGCATCGTGTCATCTCCTGAGGGACAGCCAGAGAGAAACACACACACACACACACACTCATAGCCCAAACACACACACAGTAGACCTACAGATATATAGATAATGTATATAATGTATATAATGTTCACAAGTTCAGTTGTTACATGTTTTCTGTATTCTAATCTTTTATTATTATTATAATTATTTATTTTATTCATTTTATTTTACTAATTCTATTATTTTGTAGCTATATCTAGCCATGTGTTTATATAATATTACATTTTTTATTTAGTTTCATTGTTGCTATTATTTTCTCTAGGCTTTTCTAAATGTTCAGATATTGTAAATCATTTTATATGTTGTCTAAATGCTTTGGCAATACAAAATGTATGTTTTTGTCATGCCAATAAAGCTTTCTGAATCTGAATCTGAGAGAGACCGAGAGAGAGAGAGAGGGAGAGAGAGATAGAGAGAGAGAGAGAGACAGAGAGAGAGAGAGAGAGAGACAGAGAGGGAGAGAGAGACAGAGAGAGACAGAGAGGGAGAGAGAGACAGAGAGAGACAGAGAGGGAGAGAGAGAGAGAGAGAGACCGAGAGAGAGACCGAGAGAGAGACAGAGAGAGAGATAGAGGGAGAGAGAGAGAGAGAGACAGAGAGAGAGATAGAGGGAGAGAGAGAGAGAGAGAGAGTCTTCTACATGATCAAAAATACAATTCGGTACCAAATTCCTATTCAAACCTGGCTAAAAATCCTAAAAGCAATAATCAAACCAATTGCCCTATATGGCAGCGAGATGTGGGGACCTCTAAAAACCCAAGATTTCTCCAAATGGGAAAAAGAAGAAATGGAAATTATGCACACCCAAATTTGTAAAAACATCTTAAAAGTTAACAGAGCGACCCCAAACAACTCGTGCAGAGCTGAATTAGGACAATACCCACTATTAATTAATATTCAAAAGAGAGCAGTTAAATTCCACCAGCACCTGCAATGCAGTGATCCGAGCTCTTACCAGGCTGAAGCCCTGCAGTGGCAGGAGCAGAACCTGCAGAAGAGCGCACTTTTACAGCTGGTGCTCAAACTACACCCAAACCAGCACAGCACCATCTGGCCCAAACAAACCACAGCACCATCCGGCCCAACCAAACCAGCACAGCACCATCTGGCCCAAACAAACCACAGCACCATCCGGCCCAACCAAACCAGCACAGCACCATCCGGCCCAACCAAACCAGAGCACCATCCGGCCCAACCAAACCAGCACACCACCATCCGGCCCAACCAAACCAGAGCACCATCCGGCCCAACCAAAGCAGCACAGCACCATCTGGCCCAAACAAACCACAGCACCATCCGGCCCAACCAAACCAGCACAGCACCATCCGGCCCAACCAAACCAGAGCACCATCCGGCCCAACCAAACCAGCACACCACCATCCGGCCCAACCAAACCAGAGCACCATCCGGCCCAACCAAACCAGCACACCACCATCCGGCCCAACCAAACCAGCACAGCACCATCCGGCCCAACCAAACCAGCACAGCACCATCCGGCCCAACCAAACCAGCACACCACCATCCGGCCCAACCAAACCAGCACACCACCATCCGGCCCAACCAAAACAGCACACCACCATCCGGCCCAACCAAACCAGCACAGCACCATCCGGCCCAACCAAACCAGCACACCACCATCCGGCCCAACCAAACCAGCACACCACCATCCAGCCCAACCAAACCAGCACAGCACCATCCGGCCCAACCAAACCAGCACATCACCATCCGGCCCAACCAAACCAGCACAGCACCATCCGGCCCAACCAAACCAGCACAGCACCATCCGGCCCAACCAAACCAGCACATCACCATCCGGCCCAACCAAACCAGCACAGCACCATCCGGCCCAACCAAACCAGCACAGCACCATCCGGCCCAACCAAACCAGAGCACCATCCGGCCCAACCAAACCAGCACAGCACCATCCGGCCCAACCAAACCAGCACAACACCATCCGGCCCAACCAAACCAGCACACCACCATCCGGCCCAACCAAATCACACAGATACAAAAACAACACTACATTGTCTATTGGAAAGATGCCACTAAAATACAAAAAAAGATGGAGCTGTATTTACAGCTGAAAAGAGATTACAAACCAGCAGAATACCTGAGCTGTGTAAAAGATCACAAATTAAGAAAGACACTAACGAAGTACAGACTGAGTGATCACTGTCTGGCTATAGAGAGGACGGCATAGACAAAGATGGCAGCCACGAGAACAGAGACTGTGTTCACTGTGCTCGCAGAAAGAGCTGGAAACAGAGGAACATTTCCTACTGCACTGTGATTACTATCACCACATCAGAGCTGCATATTTACCCAAATTCAAGCTAATTCAACCAAATTTTATGGCATTGCCAAATACAGACAAATTAAGTCACATTTTAGGGGAGAATTCCCCTAGATATGTGTCAGCCTGTCACAAACTAAGACTGTCAGCCAGTGGACAAACCTGAAGCACCATCGTTTCTTTCATGTTCTACAAAGTTTATGTGTATATATATATATATATATATATATGTTTTTTTTTTTTATGTCTTAAATATTTTTCTTGGTTGTAAAGAAGAGAAAAAAAAAATGCATGTACTTATTTACTTCATAGATCTATTCTTGTTTTATGTATTATATAATCATTTGTTTCTTATTCATGTAATGGACAATGCTTTGGCAATACTGTGCAAGTCATGCCAATAAAGCTCATTTGAATTTGAATTTGAGAGAGAGAGACATAGAGAGAGAGAGAGAGAAAGAGAGCGAGAGAGAGACCGAGAGAGAGAGAGAGAAAGAGAGAGAGAGACCGAGAGAGAGAGAGAGAGAGAGAGAGAGACCGAGAGAGAGAGAGAGAAAGAGAGAGAGAGACCGAGAGAGAGAGAGAGAGAGAGAGAGAGAGAGAGAGCGAGAGAGAAGAAACAAAGCACGTGCACAGAAGACACTCCCACGTATGCAATTCCAGGGGCTGTATCGTGATGGTAGATGGACAAATTCAGAGTTACAGGATTAGTTTCGAGATGACAAAACCAAACCACTCCTATCTGGCTTTGTTTGATCATCAACTCAGGCTTTGAGTTTGTGGAGCACGTGCACATGTACGTGTGACATCACTGGAGAACAGCCAATCATGAGCCTTGGTTAGAGGTTTTACTAAAGGTTAAAGGATTGAAGAATAGGATGACTTTAAAGGCATTTACAATGAAAAAAAAAAGTCTTGTTCATGAAAGAGGACAAATGAAATAAATGATCGTGCTTTATCAGAGCAGTCACAAGGGAAACATAAGTTAGTTTATATAGTTGATAGAGACTCAAGTGTAAGGTCACGTAGTCATTTTTAAAACTGCATCTATTGATTCTACAGCTTATTTATATTACATACGATCTGTATATATTAACATTCATTTAAAATAAATTATTTATAATAACTGTTAAACTAAAATTGCTTGTGGGTAATGGATTAATAATACTATAAATCATATAAAATAACTAAGTAATTATCATTAAAGCCAGACTTTTTTTTTAGTACTAGTGACCTTTAATTTGGAGCAAGACAAACTGTGGGAGTGATTTGTTTTGTATCAGACACGTGACACTTTGCTCACATCTGATTGGTCCAATTTCACTTTAACCCAGAACATAAGCTGCCCCGGGGCAGGTTAGCCATGGAGTGTAAGTTACTACAGCGATGAACGCCGCTAAAAGCCAAACCACTCTTATGGTACCTAAACCCCAGGATTGGTGAAACTACACCGAAACTCGCCTGGCTAGCAGCTAACCCGGCTTCATGGTACATGCCGCTGGGATGTCACAATCCTGTGCAGAGTTAGTGATGAAGACATGCTGCCATCAAAGGCTCTCGTGAGTATACTACACAAATCAATAAAACAGCTTTTAAATCTTAAGATGTAGTTTATTTTAATGATTTCAAACAGAGTTAGCACTTTTCTGATTCTTGAATTCTGTGCATTTGCTGAAGATCTTCTGTGGTGGAGCAGGGCCTGCAAGGCAAGGTGATGGCGACATTTGGGGGGGGGAAATATTGTGCTGTTAAATTGACAGCTTGTGTATTTTTGTAGGATCTGCAATGTCTGGTGTGAGCAGTGAGGATGGAGAAATCCACAGCCATTCCTGTGGCTCAGTGGTAGAGCATTGCGTTAGCAGCGCAACGGTTGTGGGTTCAATTCCCAGGGAACACACACACATACTGACGGGAAAAAAATGCATAGCCTGAATGCACTGTAAGTCGCTTTGGATAAAAGTAAAATAAGACGCCGCATCTAGAGAAAGGCTACAGGACATTGAGGATGTGATTTTGGTCAAGTTTGTTCTGCTGGTTACCGGTTCAGTGCACCACAAACGTAATGAAGCTATGAAAACAATTAGCATGTAATTGTAAACATGAAATTAAATTGGCAAACTCACATGATTGGTAAAACGTTTCTCCGTTTAAAAGTTTTACAGGTAGTGGTGCTCATGGAGAGCAGGCACACAGATGTTTGGAGCAGACCCAGATCGTCCCGAACATGTTCTCCTGCTCTTTGTGTGGTTCAGGGGCTTCATCGTCTTCCTCGTCCTCTCTGTGCACACAGGTAACGATAGCCTCGATGTGTCTTTCCCATCCGTGATCAGATTCAGTCTGACAGCACATGTGATGGAGACAGGTGAAGGTCAGCTGCAGAATTAACACCGCTGTGTTGAGATGAGTGTTCACTGACTGTAAATACATGATTGTATAATGCTTTGTTCCCTGTGACGTGTTATTTATCGTGATGGTTACTTTTACTCATTTACTAATGCCTGCTGTTCTTGTCAGTAAATACAATATAATTGTGATTAACTTATGCTTTAATTCATTGCTTGAGATGTATTCACCTTGAACGCATTTGTCTATTGTGTAGTCATGCATAGCTATGGCATATGTAGTATATCAAGGACCGAATCAGACAAATCAAGATTCGATCAAAGCATGGTTGAAACATAAGGACCCGAATTCCACAAGACAACAGCAGGAAGTCATAAATCAGACCCCTAGCGCCAGCCCGTCTGAATACACCCTGCAACATTAAAACCAAAGGATCCGGCTAAAATTCTTCGGGTCACAAAAACTGTAAAATCATCTTAAAAGACTTTCATTCTCACTGTTAATGAAACTAATAATTTCTATGCATAACTCCATATTATGTATGTGACCCACAAATTTGACTATCCTTGTTTTAATCATTGTGTTTGTCGTGCTTTTAATTAGTATTGACTAGCTTAAGCCTTAAGGGTTAATGTCATGTTTGATATGTATGAGTTTGATAATTCTAGCTTTAAACATTTCTTCAAAGTGATTTTCTGTCAAATGTATCATATTCTGGTTATAGAAATCACATCCAAAAGGATACTTTGCAAGAGTATGTAAAATTCCATGACATGTTGAGTTATTGATTGCGTGGAGCAACAAAGCCGCAGCCAGAGCCCAGCATAGGATCTAATTGGTCAAGACAACTATTGGGGAGGTGTCTGAAAGCCGAGTTTAAATACTAGGACACTCTCTTGAACTCTCTCCCTCTCTCTTGAAAATGCCATCTACAAGCTCTCTCTCCAGCCATGTGCTCTGGCCCACCAACAAGCTTGCTACCATGATGAGAAGAAAGACCACCTAGTCTCTTTACATCCTTTTATTCTTTTACTTTAGTTTATTTTCTTTCCGTTGAGTTTCGTGTGCTAAGTTAAATTTACCAACTCCGAGTCCGACCTCGAGAGCCCATCTAAATTACCACCAGCCCACAACTCCGCAAAACCAACCAAGAAACATCGCCCACTTCAACGACTCCTGAACTCTAAGCCAATCAGCGACTTCGGAGAAACCCTTTCCCGCAAAACGGAGGACAAAAGGGAATCCTTAAACACAAAAGTACAAACCCCAGATTCTTGCTGAGCTGGTGTCATTTTAATATAGATTTTAGCCTCATTGAAAAAGTCAATGCGAGTGTTAAATATGTGATTGATGGTTGTTCAGGTTTATGCAATTGCACATATTGCTGCAAACGTGGGATATCAAATTCTCATTCTCTTAATCTAATCCTTTCCTCACTTTCTCTTTCTGCAACGCGTGAATGTGTGAATGCTTGCGTAGATTAGTTTACATGTCTTAGAGTTATATAAATAAAGTCTTGTTTATATTGAAAAGAGAAATATCTTGTGTTTTGTGCTCATAAGTTAATGTCTTAATCTGTCGATTTTGTTACTGTGCTATTTAATAGTGTTTTCACTATATTTTGGGATTTTAATATCCAGTGCAGAATTTGTTATACGGCTTGTTCGGTGAATCGCCGTGAAACAGTGAGTCTGTTCAAATTCCCTATAAAATCATTAATGATTCCCTTTGAGTTAAATTGACCTGTTTCCCTTATAACAATATATATATTATATGTTATCATTACACATATGAAAAACTAATTACATTTAGCTTGTTTTACAAGAAACAATTAGGGGTCAAAATGTATAATTATTCATATCAGTGTTGGAATGGACTAGCAATGCATTCTGGGGTAATCTTATTTTTTAAGTAGTTGACATATTTTTCTTCAACAAATGACAATCATAATGACTAAAAACAAATGTTGGTTTGTGTTGATCATAGTATGAGATTATATACACAATGATATGGTTAAATATATTTGAATATTCATAATTTTCATATTGCATAAAATAGTGCATTTGTTGTTGTTAATTATAAGCCAGAGGATGAAACAAAGAGTTCAATTCAACAAGAAAAAGGGGAAAACAAAAGGAGATTCAAGCCAGTTTTGCTTGTGCATGAAACATTTTCCACACAAAAATAAATAATTAACAACATATTTAAAAGACAAACAATTTTGGGTTTTCGAAATAAAATATAATACGTTATACTACAATCACAATAAAAGGGCAGACCACAAAATGAGCAAATTTCATCATCATCATCTAAATATTTACAGATAGATTAATTGACGTCATAAGTCACGTGATAACGTCAACACATGGCGGTTGATGTTCTTCGTACGTCGCTAACTGAGTTAGCTGGATTTGATTGTTGACGATTTGACTTGATCTTGGATTGTTTTGGTTCTTCAAAGCTCATCCCGGAGTTGTTGTCATAGCAACGGGTCGGTAAGCGTAAACTTGCTCGGGAGCAGGCGTATTTCATGTAAACAGGATTAGATCGCGGCGGTGATACGGGAAGTCTGTTGCACTTGCCCGTTTTTACGAGAGCAACCTGTTGCGGAAGGTGCGAGGAAGAGCTTTTAGAATTAATCGTGTTTTACGACACAGACAGGATCCATTAGCACAGCGCGATAGTGTACTTTTGGAAAGATGTCGTTTTTCACGTGAGGGTGTCATTTACATCATTTGTTAGAACCTCATATTAAAAGTTCGACTCGTCGGGCTTTAACCACACACAACTGTGCTGTTGCGAGTGGCACTTTCCTGTACACTATTGGGGATGCGGAGAACTTGGCCAAAAGTGCTGCCATTCGTAAAGTTTACCTGGCGCTCAAGCAGTTTTTAGGTGTTTTCCAAGCCACTTAAGACCCCAAGTTGTAAAACAGAGCTATTTCGCAATTTCAGGTACATTCTACTTGTTAATGAAGATCGTGTGAATATGACCACACTAGTAAATATGACCCCAGGCTTTCCTAATGTGACTGGTGCCATAGACTGCACACACATTCATATCAAGGCCCCACCAGGCCCCAATGAAGGGGATTTTGTGAACCGAAAGGGGGTTCACAGTATAAATGTGCAGGTGAGTTACTATCACAATTCTTAATATTGGTAATATATACAATGTATTCCATATATGTAGGTATGATGACAAAATTTTCAAACACCCCTAAGCTCAAAATAGATCACATGAGTAGACAGAGCAGAAAATTCCCTTTACGACGACACCTGGATTGTGAAAATCAGTTGAGGATTGCGAAAGTTATGGTAGTTATAATAACAGGGAATATATTAAAATAGCATACATTAATTACAATAGAAGTCATGTGACTGAAAATGCTTATTATTCACACATTTTTGCTTGTAACTTCCTCATTTTATCAGATATTTGTATGAAATTTGAATAGAAGGTAGAATTTTGTTAGTTATTTCAAATTAAATCATGAAAATGTACAGCTTTAGCTGAAAATGGGCATCAGACCCATGGTACCTCACTGAAAACTATTTTAATGAATAAGCGTTCATTCATATTCAGAAACATTTATTTTCAGAATACAAGAGAAAACAACACACCTCAATATTAATTGTTAATTCATACAAGTACACAACAAATATTCATTGTGATTCACAAAAGTACAACTAACAAACATTCAGGTTTTTTTTTGTGCCATTTAAGTTATGTTGTGCAAATTTGGACAATGATTGACCACACAACCTTAAACCAGTTACGCTAAAAACACTAATATACATTCATATTTATAGACATCCATTTAAATTATTTTAACTTTTTTTGTATCTAATCATTTCTCTTGCAGTTGCAGTTCTGCTGGATTCTCCAGCTGTGCTGTAAAGATACAGAATATGTCCAATTAGTATAAAATGAGGAGACGGTACATCACAGTACTTGTCCAGGAGGTGCTCTCTGGATAGACCTGGCTGTGTGTTGGACCCCTTTCTCCTTTTCATAATTAGCTGTAAAGACATAACATCAAATATTAGGCTAACAAGCCCCTCAACTGTACATACATTGATTAACATTGGACTTCCCTAACACAAGCAACATGGCTTATGTGTTGCAGGATACTTTGGATAAAAGAGTAAACAAAATTAACAGACGACAAGCAAGCATAACTTTTTGATCACATTCATAGATCCCCCCAAAAAAGGCAAGGCAAATATGGATTCCATGACTTTTATTAGTTGTTCTTTGAGAAAAAAAACAAATTAGGCTCATCTTTTGCCTGCAAAGAGATATTGTTATGAAGGTCAACAGTAGTGCTCTGTGTGAAATGTTTTTTTAGTACTTACTCTGAAGTTCCTTTTGCAGCAACTCTATTTCTAGAGCAATTTTCTTCTTCATTAGCTGTTGGAGCTCTATTTCTCCCTTCAGTTTTTGTTTTTTTAAATGCAAATATTCAACCTTATGTTGTAGGCTACGTTTATAGAGGAAACGGATGTCACCCTGTGCCATTTGCAGAGAAAATAAATTAGACTCAACACATACAAAAAAAAACTGAAAGTAAAAAAAAAAAAACATGCAACACTGTCCGCCTCTGTGCAGACTCCTGCAACTCATATTGTGGTCAAAAATATAAAGGACATTAGTTGATACAAATTTATAGGGTATATTATATAGTGCATTTGTATGTGTAGTTATGCACTTACAGGTACTTCCTCCAAAGGACACTCATCCGAGAGGGTCTCTTCACTGTCCTGGGCAATGAAAATAAATGGTATGACAAAGTGATACGGTGTCTCCACTATTGATATTAAATTCACGATTGAGAAAACACAACAAAAAGTCCACTTACTGCACATGCTTCAGCCACCAAAAGTGTGGGTGTGTTATGTAAAACTGCACAGAAATAGAGAGAGAGAGAGAGAAAAAAATCATTACAATGAGGTACACAGGAAAAGAAACACAGCAACTTTTTTTTTTTTTTTTTTATTTACTCAAAGTAGATTTAACTGCCTTCCTTTCATGTCAATGCAATTCAGCACTACTCAAGATTTACCAGTTGAAGAGTGTAGCTGACATTTGGATTACACCAAATGCAAGGTAGCTACCAATTATTTTACAGTAGCCTATACAAAGTGAATTAAACACCTCTTTACCTGTAATGAAGGTGCTGCTACTGCTGCTTGGCTGTGGGTCTAAGGAAGAGCTGCTCGCCCTGAACATTGGGTCGGTTCACATTTAACTCAAGGGCCAGCTCTTCTGCCGGGGAGTGACGTGGGGGTGCAGGACCACCGCCTGTTTCCTAGTTGCTGATATAAACAAGCACATCATTTCACAGTCGTTTAAAACAAAAACAAAAAAAAGACTAAGAACAACATATGTAGTTAATTATTACCATTTTGTAGAATATTCTTGTATTTCACCTTTACTTGTTCCCAATTTCTAGTGGGTCCTGTGGTGACTAATATGAAAGATTAAAGTATGAAAATGTTTAATGTATATAATAACTGATTGAAAACATCTAACACAATCACTACTTACGCATTTAATTTGTCTGCAACTTTTTGCCAGCCCTCTCTCCTGGCTTTTGCAGCCTTTGAGGTGTCGTTTTTATGAAATTTTGGAACCCCCCCCCCATCAAGAGCTCTTGTTCTGCCGCTGAGAAAAAGTGGGCGCGCTCTTTGGCCATTGTGGGCAACCAATAACAGCGTTGCTGATCAGTGTTTCTACTATCGATACATATCCCCTTTTAAACCAGCGCATGAACGCGCAATGATCTCAGATAACTCAATCCAGCCATACTAATCATCAACAACAGGTGCGTTCGAAGAACCTAATTAGCCAGATAATGATGAGTAGCTGGATCATATCATCTCGGATGTAATAAGCGACGTACGAAGAACGGACCCCTGTGGGATGCTTACATCTGAGATGATTTGAGGGATGCGAGATCTTCTAATCCTGATAATTGGTCTCTGGCTAATTTGGTTCTAGGGAATTTGCGGATTAGATGAAAATATCTCGATTAAGTGGTCTAAAGGTGCGTTTACAATAGAGGCGAATCGCGCGAATTATTTACATGTTAAGTCAATGCAAAGACGCAAAAGACAATCCTGCGGCGCTATTCGCGCGAATGAGGGGGCGCAAATTGAGCGTTTTTTCGCGCGAGTTGAAAAATCTGAATTTTGGCGGATATTCGCGCCGCGTTAACCAATCAGGAGCTTGCTCTAGCAGTGACGTCATTACGAGCGGAGGCAGAAAATCCCAAACAACAATGAAAGACAAAGTAATCGTGGTTGTATGTGGGTACCCGGAGCTGTATATACATCTTCACACTTTTACAAAAACAGGAATACATTTTGCAACGAGACTGGAGCTGCCTGCAGAAGCCCCTCCCATTACGCGTATTCGCGTCTGTTGTTGTAGTGAATTTCACGCGCGAATGAAGCGAGTAAACTCAAAATGTTCAAGCGTCCAACTTCGCGCGATTTATTCACGTCTGGTGTGAGCGCACCTTGAGATTACTGCGCGTTCTAGTGTTCCCCGAAATGTATCAATACTCGAGACCACGATCAGCAATGCAGCGATTGGTTGGCGGCATGACAGCAACGTGATGACGTCATATCATAAAAAAAACACCTGATGGAAAACTTTCTGGACCTTTACAAGGAAACACACAAACAAACAAAACTATATAAATGTATATAGATCTAAATAGATCAATAAAATGTGCTGTTTTTAATTTATTTGCAATTTGCTTTTTACATGATTCCCAATTATTTATGTTTATGATTTCTAGTATTTGTTCAGGCTTTACATTTTTAATTCAGTGTTGTAATTAGCAATTCATTTAATTTAATATGTGAGATCAACATATTTGTTACGTGATGGCATTAATGAGTTTCTTAAAGATCATGTTATCTGCTTCATCAAGCCACATCCCATAATATCTGTCATCACTCAAATGAATGCACGGCTCAGATTAACTGTATACTATTGGTTCAATTGTATTGGAGTAAGACTCCAATACAATTATAAATTAATTATTTCAACACTAATAAATCTTTCAATGAGTAAAACTGGCTGTGCCTATATATTATAGACTACACAACATTGTTAGCTTATTTTAAAATTAATTTTGTAATTATTATTATTTAAAATTATTGTCCCTGGACCAGTAGGATACTCTTCTAATAAAGTAGCGATGGCTGGGACAGATTTTAAGTATCAATTCTTCTTAAAAAGATGCGATCTAATCCTGTTTACATGAAATAAGCTGCTCCCGACCAGGTTTAATCTTATACGCACCTATTGTATGACAATAACTCCAGGGGCCTGTTCCATAACACAAGATTAGAGTACAAGCCAGGCTTATTGTTGGTGGATTCGGTTTCACAAATGAAACTTAAAACAGTTCAAACTCAGTTACTCTGGCAAACTAACCTGGTCCGGAGCAGGCTAAGTCTTAGTTCATGCTTAACCAGAATACCATTAATACTCACCTGCTGGTAATTTCATGCCATTTTATTTCACTTAACCACTATTAATAAAATAAATAAATAAGGAAATTTACTTTACTAATAAATGTAAGAAATTATAAGGTACAAAAACACTAAGAAATGTAAAGAAGTTACGTGTTTAGTTGGTGAGTTTGGTAATGAATTAATTAAAAGTGTATAAATAGGGAGCTGAACTCGTTTCCAAACTTAACCATGGCATGTCCTTTCATTGATGAGGGAGCTATTATCATGCGAAGGGCAAAGAGAGCGAACTTTCAGGGACAGGTCAGACCCATTGGCTTTTCATTACAGCTACCTGTATGAGCGCTACAGGTTCTCAAGTGATGGGATTGCGTATGTTTGTAGATTGCTGAGCCCACACATTGCAAATAACATGCCGCAAGACAGCGCTCACAGTCCCGCAGACGGTGTGCACTGCACTTCGCTTTTTTGCCAGTGGAACATTTTTGTACACAGTTGGAGATGCAGAGAATATCAGCAAAGCATCGGTTTGCCGCTCTGTACCTTTCTTTAAAAAGACTCCTCAATGTGTTCATCACATTCCCTGGCCACAGAGCAATTTGTACCATTAAACATGCCTTTTATGGAATAGCTGGTAAGTTAAAATGACTGTATAAAACGTGGAAACATTTCTTGACTGTTGATGTTACACAGGACACATTTTAAACCAAACAAATAATTTTCCTAGGTTTCCCAAATGTTATCGGTGCACTGGACTGCACCCATGTGCGTATTAAGTGTCCGTCTGGTCCACAGACTTTGTAAATAGGAAATCAGTACACAGCATCAATGTACAGGTACTGAGATGATATTGAAGGCTATTCTGTAACACTGATTGTTCTGAGCACTGAGTGTAGTAAGCTACAGGTTTAATTTTTTTAGATGATCTGTGATGCAGATTGCATCATCACAAATGTAAAGGCCAAATGGTCAGGCTCTGTGCATGACTCCAGAATCTTTCGAGCCTCATCTGTCTACTAGCAACTGGCAAAAGGTATGCTAGTCACTTAACGAATGGCAAAATGTCTTCAATTTAATTTCTACAAAAAAATAAAAAATCTATTCAGGTGAATTCTCAGGAGTTTTGCTGGGAGACAAGGGATACGCATGCCTGCCTTACCTATTGACCCCCTTTTAGGAGCCCCAGACAGAGGCACAGCACAGCTACAACACTGCCCATGCACGCACAAGAGGTCGTATAGAGATGGCCTTTGGGCTCATAGAGTCAAGGTTCCAGTGCCTGAAGCACCTCAGAGTGACTCCACCTAGGGCATGTGACATTGTAGTTGCTTGTGTAGTGCTCCATAACATTGCCTGTCTGAGGAAAGAGAAGAAACCAAGGATTGTTGCAGAGGAAGACTGGGGCATTGAAGCAGTATTTGAAGACAATCAAACAGGCAGAATTCTACGAGACACATATGCCAATAATTATTTTGCTTAATATGGTCCAAACCATGTGTAGCCTTTAAAATCTTTCACTGGCCCCTCAACTTTGCCCTTAATTTAACAGACACACAGAAGTCTTTAATCTGTCATTTTCCTTTATTCAGAGTGAAGCTGCCTGTTAGGGGTGAAAACATACAAATAAATGTAGTGGAAAATGATCAAAAAGGTCATGTTTTTTTTTTTTAATGGCATTTCTACGTGCATTTCTGTAGTTGTTGAATTTCCAGCTCCAACTTTCTCATCTTCAGTTTTTTATACTGGATGTCAGTATCAATTGCTTCCATTTGTTTAAGGAGGTAGCGTTTATATACTCCGCTTATGTTTTCTGGGTTCTGTAGCGACATATATTCAAGTTATTTCATTGAATGCTCTTGGCACATTGTTTTCATTTCTTAATACTCACTTTGTCACATGTGGTCGCAGACTGAGAGGGCTCTAGAACTGTGTCAGCATCCTGCAGCCAATAATATCACCTTATCACTCAAGTAAATTTTTTTATATATAATACAGTACCACATGGAACCTGTGACTACCTCAGGCATCCTTGAACATACAGACACTGTCTCCTCATCTGTGGATGGGCCTTCACCCTGTAACCACTAATTAAACTCATTATTTTACATGACTGTTTTAAAAGCTGTCATACTCACAGGCAGCATGATGTCTGGTGGAGCCATCAAGCACACAGAATCTTTCGTCACTATGAAACCAAACATGATAGAATAAAAGATTGTTTTGCCAAAAAGCTTCATTAGCACAAGTACCTCTACATGACATTACTGCTATGATTTACTTAGGCTTACAATGCCTATGGAAGGAAGGAATAATGATAATAATAATAATAATAATAACACACACTGTTCATTTTCACCTGCTGCCAGGTTCTTTTTTTCTTCACTTAAGTTGCTGTTGTGTAAATGTTATAGCAATTACTGTTATTCACACACAAACTTTGCAATGCATTGTGACACATTTAACGTTGATAAATAAAGTATTTTAAATACTGTACACCGCTACTTACACATTGAGACGATCAGCAATTTCCTGCCAACCTTTCTCTCTTGCTTTGTTTATTGCCGTTGTATTTCCTTTTTTGGTGATTACATCTTTAAATTCTTCATATGTCTCCAATAGACATCGCTGCTCTTTCTTTACCTTTCATTGCCAGGGTAGCCCACAGTAAATCGATGGATCCATGCTCGACCCTCAGGGCTTTTAAACAATAGCGTGCACGCGCAATTATCTAGACTATGTAAACCTGATTCAAATTAGTAAGATCACATGATCTTCAATTTACTGTTATGGAACAGGCCCCTGATCGTATTCATACTTAACAAGATTTGGCTGTAAAGTACAAGTACCTACTATTGTAGCGCTCGTTAAGTAAGTACTTAAGCACTTTCGAACGCTGCCATTGATTGCAAGTACTTAAGTGTTTGATTGCGATCTGATCTCCGCACTCAATATGTTTCACCTGCATGCTTGTTACGAACGCTTAAAAATCGCTGCTACCAGGGCAGCTGTAGTGAACGACAGATCTAGAAACAGACGTTTTTGTAGAGTTTCTGACAGAAACCTCTGATTTGTGGCTAATTTTGGGTGATTGTTCTGCATGGCTGTGATGGAGAGTCTTGTTTGGAAAGGGCACGTTTTAGCCCTTTTCGTCTTTGCTGTGTGTAAGAGATCGGGACCGTTAGTAACTGGGGTTTGATGGGATCAGAAGCGTTTTCTTCTGATGGAATATTATTTTGCACAATTTGCACACACTGCACAATTTTAGTAATTCTGTAAAATGTATTTTAGTTAATTAGTTAGCACACTATAAGTATTCCCATTGCTTTGTAAAATCACGATTGACCTCATGATGACCAGTGTTGGGGAAAGTTACTTTTAAAAGAAATGCTTTACACTATTGCGTTACTCCCTTAAAAAGTAACCAATTACGTTACTTTTTATGAAAAGTAATGCATTACGTTACTTTTGCACTACTTTCAAGTATATTTTTTAAATATGAGCAGGGCTTGATTGTTTGTTTTTAATACAAGAAGTTATATTTATAGCAAATGTAAAAGCCTTTCACAACAAAAAGTGTGATGAATAAACCTCAGACTGAAGGACGAGTAAATCACGTCTGTACAGAAGAACACAGGAGAAGTTCAACACTCTTCAGTAATTAAAAACAACGAAACGCAATTGTTAGTTTATCTAAAGTAATTTTTGCTTATTAGTATGGTTGAACTGGATCAATGGATCATGTTTAATTATTGCAGGTTTGCGTCATATTCTGAGTTTGCATTTCACTGTTTTAATTCATTTTGATGAATACTGAATCTGTTTTTTGCGAGTGGGATGAATTAATACACATTTAGTCTAGATTAGATCTACAGTAAGATCATGTTCACACAGCATGATCTTAATAAATAAAAGTCAGTCAATAAATGGAAAAAAAGTAACTGGCGTTACGTTTTTGAAAAAGTAACTCAGATATTTTCTAATTTAATTAAATTTAAAAAAAGTAATATTATTACATAACTCGCATTACTTGTAGGTACTCGTTACCCCCAACACTGATGACACGTGGATTATTTTGTCAATGTTCTCGATGCCTTTCTTGACCTTGAGGGTGGTAGTAACCTTGCTGTCCATGGAGGGTCAGAAAGCTTTTAAGCAAAACTATTTTAATTTGTGTTCCGAGGTCACGCACTTGGAACGGCATGAGGTTGAGTGAATAATGACAGATTTTTTATTTGTGGGTGAACTTTAAGTGTGGGTAAAAATAAGCTTTGAATCAGTTGAACCAATTATTTTGCAAAGCGGTTCACTGTAAAGACCACTCATGCTGGTCAACTATGTAATATTGCTTGCATAATGTCTTTTACAAACCAGTATCCAATGTTTTAATGAAAGTACCGCTCATAAGGTTAAAAGAGTTAACTATAGTGTATTAACTGTGTAATATGATTCATACACAACAAGCTGGGTTTAGGTCAGGTTAACATCCATTTATGCCAAGTATCATAACTGAAAGTTACCAATTATTTTTTACTTTAAGAGAATAATAGTCCACCTCACAACCGAGCAACTATATAATTGGAATCATTTCAGAACTTTAAGTCATCCGTTCGTGTGGACTCTTAATGTAGTTATCATAGTGATCTTTATAGTTATCGTTTCTGAACAGGCCTTTGGACAAACATATGTATGCCATCAACTATATGGTATTTGTCAGTGAACAAATTTCTAAGCTGTTTTAAAACTAAATTAATTGGCTGTATTGATACCATTAAATGGCAAAATAGTTCCAATCATTACCAAAACCATAGTTTCTGACACTTAACTACTGTATGGTGTTTCCACAGATCCTTCTTGGTGACATTTCCTGCAGCGATCGAGTGATGCCAAATTGTGTGCAAGTCTTCTGAAACCCAATGAGAGTCTCACAATGACCATTTCTCTGATTGATCTCAAAAACCAGACAATATAACTTGTGCAGCAGAGATCCTCGGCTGAGTTTCACCGCTGCTTTAGATTCCAGGTTTGTCATGTGGAATATGCAACATTTTCGTCTGGTTTTTGAGCTAACAACTTAATTGTCTGCAGGCTCCACGAGTAGATAAAGAATTAGTGCAGAAACTGAGGGTAGTAGTTCAAGGGAGGGTTTTCAAAATGATAGAAGAGAGGAAAGTCATGTTCAAACATTACCAGCCTTTAACCTTCATCCAAACTGACAAACCCATCTACAATCCAGGACAAACTGGTGAGCTACAATTGACCCTTGAATGAGTATTTTGTCAACTAAACTTGTAGCATTTATAACCCTTTCTAAATTTCCAATTGCATTATGTAATAGATTTGAGTGTTAACCTGCATTTCTTATGCAGTGAATTTCAGACTTGTGACCATGAATGCCAAACTTGTGCCTCTTGATCAAATGGCAAGTCTTTCTCGTATTCAGCTAATACAATTTAAGTTTTTAATGGTGTATAAGGTTGCAGGTTATTTGTAGAGATGCACAAACCTCAATGTTGCTTCATCTGCATGAATGTGATTTTAAATGTCTAATATTTCTGTGTCTTACAGTACAGTCTGATGGTGGTGGAGGTGAGAATTTGCTCCGAAGCAAGTCTTTGGATAGATGTCACGCTATTTCTACATCTTCTCTGCATACTTTTAGGTTTGCTGTAATATCTGAGCTGTTTTTTGTCAATAGGACAATCATGAGAATCTGATTGGTCAGTGGATAAATGTTTCCTCCACGTGGATTTTGCAGCTTTCGCATAAGTTATACCCAGAGGCTCAGATAGGAATGTACAAACTGAGCGCTTTTAGTGGTGACCGAATGATCTCACCGCTTTTTGAGGTGAAAAAATATAGTAGGTCACCACATAAAATGTGCAATTGGTAGATCTGAAGACAAATCGGAGGTCTTAATTTAAAGCATTAATTCATTCTGGTTTAGTTTTACCCAAGTTTGACGTCACATTAAGAGCACCACAGATGCACAGTGTTGGAAATGTGGGACTGAAAATTGAGGCTTGTGCAAAGTAAGTGCTTATTTTTGTGAATTTTTCTTGTGTTTGGTCTGTTCTTGATCTCGTCCTTTGTAACAGTAGATCTCCGCAACTCTCCAAAAAGCAATTCTTAATCTGGTGGTACGATTAGTTCTTTTATTTTAAATGAAGTCTTCTCTCAAAATAATCCAATTCCATTCATTGTTCTCCAGGCAATGGCCACCACAGTGGATTCTTACAAGTCGCCGTATTTCAGTTCAGATACAAGGGTGGTTAAACTTCTCCAACCTGCCACTCCCAAAAGTCCAACATTCAGTGAACTGTCTATAGTGACGCTTGAGCAACAATTGAAATGTGGCACCACTCATCCAGTGACCATTAAGTATTATTTTGTTGGCTAAACTGGCACTTACAATGCTGACATTGTCTATATGGTGAGTGGGTATTATTTGTATATTTTTTTTTTTGACTGGTCTGTTTGAATGACACCTGGAATATGACCTTTCTCTCTCGGTCTTTCAGGTCTTGTCCAGAGGAATGATTTTTCTCCATGGGTTTGAGAAGGTTCAAGTGAGGGCTTCTAATACCGCCACGAGTGGCACAATGTCATTCCAACTGTCTGTGGGTGGGGATTTGGCACCAGTTGTGCAAATTGTGGCTTTCTGCGTTCTGCCTACTGAGAATGTAGTGTGGCATTTGATATCGAAAAGTGTTTCCAAAACCAGGTATTAAGTGCACTAGCATCTCGTTTTCCTATGTACAATAACTTGTCCTACAGCATGTGAGCTGGTTCTTGTTCTAGGTGTCTCTGCAGTTCTCTCCAGCTACTGCTGTTCCTGGTGAGGAAAACACTTTGACTGTTTCTGCCGAAGCAGGATCCCTGTAGATCAGAGAATCTTGATCATGGCGCCAGGAAGACGTCTGAGTGCTGAAATGGTATCCATGTGACGTAAGTTATATTTTCCTATTGGAGTTTATCTGACATCCAGGTTCAGCTTTAGGATTTGAGTTATGATGTAGCAGTTGCATTTAAAGGGGACACCAGATGCCCATTTTCCACAAGTTGATATGATTCTTTAGTGCCTTTTAATGAAAAGTCTATAACATCCTTTTAGTTAATTTCTTAATGGTAGTGGAAAACACTTTACCTTGTAAACCACAGTTGTTCGCAGCGACCGGTTTCAGTGCATGTTCCTTTTAATGCTAATAAGCTCTGCTTACCCTGCCCCTCTCTTCTGTGGGGTGATGAGCAGTTTTCTGAGGCTGATTACTTTAGCCGTATTAGCTACAGAACAGTGATGCTTTTAAGTAGATTGGGGTGTGCATTCCCTAACAAAACGCCTCAATCGCTTAGGAGTCATTCTTATCTACACCTGCTCAAGCGTTGAAACAATGAAGGACTGTTGACAGCTCACTCAGGGCGGGTCTGTGCTAAAACGGCCGTGTCAGTCAATAGTTGTGGGAGGGGCCTTGGCCTGTGAGACGCACATCTGGCGAGAATCTGAGAATGGCTTGATCCGAGAGAACCAATTGTTTTTGGGGATTAAATAAAGCACTAGGTGGATTTATATAATTATAGTGTGGTTGTGTACACACTGCCAACACTCATGTTCAAACACCATGCAAAATGAATTTTTACATCTGATCTCCATTTTAAAACTAACTTTATAAACTTGTGTACTGTTCTCATTGATTACACTCAATTCAGTTATGTTCTAATCAATACAAATATTCTACATTGACCCTAACAGACCAATCAGAATCTGAATGCTTCTGATTTAATATACAAATTTAATAAATAAATGGAGAATAAACCGTGCATTTAGTTATGCCATCACTATTGTTTCATGATTCCAGGTGTTCAACATGCTCCCAATACGATCGGCATCAGGTTACCCATACGATCTTGACGATGAACAGGAGTGTTTGAGTTTTCGACTCCGTCAAGCTGTTCCTATAGATCATGGCTACACGAGTTTCATGGTAGAAAATCATTCATGACCATGTCACTTAAAACTACAAACTACTTGATTTCAAATCAATCTTGTTTTGGCTTAATTCTCTGGCAGAGCGTGGGGATGAAACTCGCAAAACAAATCTGAATGTACGAGAACCTGACTGCCTGACGTACAAAGGCATGACGTATTATCGCAGCTTCCAAAGTAGTAGGTCTATGCAGTATTTCCATACATGGCCATGCACAATAAAAAGGCACTCTGTGGATTGATTTTGTTCAACACAACACAACACAGAGAAGCATAGAAGGACAGAAAATGTTTGGAGGAGGGAGAGTTGGACCAGGAGTGTCTGGTTTGGATCAGCTACCAAACCAGACATCAAGAGACAAGAGCAGCCAGTCAGGACTGCTGAGAGGACTTTTACATCTCCAGAGTGAGGAAAGGGGCTTAGAAAATCACTTCGGACCCCACACACCCTGCCCACTCTCTCTTTGAACTGTTGCCTTCTGGTCAGCGATGCCAGGCACAAGAACAGTTTCTTAACGCAGGCTATACTCAGCCCGAGCTATTGTAAAACATTCATAACAATACATTGTCCATCATAACTGACGCATTTATACAGAGAAAACCAAAAATTGTTCATTTGTGAACTGCACACTTGTATATAACAATAATAATTTTTTTTCATCACTGATCGCAAATTCATTTTTTTCAGTAAAGCCTTTACTGCAGCAATTCTGTCCCTTTTAATTTACATGCCGTAAAGTACTGATGATCCTTCACTATGCTGTGCACATACTATATCAAATGAATCCACTCACACACACACAATCAGGAACTTGCTGGCTGAATTATTATTATTGTTGTTGTTGTGCTTGTTGTTATATTTTTAATGGATCTCATATTGTATGTTCTACACAGGTCGAACTGAGACATGATAAGTAATGCAGTTTTTGTAATGCCATTAATTGTTATCATTTCGACAGTCTATGCACTATAATTGACTACATGTCCCTGTTGGATAGAAAAACAGTGGTAATGTTTTGACCGAATGACTCGATTTTGAATCAGGCTTTGATAGAGTTAGTATAAAAGTATTCAGCATTTTGAAATGTAGAGTTTGTATTTATTTAACAAAATGTGGTTTTGGCCAGAAAATAACTATTTGGCTAACTGTGTGATGTAGGTGTGTTGCTGTGTTAAGAGATACTTCAAGTATTGGTAAACGCTTGTTAGCAATAAAAACAAACTGTAATGTGTTGTTTTATTTCTCCATGTACAGCACTAGAACTCATGAATCAGATATTTGATACTCTCTCCTCTTGTCCTCAATATCTGATTCATCTCTTTGGTGTCTATCCCCTTTGTCTTCATTCTCTTTTTCTGTTTCTCTGCACATCCGTCTAACCCTTCCCTCATTATGTCTCCAGCCACCATTCTCACCTCTGGCATGATGAAAGCTGAGTGTATTTGCTGTCTGTAAATTGGTTTTAAAACCGCGTTTGCTTAATGACTAAGTGATTAAATGTGTGATTCTAGCCTCTCTCTTCTCCCGTGTTCATTCTTTAAGCGCTATGCTCTTGTGTCATCTATAGGAAAGACCACAGAAACCGCTGCAGGTGTTTTAATGAAAGCTCTTGAATGCAAATACCCTCTCCTCCAGGCAAACATGCTCACGATACGAAACCTCTCTCACACAAATACTGCTGCTAGTAAACATTTGTTCATGTACCCCACTGATCCTTATATAATGGGATTACTGTATATAAAAATATCAAAGTAATATCAACAGAGAAAGAGCTTCTTTTATGGTCACAGTTGGCCTGTTTAACATCTATCAGCGGATTCCTCTTCCAAGCCACGTTCCTGAAGCTCCTCATCTCCAGCCTAACTCACTGTGATCCCGTCTGGTTGTTGGGACTTTATTTCTTTACTATTGGGTGTTTTTTTTAAGCTTTTTGTTTGTTTTGGAATGAATAGACATACTAAAATGGACCAGCTATTAAGTATATCTACAAGCACAGTTATTAACAAGCTACAGCTGTGTTTTGTGTAGTAAAGCTACAGTCTACATCTCTCTGTCTGAGCATTCACAACACAAAACACAAGGATTATACAGACCCTTTGCGTCAGCCAAGCTACAACGATGAGGAAAACACCACAGCACAATCTGTGCCAGTTAAAATTACTTATAAGTCTTTTCACCAAACAACACAGCCTTGACATCACTAAAAGCTGAGCACATGCATTAAATGAGACTTGTAATGTCCTCCACACACGAAGGAGAGGAAGAGCTCCCTGGTTCTCATTTACAACACAATAATCCAGAATAACACAGCTGTTTACATTTATACCACAACAGAAAGAGCAGCACAGCTTGCTGGTAGATGATATTATCCCAAAACAATAATTGTGCATTAAACTCAAAACAGGAATTTGAGATTGGCTCAATGTATTTATGAATTGAATTATTCATTTATAGGATAATTTACTCAATAGTTCAAGATTACATCGGGGAAAAGTATCTGATTTATGTTGCAAGCTCCTTCACAGCTCTTTCTAGTAGCATCAAAAGACTTTAACAAAACATTTGTTTCAGATGATCTAAGAGATGACAATAAGAAAAGCACTTTTTTTTAACAGAGAGAAGGATAAGCACTTTAAGTATTTCAGAATACAACAATTGCCCTCACAAAACCGAAGGCTGTAACACATGGCAACCCAATACTGTTACTATGTGAGCATTTCGAACCATTGTCTGGCTGAACAGAGCTGGACACTACCTGACAACCGCTACCACAGCGCCTCTCAGAACCAGGAGAGAACGAGATTCTTCAAACAGAACCAGCACTGCATTTTGAGCCACACCACCGCACAATGCTGTGACACCATAAACAGTGTTACAAAACCCAATATGTTTTAAAAAGAACCAGGAGGAGGACACCAAAACTGACATGGCTTCCAAAAATAAGACCAATTTCTGGCATATCATCCTGTGAGCACTGAATTACAACAGTGCTAGTTAGAAAAAAAGTGTGAAAAAACATGGATGTCTATAAAAAAATCTTAACACTTATCCTGTACTTAAACCTCTTCGAGTTTTTCAAGGTATGGAGTATTGTTGTCTTGTGTTATATTGTAATGTAATATTACAATATAATATTTATATTTATATTGTAAATATTACAATAATATTTAATACAAGTAATATTACAATATAATATGTAATATACATACAATATATAGGCCGGGCAGTCGTGGCCTAATGGATAGAGCGTTGGACTTGAAACCTGAGGTAACCCAAGGTTGTGGGTTTGAATCCCGGCTCTGGCAGGAAGTGTCCACGACTGAGGTGAGACCCTTGAGCAAGGCACCGAACCCCCAACTGCTCCCCGGGCGCTGCAATGTCGGCTGCCCACTGCTCCACTTGGATGGGTTAAATGCAGAGAACACATTTCACTCCTCATTATACTCTGTATAATTGTGTATGTGACAAATAAAGCTCATCTGAATACATGACGATGAGCAATGCTGATGCTGAGTCTCATTGGTTACGGTTATTCACTTAGCAAAAGCGACTTACGCATGAAACATCTTAAGCAATTTATCATAAAGAGTCAACATTTTGATCACACGGTGCCTAGTTTAAAGCATAAGATATACAAATAGAAGATTAAAAAAAAAACACTGTAGACTGCCTTTACGAGTCACTGAATTATTCACTCAACCAAGTTATTAAAAAACAGATTTTGTGTTGCTCTCGGATGCTCTGCTTGATTCTGTTTTAACATTGTTTTGAAAAAAAAAAAAATGCTAATATGCTAAAAACTATCTTTATTTTCTAGTTTATCAAACCTTGAATAAAAGCATTATCATACTTGCATATCATGCAGTTGGTGAGATTTTGCACATATTTGTGGTATAAGGATCCAATAATTAATTTTTAATATTATCATAATGCTGCAAATTACCCAAATAATAATATAGTGCATTCTATTAAATTCTTGGTCACACTTTATTTTAAGGTCCCATTCTTGCTATTAGCCAACCATTAACTACAACTTTTACTTCAATGGACTCCTAATTTGCTGCTTATTGATAGTTTGCAAGGTAGTTGTTAAATTTAGGTATTGAGTAGGATTAGGTATGTAGAATATGGCCATGTGGAATATGTGCTTTATGAATACTAATAAACAGCAACTAAACAGTTAACAATAGGCAACTAGTTAATAGTGAGAATTGGTCCCTGTACTAAAGTGTTACCAAATTCATTAAAGCGTTTCATGTCAAGCTCATTCCCGCTGTTAAATTTCTTAAGCACATGTTTCACTACTGTTAGTGGCATTCATGCAGCAGCAAACATTTCAAACAAATTGACAATTAAATCGGGACCTGTCGTTGACAGCAGAATTAACTAGCTAAACAGAAAATGTATCTGCATTTTGGTCTTGGCAGCAGTTAATTTTGGACCCAGGTTTGGAGGCTTAAACACTTGTGAAGTGTGACAAGAAATCAGTCAATAAATGAATTATTTCATGTTGTTGTTATTTGTGTTGGCATGAGTTGGCAACTCAACCATGGAAATATTTATACCACACCAGCACTCTTGTTTAAAACATTGAAATAGTGACAGTCTGCATTAATAGTGTAACATCTTTGGTTCCCAATTCAAAATTATAGGCTAAACTGGCCGGTAAGGGCCAACTTATGTTGTTCTGTTGTTCCTCTTTTCCTTTTAAAGTCTTTCAATGCCCTTAAAATATGTTTTTAGCATTGTGTGTAGGAGAAAGTCTAGTGCACTGAGATTAGCATCACCTTGTGTCACAGTGACAGTTTGACCTTCTCTAGTCATAAACAATCCTAACAGACAACGATCTAAAGCACACCGATGCAAAACAAGCTCTGCTCATTAATGACAGCGCTGTGGAGCACAGGTCATGGGGAACACTCACTGTACTCTTTATAATGGTGTGCCATTAATTATTTACTGAAATCCTTGGTGCACTTCTACAAATATCATCTCTGTTCCTCATCTATTTCAGTCACTTTTCTGCTTGTCTATGACCATTAGCAAGGGAAAGTACTGGTGGTGGTGGTGACGACGACAACAACAAATTAACAGAAGTACAAAGAAAAATATTGATCATTGGATTTGATCCTTACCAGACCCCAGAAAACCTTTTCACAGATCTCAAGATTTGCACACATAAACAGATGCATGCAAGGAAAACATTAACCTCTCGTTGCTCCATACATGGTTATCTATAATGAGCACCTGTACAAAAGAGGCTATCTGAAATGGTGTGGTGGGTGTGGCAGAAGATAAAACAGCGCTGATTGTTTTTTCTTAGCTGGAGGGAAGCTTGATTTGATGCAGCCTCTTGCTTTTTCTCCAGTTGTGGCTCTTTTGAAGCCTTCAGATGATGCCAACTGAAGGACACAAAATTGCCAAATATTATTCTTATATTGTTATCATTATGAACACAAGCTGTAATCATTGCCTTAATAATGCATAAAAGGATAGCAATTAATTTGACCTGTTTAAATGATTACATGACTTTAGAAGAATCAGAATCAGAATGAGCTTTATTGCCAGGTATGTTTACACATACGAGGAATTTGTTTTCGTAACAGAAGTTCCTGGAGGTGTTAATGGTTGTATGGAGAGGTGTTCAGGGTGGGTGCGGGGTGTTTTTTCAAACCTGCAGTAGAACTCATTCAGATCGTCTGCCAGTTGTTGATTCTCCGCAGTGCTGGGGATGGTGTCTTGTAACTGGTGATGTCTTTCATACCTTTCCACACTGATGCAGAGTCACTGGAAGATAATTTAATACTTATTATTTCAGAATAATTCCTCTTTGCCGCTCTGATCTCCTTTTCCCGTGTGTATTTGGCCTGTTTATACAAGACTTTACCCCCCTTCCTGTAAGCATCTTCTTTGGCCTGACGGACAACTGCTGTCACAACTGCTGTCACTGGTGGGACACGTAACATAGTGTCTGTATTTTGACAGTTCACGGGAGATATTTACTTTACTAAAGTCCCCGAGAATGATCAAAACAGAGTCCAGGTGTTGTTGTTCTGTCTCTGTGTTTTGATCAGCGAGTTTCTGTAAAGCCAGGGTCATGAGCGCTTGCGGAGGAATGTAAACACTCACGAGAATTAACGAGCAAAACTCCTACAGCGAGTATAAAGGCTTACAGTTAATGAAGAGCACTTCTAGATTTTACATTTAGTCATTTAGCAGACGCTTTTATCCAAAGCGACTTACAATTAGGGAATACATAAAGCGATTAACCTTGAAGAGGCAAACAGACATCTTCTTTAACACTGTTACATCTGTACACCACCTTTCATTGATGTAAAAGCACATCCCGCCGCTGCGCGATTTCCTCGTTGATTCTGCATCGCGATCCACTCTAAAACAACTGAAAGCCCAGCAGACTTAACGCGCTGTCCGGATTGACGTCATTCAGCCAGTTTTCCATGAAACAACTCAGGAGCTGTATATGATTTCCTTATGGACATTACTTCACCCGATGAGTTAAGAGCTTCTCAAGTTTTGCTCTAATACCTTATCACTGATTTTTCCGTGACACAGTAGGGCCTCTTGACTGTAACATTTGAAACATGCATTCTCAGTAAAGCTGCTTGAAACAATATGTTTTGTGAATAGCACTTTACAAACAGATTTGAATTGACACCATATAACTTGAGTAAATTTAAGTCTAAATTCACTCAAGTGTATGGCAGTCTAAAATGATTGATTATTTTTGAATTTCAATTAAGTGATTGTATGATGTTTTAGTTTTGATAATGTTTTTTTATTTAATATTTTGTATTTTAGGGGATTTTGTGGTACTAAATAATATTTTGGTACTAAATTATGCAGTAGTTATAATCCATTTATCACCCATTTATCACAGAGACCTGAATTTTTTTTTTTCAACTTAAACTGTCATCAAATTAAAATACTTTGGTCTCTTTATAAAAAGCGAAATTAAAAAAGTATTATTTTGGAAAAAATGCATAAGAACACTGTTTTAAAATCTTATATGAAATATGCACTTTCCTGAAATATATACTTTTCCTTGTATGAAATATACACTTTTCCGGTTTAACTCTAAAATTGTGAGGAAATCAAAGCCATACTTCTAAAAAAGTTCTTCCAAATTTAAGGTTGATATTTAAAAACATTATTTTGTAAAATTCCAATTAAGTAAAAAATTCTGAAAAACCAAAACGTAAATTTTTTCAGTCAAAAATGACTGGAGAGCACCAAAGTGTTGAACACACTCCTAGCTAAACGATAATACAAATCAATGAGGCAAATTGGCATGTTTTCAAATTTAGAGCATGAATGAGAAAAAGCTCTGGGAAACCACCCTTAGTCTCACTGTGAAAAAAATTAACATGTCTTGTCCTATCAGATGCTATGCTCCTTTGCCACCCCTCTCAAATCTCATTCACACTTGCATGTTCTTATATGTGGTGCCTTGCTATCACATCAAATGCATTCACTGGTGTTCTGTATGCTACTGTACAGTCAGATCATACGTGTGTCATTAAAGAGGCCAGATATAGATTAAGGACAGTGATTCAAGTGCAAGCAGCCTGTGTCTCTGAGAGCTACTGAATTCCCTCAGCGCTGTTATGCTCCTCGAGCAGCTTCATCTGCTAAAGAACATGAAATGATACAGCTGAGACCGTTTTCTTTACAGTAACATGAACGCATACGTCTGTTGGATATGAATGCGGAGTATATACACAAGGCTACTGGACACTCTTTTATGCTCTGTCTGTATCCTTCGTTTCCATGGAGACAAGGCCAGATTCCCCCCCCCCCCCCCCACCTTTAGCTAGGCTTGATGAACACTGGATTAATTGCCAATTACACACCATGTTTTTTTTATCCCCAACTGCATGAAATAATTATGCCTCATTTCCCTTGCATGAATTTTTATGGTTATGACGCATGTTAGACGACCCCTTACAGGGCAAAGGGCACAAATGCAGTCATTCCAGCAGAACAACCCCAGATTTAATGGCAGATTTCAGTGCAGTCAATTAACCACAACTAAACACTGAAAAGCCTGTTTCTCGGCACTGATCTCCCTGTCACGCTGAGACTTAACTCGGCTGGGCATCTCATATCGTCATCAAGAACCAAAACAGAAAGAAGCTGAAAGACTGCATTGAATGCTTTCCAAACGCGTAGAAGATTGCCATCTAGCTCAAGCGGCAGTCGCTTTATTTGTTCTTGAGTTGCACGCCTGGCTCCTTCGGCGAAACTATCTCTTATTAATTTTCTTGTATACCTGCATGGAGTAAGTGCTGAATGTCAATAAAGTGTGTAATATCTGCACCGTTTCTTCACCAAGGGTCTTATTTATAAAGCGTGGTACGCTCAGATTTGATCGTAGAGTATGCGTACACTTAAATCCACGCCTTACAATAACCAATTAAAATCATTAAAATACACTGTTTTTTTATTTGTTTGAATAACAATAATCTTCTTCCAATAGGTAACCATCCAAGTTGCCGAAAGTGTATATTTTCCACATGACTAAAACTGTGTATTCCTAAAACTAATCTCATCTATTTATATCATACACATACTAGAAAACTACTAGTCAAAATGACACTGAACTAGACCTGTGGTGAGTACCTTTAATCTCTCTCTATGTAAGATATCTAACTATACAAATGATTCTAGCGTTAACCTTTCCCAAAACCTTTCAGGCCATACGTACACCACTCATTATTATCCAAAACACAACCCAGATAACTGAACGATGTTCTATTAACTAGTGCATAATCATCAACTTTGACTGTCAAATTATCATTGAATGTTTAGCCAAAAAGATCAGATTATTTGCAGACAACCAAGCTCCTCGCCTAACTTCTCCTGAATTGTATTAGTCTCCTAATCTGAAACTAATAAAGCAGCATCACCGGCGTATAATAAAACGTATTACACTCACGCACAGCTTTAGCAAACAGCAATTTATTTTTGCATGCTTCATATCTGCTGGAATGATACTTTCCTCCAATGAAAGATTCACAATATCACTAAATGCAATCCTTCTGCTAGACAAAAATAGACCAACGGCAATAAAATGTTCCTGGAATTTTTAAAACAATATATATTTCCTCACGCACAAACATCTGCTCATATCTCATGCTGAGTACTCAAAACAGACTGGTTTGCGGCACAGCACGAGTTTGCCTATAAAAACATAATTAAACCGTGTAACTGCATACAGTAGGCTACCATAGCAGTGTTGTGCCCATTTTCCGACCCCCTGCCAAATTATTACCTCCTCATTGAATGTAGAGTAATTTACAACGGCTTCAAACGCAGCTCAATCAATCAAAATCTAGGACCGGTGTTCTGTCTATTCTGTCTACCCTGTCAGATTTTAATATCTCCCATTAAAACAGTGGGTAGTACAATTCGACAACGAACAATGCTACCTGTTATATTGTGTTTTATTAATGTGTACACCTACCACAACCTGAAACCCACCCTTACAGTAATGCACAAACAGTAATTACATGTTATATTCGCGGTTGTGGATAGAAGGGATACGTCTATAGTACCGGAAACCAACAATAAATATTTTTTCTACCTATAGATTGTGTTTTATTAACATCTACACCAACCCCACCTCTTACAGTAATGCAGATACATTAAATATTGTTGTTCAGCGTGAGAAAAGGGATGCAATATTGATGCGGGTGTGCGCAGTAAGCCGAGGTAGGGAAATATGATAAAATGTCAGGATTTATAAATGTATTTTCATTGAGGTTCATTAATGCATACTATTCATGTGTTTTTATATAATAATATTCATAAACTGTGTGAGCACATATTTCTAGATTTTGAAAAGTTTTGAAAAACATATACTGAAGAATAAACTAACTCTAGAAAATATTTTTCATGGAGGGGATTGACCACCATTCAAAGCAAAGATGAGAAGGTCAAACATATTTTAACATTCAATTAATGCATTATTACAGATATTTATATACCAAAATCCAAACTCAGAATTAAATATAAGTTAAAAAATAAAAGTAAAAAATAGGCTATATCTAATCAAGCTAATATTGTGTTCTGATTCCCATTCCTAATAGTTTTATCTACAACTAGATATATTGCCATGATGTCACCAGCGTTCATCAATAACACTAATGTTAGACTGCCACAGAATATCTCTCTGCACATGACTTCTAACGTTTAGTCAAACTGCTTGTTGCTGTTTAAATCCAGAGTAATTGTACATGAATGTGACAGAACTTCACATTCTTAGTCTGCTTAAATTACCATTATGCCAAGAATATGTGAATGTTTGCAGACTATGGGGTCTAAATGTTAAGCACAGACATTTATAAGACTGTAAACGAAGAAGAGACTATATAATATCCTGTGTTTAGAGAAAACATATTCTATTTATGAAATATTTAAAATCTTCAGAGACTGGGAGTAATTGTATGATTTCTCACATGCTGACAAAACATGTATAACCTGAATGTACTGTAAGTCGCTTTGGATAAAAGTGTTTGCTAAATGCATAAATGTAAAATGTAAATTGTTAAATTCATTAAGACTGGTGTTGTGTCTTTCACTGACAAACGCACTTCTGGCTAGACTAATGTACTGGTCTCATGAGGTGCTTTAATAAAGCAGGGAAGACAGCGGGAACATACAGACTCATTATACTGTTGCTGTGCTCCTACTAAACAGCTGCTTAATAAAACAACTATAAAGTGACGCACAGATGCTGGTGAATGTCAGGGATCTATACTTTGACTGGAATACTGTATATAAATATAAACACTGGTGTAAAAAATCACTTATTATTAATATAATATAATAACTACTGTATATGTAGAGGGCTTGTCTCAATACAGGCCAGAGACAAGAGGTGAGAGTTCAAACAGGCGGGTTTATTGACAATAGTGTGGAAGAGATCAAGAAGGCAGATGGAAGGTGAGTACGGCCCTGTCCCAAACTGAACACTTTGTGTGCACTTGCGGTCTTACAATGGCCGCTGTGTGCGCGTGTCTGTTAAGTCCACGAGACCGTAGGGTGTCCCATTCCTCATTTTAGCGTTCAGAAGGGTGCTCGCGAGCGGCTGTTATGCGCCCTCGATCCGCACTTCTGCCGAGCCTGCGCTGGGGCGAGCTCCGACTTCTACCCGACAGTCAAAGCGGCATTACGTGCAGACTCCGAGGAAGACCGCGAGGGTTTAGAGGGCCATTTGTGACAGGGCCGTGTGACAATGAGAGTTCTCGGGTCCTTAGCTTGTGGTAATAGTAGCTTGTTCCTTTGCAGGTTTCCAGGAGAAGAACGGGTTCGACAGATAACAGGATCGCTGGAAGCTTCTAAAGGTTAGTAAACACGTAAGTAGTCAGGCATAGTTCAGCGAGGTGAACGGTAGACAGGACAGTGTGGGACTGATGCTGCGTTCAAGTCCTCCTGGGATGGTCGTACTTACGAGTTGACAATGACGTCAGATGCGTTCAAGTCTCTTTGGTCGGAACAAGATGGTGATTTAACTTTTCTACATAAAATACAATAATTTTTGTAACTCAACATCTATAAAATGATGAATGGAGAATGTGCATCATTGTGAGTTTACCTTATGGTACGGACCCAGAGTCTCCGCATCAGTAGGAAAGCGATAAAACAAGATCTTCCATCCGAAGACTTGTGTTGCATTTCAGGGCAAGGCAAAAAAAACATTGTTGAACAACAATATAAAATGCGGGAAACATGTATAAACTGTACATTTTTAAATGTAAATTGATAAACTGTTCGGCGTGATAACGTTGAATGTCTCCGACAGCGCCTGTAGTCCCATTTAGCAACTTATTAGCAACCGTCTTTTTTAAGTAACATAACAGTTTAGAAAAAATCCAGAGTGTGGTGTAACTGGTGTGTTTTATGTCATAGAATAAAACATGAAAGTATCTTGAGCTTGTGTGAACCACGGACCTTATTTAAGGGATTTAACCAAAATCCCATTCAAAGAACCCATTGACTGTGGGACTGATGGAACCGGAAGTGCTAAAATGCTAACTCGCTTCCGGGTTTTCGCCTACAAAGTGACATCATAGTTCCACCACGGCATTGCATCCGACATGCTTTTTCATTGACACGCCCCCAACTCAGAAACTCTGGACTTAAAGAAAGTGTTGAGTTTCCCACTCGTCATAACGACTTTGTGGTGGAGTTCAACTCGTGAATACAATGTAGCTGACATGATGACTTGAACGCACCATGAGTGGAGTGCGGTGATATAGCTGGCTTAATGAGTGACTGCAGGTGCGGGTGATTAGAAATGTGGTGATTGAGATCCGGTGTGTGTCGGGGCAGGTGACTGTGACTGTTTCTGACATATGTAGCATTTCACATTCTTTATCTCTTTTATCTGACTTTACCACTATTGGCTAAATCTATTTCACCTATAAAACCTGTCTATCTATATTTAGAGTTTAGTTTGCCATCCCTTTTCTTTACAAATTACAGCTTCGATTACATAAATATTTTGTAAATTTGTCAGAGGTGAAGATTTAACCTAACCTTGTGAAGGCTAACTAGTCTTCATTAATTTATTTGATGGGCCATTACGGAGACAGTAAATAAAATATGTATTGACTAGAGAGAGGGAATACCATTTCATTGCTGTCAAACATCTAAAACGAAGGACATCTGACAGCGCGAGAGAAACAGAAGATGACAGAGGGAGACTTTCAGGGACTCAAGGTTTGCCTGGGTTGTGCCGCCCCATTAGCCCCTGTTGGTAGATGCTGGAACTGCACCATTCTGGGGACACATCTATTTGTTTTGTTGACTGAAGAGGCACACGCTATTTTTATAATCACTCAATTATAAATAACATCTAGCAGATTCTGCAAGTTATTTTTCAGACCTCAAAACGTGTATCCCGTGCCTCTCCACACCGCCTGAGCTTTTCCTGAAGGACTTTAAATGGCAAGCTGTGTGTAGCTGCGTGTTTTCCGCTGTAATGGCCAATAAAAGCCTGGCCCACACTGCACCCACACGAACAAACCTGTGTTTCTCACACACCACAAATGTGTTTTACAGTATATAAGAAGATTTCTTTCTGAAGGCAGGTACAGTATGCATCAGTCAGATCTGTACAGACGTGGCCCTCAATGTGTTCAGCATGTGTTCTAAAATTCACTAAAAGAATCAATTAATCAATTAGTGCCCAGATTTTCCCAGAAAAGTCTAAAAGCTGCGTGAGTCCAAAATTATAATTTTTTAAATCAGTCCAAATTTGTGTTCCTGTTAAAGTCACCACGTTATGAAGGATTCCTAATAGCAATGTTACTTAGTTATCATATAGTATACCTATTGTTTTTCTGCTTCAGTTTAATCTTATGCTGTGTGTTGTGATTCCTTCACATGTAATTCAGAGATAAGGGATTGTTTCCAGAGGTTTTTAATGTCATAGCTGTCACGAATCCGGTCCGTGGCTTTGTGTCCGATTGCCCCCAGAGGTCGCCCTTCCATCATATTGACTCTCACACTACACAGACTGTTACACTTACACTGGACTTCAGTTCCCACAATCCATTTCACTCTGATTATGCACACGGCTGCAGCCAATCACACACTCTTCATAAGCCATGGACTTCCTCCTTCTCACTGCTGAGTGTTGTTTGCGCTTATCACTCTTCTAGTGATAGCTACATTACGGAGCCAGTCTAGTTTTCCCAGTCTTGGTTCATAGTCTAGTCTTGTATTATCTGTTACTTGATTCGTGCATGTGTACAGTATCTTGGATTTAACTCTTTGCTTTGCCTTGCCTTGTTTCGGAATGTGTTCACACCTCGCCTGGACTTTGCACGTGTTATTAGATTACCCCTCTTGTCAAGCCCTCTGGATATTGTTTGCTGATCGAAGACCCACGTTTGCCCTAGGATTACTCTTTGCGTTGCTCTCAATATACCCATTTGCCATTGTCTGATCCTTGCCTGTTTCATGGCCACGTCTCTGAATAAAAACCTTGCATATGGATCCGCACGTCTCTCGTCCCTGTCACCTCGTAACAGGACAATGCTGTGAAGCAGTAATCCATAGCTTTTGCTTTGCTATATTAACTTGTTGATTTGGTGCAGGTCAGATAAAGTCTTATTGGGCATCGAGAAACACACAACCAAATGTATTAAGCAAATTTTTATAATCGCTTCGTCGCCTGCCTCCTACTCTTCACTTGCCTTGTGGACTAACAGGAGCATTAATAAGGTGTTGGCTTTTTGGATATCAAACTAATACTGTGTTGGAGGTCTAGGTCTAAGCCTAGCAACATCATTGCTGATCAAGCTTTCTTCAACAATGCTACAATGCAGGTGTAGACAAAGGGTGCGTCTCAATCAGCTCCAGAGCTCGTGAATCAGTAGATTGTGTACACTAATTCGGTCACTGGTAAGTTCCCTAACTCATTGCACATTGGGACGGAGATCACTCCAGTGACATGACTACGTACAACATCAACGCTCAACATTGTAGAACGTCACTGCTTGAATTAATAAACAACAGACAGGACTGATATCTTTTTGATATTATTTTCTATTTAAACACATAATTCTGTTACATGTTCTTACAACATTTCAGCCGAATTTTAATTATAATTGTTAATTAAATACGTATGTTCATTACCTGTCTAGCGAAGTGTGTTTATGTTGAAATATACAACAACAACAAAAACGGTTTGTCTTTTCAAATCTTCTATTGCGTGTCATTATATTTCTCAAGTTCGCTCGTGTGGTTTATGTTTCACACTTCAGAAATGTGACGTTATTTCTGGTGAGGGAGCATAGTCTCCCCAGTTTTTGTGGTGCATTGTGGGATTTTTTTCTGGGAGCGAACGTTCCAGTGCACTAGAATGATTCTGCGATTGAGATGTGCCCTTAAAATGACAGACTCCCTAATCAGTACCCTGACTACTGAACAAGGGAGCTGATTGAGACGCACCCAAAGAGTCGAAACAGAGCCAAAGTTTTACATTGCATTGCAAATTAACATTAATTTTCACGAAAGTCCAATATAATCACAGCATTGAAGATGACTGTGAGCTTTAAAGGGACAGCCATCTTTACATCTCTACGTGTGCAGCAGTCATGATGATCTGATTTTCTGATCAATTCAAAACCATGTTCTTGTTCTTATATATATAATGTTACAAAAAAGCCTGTGAATCTGTGAATATTTCAACGTGAGAGAGTTCTAAATAACATCAGACCATTCTAGGTTAATGAGAAATGCATTTGTCCTCCAAAACACTGTCACTGCAACCTCTCAACAAATATTTGGTGAAGAGCTGTCATCATACTAAATAATGCTGCGATCCTATCCAACGCTGTTTCCATGACAACTCTTTCCAACAACATCCCCACTATGGAGATATTTCAGTCTGGTTTAATGCTCCATGAGAAGGTTAACAGTTATGCATTTAGTATTCAGTATACTGTAACAATAACCACAAATGTACTATGATATCCCTCTACAACACCTTTAACAGATACATTTTTAAAATTGTGTTCTTTGTTCTTTTAACAGTTAATTCTGTTGAATACTACACTGTAAAATATTACCAAAAAAAATGTAAATGTTTGAAATCTACATATTAATGTGAAATAATTGCAAACAGTGTCATTTTGTTTATTAATTGAATAAATTACTGTTCAAAAAAGAAAAAAGACTGTACTGTCACCATTAGTGTCTCAACTGGACCTTATTTATTTCAGATGGTATGATGGTTTTACATCTTACTGCCGTATTTCACAATATAGTTGCTAAAGCAATGTTTCAATGCAGAAATGTGAACACACCCAACATTCAATCAATCAATCAATCAATCAATCAATCAATCAATCAATCAATCAATCAATCAATCAATAAAAAGCCAATTGAAACTTTCATAAAATCTTAGTGAATGAAATGTATATTCAATATATTGTTTTCTAGTTACACAACTTTAAAATAATTTATTGGCTAGAAAATTGTCAATGCAATCTTTATCAAATAATTGAAAAAAAATCTGATTTGCCTGCAGACTGAACATAGCCATAAAGTCTATAAAACACAACATAAGCCTGACAGCTACGTTACTGATTGTGTCCCTGTTTGCTTCCATTGTTGCCTATGATATTCACCTGTAGCTAGCTTAGTTTATCTTGTGTGTATATATATATATATATATATATATATATATATATAGCCCTGAGTTTTAGTTGTCCCTTGTTGGTTCTTGACTAAGTTGCTGTTTGTATTAGTGTTATTCTGTGTGTCTTGGTTTCACACAGTAAAGATTTTTCCTATTTAAATTATCATTCTAAGTCATTCATGTTTGAATTACACACAGCGGGGTGACACTAGGAAAAAGATAAGACACAGGAACACAGGGAGACAATGATACAGACTAAAGGCCCATAAAAACAGCATAAACCTCACAATTACAAAGTAAGTGTTTTTGTAAGTGACATTACTTGAATGCATATTTAATTTTGTTTTCATGTACAAATGTGGAGGATAGAAATATCAACTGTAATATCAATAAATGTGTATGTGTGAATGAACATCTATGATTTGATTAAATTGATCCAGCTGAGGCTTCATACTCTATATGTGCTTGAATATCTCCAATGTAATCTCTCAGATTGTGACAAAGTCAGGCCATATCCATTTATACTTTTTAATTAATATCTGATTTTCAATGTATTTACGATATGTACGAATGAATGAAAGGTTGCATTGTCCTGCTGAATGCATACATTTATCAAATGTTAAACTACGCACAGTAAAGCTGGAGAAAGATGGCAGGAGAGAGCGATGTGAGGGCATTAAGCTTTAAATTAGGTCATCAATCATCAGATCCTCCTGTCCACCCTCTCATCACTGGACATCACTGGGATTCCACTTCGCTGGTTTGAATCCTATCTCACTGGTCGGTCTTTCAGGGTGGCCTGGGGAGGGGAGGTATCCAAAGCACATAAATTGGTCACTGGGGTTCCCCAGGGCTCGGTTCTTGGACCCCTCCTCTTCTCCACATACACTACATAATTGGGTCCCATCATACAAGCACATGGTATCTCCTACCATTTCTATGCTGATGACACATAGCTCTATCTCTAATTTCGACCAGATGATCCAATGGTAGCTGCACGGATGTCAGGCTCATCTCTGCATGGATGAAAGAACACCATCTACAGCTCAACCTGGCAAAGACTGAGCTTCTTGTCTTCCCTGCCACTCCAACTCTACAGCATGACTTCACGATTCAGTTAGGTTCAGCAACAATTACCTCATCAGCTTCGGTCAGAAATCTTGGTGTAATCTTCGATGACCAGCTGACCTTCAAAGAGCATATTGCAAAGACTGCTCGATCTTGCAGGTTTGCACTACACAACATCAGAAAGATCAGGCCCTTTCTGACAGAGCATGCTGCACAACTTCTTATCCAGGCCCTTGTCATTTCTAGACTGGACTACTGCAATGCTCTTCTAGCTGGACTTCCATCAAACACAATCAAACCTCTACAAATGATTCAGAATGCAGCGGCACGACTGGTTTTCAACGAGCCCAAAAGAGCCCATGTTACACCTCTCTTTGTCTCCTTGCACTGGCTACCAGTTGCAGCTCGCATCCAGTTCAAGACACTGATGCTTGCATATAGAACAACCACAGGCTCAGCACCCTCCTACTTCCACTCACTATTACGAATCTACATCCCCTCCAGAAGCCCCTCCTACTTCCACTCACTATTACGAATCTACATCCCTTCCAGAAGCCCCGCCTACTTCCACTCACTATTATGAATCTACATCCCCTCCAGAAGCCCCTCCTACTTCCACTCACTATTACGAATCTACATCCCCTCCAGAAGCCCCTCCTACTTCCACTCACTATTACGAATCTACATCCCCTCCAGAAGCCCCTCCTACTTCCACTCACTATTACGAATCTACATCCCCTCCAGAAGCCCCTCCTACTTCCACTCACTATCACGAATCTACATCCCCTCCAGAAGCCCCTCCTACTTCCACTCACTATTACGAATCTACATCCCCTCCAGAAGCCCCTCCTACTTCCACTCACTATTACGAATCTACATCCCCTCCAGAAGCCCCTCCTACTTCCACTCACTATCACGAATCTACATCCCCTCCAGAAGCCCCGCCTACTTCCACTCACTATTACGAATCTACATCCCCTCCAGAAGCCCCTCCTACTTCCACTCACTATTACGAATCTACATCCCCTCCAGAAGCCCCTCCTACTTCCACTCACTATTACGAATCTACATCCCCTCCAGAAGCCCCTCCTACTTCCACTCACTATCACGAATCTACATCCCCTCCAGAAGCCCCGCCTACTTCCACTCACTATTACGAATCTACATCCCCTCCAGAAGCCCCTCCTACTTCCACTCACTATTACGAATCTACATCCCCTCCAGAAGCCCCTCCTACTTCCACTCACTATTACGAATCTACATCCCCTCCAGAAGCCCCTCCTACTTCCACTCACTATTACGAATCTACATCCCCTCCAGAAGCCCCTCCTACTTCCACTCACTATTACGAATCTTCATCCCCTCCAGAAGCCCCGCCTACTTCCACTCACTATTACGAATCTACATCCCCTCCAGAAGCCCCGCCTACTTCCACTCACTATTACGAATCTACATCCCCTCCAGAAGCCCCGCCTACTTCCACTCACTATTATGAATCTACATCCCCTCCAGAAGCCCCTCCTACTTCCACTCACTATTACGAATCTACATCCCCTCCAGAAGCCACGTCTACTTCCACTCACTATCACGAATCTACATCCCCTCCAGAAGCCCCGCCTACTTCCACTCACTATTACGAATCTACATCCCCTCCAGAAGCCCCGCCTACTTCCACTCACTATTACGAATCTACATCCCCTCCAGAAGCCCCTCCTACTTCCACTCACTATTACGAATCTTCATCCCCTCCAGAAGCCCCGCCTACTTCCACTCACTATTACGAATCTTCATCCCCTCCAGAAGCCCCACCTACTTCCACTCACTATTACGAATCTTCATCCCCTCCAGAAGCCCCGCCTACTTCCACTCACTATTACGAATCTTCATCCCCTCCAGAAGCCCCACCTACTTCCACTCACTATTACGAATCTTCATCCCCTCCTACTTCCACTCACTATTACGAATCTACATCACCTCTAGAAGCCCCTCCTACTTCCACTCACTATTACGAATCTACATCCCCTCCAGAAGCCCCTCCTACTTCCACTCACTATTACGAATCTACATCCCCTCCAGAAGCCCCTCCTACTTCCACTCACTATTACGAATCTACATCCCCTCCAGAAGCCCCGCCTACTTCCACTCACTATTACGAATTTACATCCCCTCCAGAAGCCCCGCCTACTTCCACTCACTATTACGAATTTACATCCCCTCCAGAAGTCTGAGATCTGCTAGTGAGCGACGCCTCGTGGTACCATCACAGAGAGGCTCAAAATCACTCTCCAGAACATTCTCTTTCACCGTTCCTGGCCGGTGGAATGATCCCCCCCCATCCGGAATGCTGGATCCCTGTCAATCTTCAAACAACAACTGAAAACTCATCTCTTTCGATACTACTTGACTTAATCCTAAAAAAAAATTAGAATAACTTCTTAGAGTTTTTCAAAATCTTCATCTTTCTCTTTATCTTTGTCTCCTTCTCTTGCTAGCTTGTACTTATTTGAACAATGCCTGAGACTTGGTGTTATGGGCACTTCCTCTGTCTGTTTGCCTCTTCTACATTAATCGCTTTATGTATTCCCCAATTGTAAGTCGCTTTGGATAAAAGCGTCTGCTAAATGACTAAATGTAAATGTAAATGTAAATTGGGTCTCTCAAAAAAAAGCTGGGATGAAGATGCTTCAGAAACATGTGAAAACACCACAGACATAGAAAACAGAATTTCCCTATATCCCTAACAGAGCTTCTCTCTCAATTAAGACAATTATTAGATGGGCATCAATGTTATTTACTGCTCACAATTTTTTAATCAAGAATGATATAGAAGAACTACAGTATAATATTGTAATGTCTTTAAAAAATAATTTGGCATGAGCCACACTTTTATTATATGAAAAAAACGGGTAAGTCAGTGGAAGAAGAGCCCATGGAGGAATTTGTGGTGGAAGAAACCACAAATGAGCCGGCGGCAGTCGAGCCCAAGGCAGAGCAGATGGAGGAAGGAGTCGGAGATGAGTTCGGGCAGATCAATTGGGACGACCAACTGAGGTGGAGCTGGGAGAGGTAAAGACCCAGGCAGTGACAAACAAGGCAGTACAGGGAACAAGGCAAACATGAACAGAACACAGGAAGCAAACACTGAAACAAAAGGAGCAAAAGCATAACAAAACAGGATACCTAACACATACACAGTAGTGTTGTCTAAAATCAGCTTATGGCATTGTGGCATTGAGTGATCACAAGGACAGAGAAAAAGTTAAATCAAAGCCCCGGAGGGTGATTTATTTAAAATGTGCAAGTGAAGTGCATGAGCTTGTAGGATGCGGTGCTCAAGTGCAAGGTATCAAGGAAGGGCTGTGTCCGTGAATATGAAGCCGTGCCAATCATCAAGCGCTTGATTCTGTCAGGGCACAAGGAGAAACAGCATTAATGTGTCTGTTTGGAGAACAAGCTCACCCACTCTTTCCTTTCTCTGGCTTATATGCCCGGCCACTGCCGGTGTAAACTATAGGCACGTGCTTCTAAATGTTGATTGCGCTGTTCCCATTGGCAATGCTGATCCCCCATCAATATTCTCTACTGCGGAGTACTTGGACTCGGCGGGCATGAGCTTCCGACTGATGTAGATCACCGGGTGTTTATTTCCCTACTGGTTTGGGACAGGACAGCCCTATCCCAGTTTTGGAAGCATCTGTCTTGAGTATGAAGAGACAGACTAAATCTGATGCATGTACAATTGGTGATGCTCGTTTCAGGGATTCGAAAGCAATCTCTGCTTCCGGTGTCCAGATCAATTTATCTGGCTGCCCCTTCTTAGTCAGGTCTGTCCTGGGGTATGGCTATCAAAGATAAATTGGGAATGAAGTATCTACAATAGCCCGCATCATTATAGGGTGGTTGTGTACACACAGTGCCAACACACATTTATGTTCAAACTACTTGTAAAAGTGCATGTAGCATTATATGACCCCTTTAAGTATTGACTCAGAAGTATGTGGGCATCTTTTTGTCGGTGCTGTTGCCATGGTGAATCATAATTCCAGAGATCCACTAATCATGGCTTTTCATAGTCATGGTGCACGCTCTAAACTCAGAGTCAGCCTACTCCGAGTGGATTGAACTAACACCATTCAGTTGTTCTGAAACTGAAAACTCAGGAGTTTCCCATCTCAGGGTAAATTAACCCAGAGTTAGAGTTTCAGCTCAGAGTTGGTTGAACCTCCCTATTGAAACTAGCCCTGGGTAATATATACTATATCTGAATGATGCAGTGCTAACTGACATAGCATTTATTACAGCAGCCTAAAGAAACTATAACATATATTGTCTGCCTTATTCTGTGATTTATAAAAATAAATGCAAAAATCATAAATTTGACAATTACGAAAATATAGAAAATAATATTACAAAAAATTGTTTTCATCAGATGTTATAGCCAATTAAAAAAGAGATGAGAAACAATGCCCAAATGTTGATAGGTATGCTCCCTCATCTATCACACCTGATTCAGCTCATCAGCTCATTAATGGAGAATACAAGAAATGAAGTGGGTGTGCCAGATATAGGGAGACATTTAAAATATGCAGTGCTGGGGTACTCCATGGACAGGTTTGGAAACCACTGAAATAGACGTTTCAGTATCAGGGCTCCCTATCGCTGTGTAGCCAATAAATGTATAAAACTTTATGTAGATTTCATTCTAAATGTGTGAGTACACACAAAAGGTTGCAGATGTATAAAGACGAGTATGCCAGATCCTGCGCAAAATTACCTTTGTCAGTGGAAGATATGAATTTGTCAGTGTGCGTATATGAATGTCCACCCTGTCTCCTCCCCGAAATAACCACATGCGGCCAAGTTCTAGTATGCATTATGTCATCTGCATATCATTTTCATGCATATTCCATCCACGTGACACCAAATTGAATGCAGGTAAAGGCTACAGTACATTAGGAAAATGAGATACGGACTATAAATGTCTTTTGAGACTTTATTGCTATTCAGCGTCCTTAAAAATGCATTTCATAGAAAATATTCAGAGTTCTTCTCATTCTTTTCCACTGGTCAAATATTATTTTAAATTGTTTTAAACAAATAAAATGTACGCAATTTTGTCTATAAGGTAAATGTATATTTTAAGGGAAAGACATATTTTTTTCAGTGTAAATAAATGTCTGACTCACCGCGTCAATAACAATTTTTCTTTTAAAATAAAACATGTATATCTGACAATTTCCATCAAATTCTATTTTTTAAATACAATGGTGTTTGTTGCAATATTGGTGTTACGTGTATGTGTGACATGTGTATCTTGAGTCCATAGGTGGCGTTGTGGGGATTCCCATTTCGAGAGTCGCATGACGTCACAAATGACTCCGGATAAATAGGCTGTGAGGCACAATGGAAGGTCTCTCTGTTGCTCTGCTCTCCCATTCTTCTCGTAATCGTCTTTCTCATCGCCTCGTTGGGGCTATGTTGTTATTTTTCGTTATGCCTGGGTTCACTTTGTGAATATGTGTTTTGATACGTGTTATTCTTATTTTCTTATCGGCAGCGGGTAGAGTGTTTATTTCTTAGCTCACGTTTTGTTTAGTTAGTAAGAGTTGAGGGAGGGAAGCAGGTGTCCGGAAGACTCACCCGTTCTTATTTTTACTTCGGGAGACAGGTAAGAACTTTGCTCCGAGAACAGGTGTAGTTAGGGGTCTGTTTCCTTAGCTTTCCTACCCGTGAGTTGATTACGTATTTGTTATAAATTATTCTTTGTGAATTGCTGTGCATTCCTTTTTGAATGTTTGAGTGGAAACCAGTACTTGAATTAAATAAGAGGTGTTTCTTTGAAATTCACATCAGGTGTTGTGGTTCTTTAATATGTTCGGCCTGTGTCCTTTAATTGATTGTTTGAATTAACGAGCCTTAAAGTGGTTATGGGCCGTAACATTTGGGAAGAGCACAAAAGGGATTCTGGCTAATGTCTGTGGCGTGGACACCTGTGCAGAATTTCTACAGCTACTGTCACGGACCTGTTCAAACCAGCCAATGGACTGTTTGATCAACGAGCGCGTCCTTATGTCTGTCAAAGCCATCAGATGAAGTTCACACCAATGATCATTAGTCAAAAAATATTTTCTCAGAACATGAGTTTTAGAACACAATTTAAAGCGAAGTTGTCATGCACCAAGCAATCCGCGCTGTGATTAAATCATTAAAACACTGCATATGTAACGGATGTATGCCAGTAAGGGCTGTGTGTAAACCTCACTCTCCTGACCTCAAAATGAGGCGCTCTAGCGACTGATGCTAGAGGCTGTAGCCTTTGGCGTTCCTTGTTAGAGCGCCCACCTCCCTGCACAGGAATCCTGGGTTCGAGACCCACTTGGTGTGATGGTGTGGACCCGGGGGGGTGTAACATTGGTGCCGTGACCAGGACGGGAGTGAGGTTTAGGGGGGTGAGTGTAACGGATGTATGCCAGTAAGGGCTGTGTGTAAACCTCGCTCTCCTGACCTCAAAATGAGGCGCTCTAGAGGTTGTAGCCTTTGGCGTTCCTTGTTAGAGCGCCCGCCTCCCGCGCCAGAATCCCAGGTTCGAGACCCGCTCGGAGCAAGAACGAGTTAGGATGGTGTGCACCTGGGGGAGGTTACACATACAACAGGAAAAAATTTCAAAAGCAGCATATACACTACAAATATTTATATATAAATTCATATAAAAAAATGTACTTCTGGATAATGAAATGAAAACCTTCATGAAAGTTCACTGATTAACTCATTAATGAGAGTCATACTTAATCTAAATGCATATACCAAATGTAAAACTGACTTCAAAAATATTTATGTTTACTAAATTATTTTGCTCACTCCAGTAAAAGAGTGTGTGCACGTATGGTCTTGAGCGTCCATAAGGTGCGCACATATTTACGCATAGTTTACTTTTTATAAATCCCGATATGTGCTTGGAAAATTGCGAGTGCTAATTGTATGCTGCGTTTACTCCAGGCCCCGGGTGTGGCTGTACAGGAGCAGGAATGAGAAACCTGCTTTACAGATTTGCAGACACACCCGTTTTACACACGTCACTTAAACACAGCAGCAGGAAAAAGGAGTCACATGATTCCAGGGAAAGAGAAACTGAAGTGTAGTTAAGCTGTTCTGTGTTTGTGTCTCTGTATTCGCGCAGTAAAATGGCAGAAGCCAGCTTTTTTCAGGATGAATTCACTTGTCCAGTGTGTGTGGATCTCCTGAAGGATCCAGTGGCCATTCCCTGTGGACACAGTTACTGTAAGATCTGTATTACAGGCTGCTGGGATCAGGAAGATCAGGTGAGAGTCTACAGCTGCCCTCAGTGCAGACAGACCTTCAGTCCAAGACCTGCTTTAGCTAGAAACACCATCTTGGCTAAAGTGGTGGAGAAACTGAAGAAGATCAAACTACCTGCTGACTGTTATCCTGGAGATGGAGATGTGCAGTGTGACGTCTGTACTGGAAGAAAATACAAAGCCATCAAGTCCTGTCTGGTGTGTCTGAACTCTTACTGTCAGAGTCACCTTGAACAGCATGAGAGTTTCTTTAAAGGAAAGAGACACAACCTGATTGAAGCCACTGGACGACTGCAGGAGATGATCTGCCAGAAACATGAGAAGCTCCTTGAGGTTTTCTGTCGCACTGATCAGAAATGTATATGTGTGCTGTGTATACATGAAAACCACGACATTGTATCAGCTGCAGCACAGAGAACAGAGAAACAGGTATTTAACATTAGACATTAATGAAATATTGCTGACATGTTTCACACGTTAATATTGGCACCCATGTTAATAGCTTACACACTGTGTTCATCAGAAGAAAAGAATAGCAGCTGCAAGAACAGTTTCACTGTTCGCTGAAAACGCACTGTAAACCTTTATCAACAAGTTTTTGTAAAATGGCTTTAAGCAACATCAAATAATGGAGTGAACTATTCACCTGTTATTTGACAAAACATATATTTCCATCAGTCAAAATTTAAATGCACTGACAGATGACTTTCTATTCAGTAACTTTTTACCAAATCCAGATGATTTCAGTCATTTACAGCTTCACTTTGGCTTGTGTTCAGTGTAGAATCATTATCATTTGAACATCAATCCTAAGCCCCTTCTCATGTAAATCAGATTTCACGACAATCAAGGTTGAAATAGTTGTCAGTGACTAACTGCCAATGAAAATTGATGGCCGTTATCAACAGAAAAACTCAATGAAGTTATCCATAGTTTGTTTGATTGTTTGTTTTTCTATGTAGAGCTGCAGCTCTGCTACACAGCAGAAGCATTGTCAGTGTGAACTTGTCAGATTCACATTTGACCCTACAGCCATTGGTTATCACTTCAAATAAGTAAACTTTAAACTGCCCCAACCTATTTTTACTAGATTGATCTGTTCACATTGTAAGGCTAGAAGAACCCCAGACGCTTTGATCTCATGAGATACGGAAAATACAAACACGGTGTATTAAAATACAAGTATTTATTTCCACATCTCACCGAGAGAGCATGCAGGAAAGCTTTTTCTTAATTATTATTCCTTCACGTTCCTTCTTTCCCACCCATCCTTCCCTTTAATAAGTTCACTCAAAATGGTCAAGATCATAATATAATGTTGTACATGAATTTAGGTGATATTCACAGTCATGTTATCATTTGAAATGTCTCAGTGCACCTGGTGTAATGGTCTCATTCCCACAAGAAGAAAGCTAAGAAGTATTAAAACTTAGAGTTTAGAAATGTTTTTATTGTAGAGAGGGTATGCCCTCTCCCAGTGTCTTTCATGAAAATTACCATCTGTCCCCAAAAGGTTTCATCTCCCCACATAGAGCTTGACCGATGCAAATTCCAACTATTAGTTCTTCCCTCCATTTTACTTAAGGAAAAGTTGCGAAAGTCTCAGGGCGATTCTGCCACCAATTAAGCACTTTTAGCTTTCAGATTTATCATTGAAAATTTGATGTCTTGAATTAATTATCTTTTAATTGATTATGTAAATGGCATGATACATGTTTCATTCTTATTTACTCTGAAATTACTGGCTCTAGTATAATATGTTGTTTCCATGTTACTGCAAATCTATATAGGGTTAGTAACGGACTGAAGTCCAGCTTTAGGTGGAGCATGGGTGTAAAGGTCATTGCATACTGAGTCCGAAATTTTCGTATAAGTTTTTTTTTTTGTTAGTTTTTTTGTATTCCTCATCCTTTCCTATCAAAGTGCTTGATACGGATGTGAAAATTGAAGTTGATCTGAATTTTTTTTATGAGGGACGAATGTTTCGGAAATTTTCACATGCGTTTTTTGATATTCGTAATCCAAAATTGGGTCCATCTAATCCTAAAATAAAGAGAGGACGGAGAGTTCTGCCTCTGTATTAAGATCAGCGGGATTATCACGGTCGATTCAAAGTTTACTTCAGGATGTCAGAGGCTCAGTTTGATGCTAGCTATACTAGAGCCACATATTCAAAAGAAGACCATCAATTTCTGTGAACTCAGTGTGCAAGGATCTATTTACAGCGCTTTGTAATGCGAGATGAAGTGGATACTAGATTTTGGGGTTCACTTGTACGGTGGGACTGAACTGTCAAAACTACGGTGGCCGAGAGAGCTCAATGCGCTACAACTTCAGAAAACACATGCAAATAAAAAAAACCCAGCAAATCAAGAAAACATTTTCATCATTTTGACAGCAGATGGTGCAAATGCTCACAACACAACCAAATACATTTTATTTGCAGCGCGTTTCTTTTTTTGGTTGTGTTGTGAGCATTTGCAACGTGTGTGTTGTCAAATTGACGAAAGTGTTAATATATTGACGTTAGTCGTGTTAATATACAAGACATTTAATAAGAAAGACTGATTGATATACCTGCATTCTTCAAGTGATAATTCATTGTTTATTATGTTGACCTTAAGAATAAGAGGGGAGGAAATGTTGTGTATGTTGTTAACGTTGTTTATTTAATCTCCCAGAATGCAGTGTTACGTTGAATCCGGAAGTGTACCGGTGAAAGTTGTTATATGAAAAACCAAGTAAAGAGAGCAGTCACGTTAAACCAGAGCAAGTGTCATTTTTGTCTAAATGTGCCGTACATTACTTCCAAAGATACAACATCTACCACTAGTCCACTGTGAATAAATCAACATCCGAATCCATGATTTTTATCACTGAGGTGATATGTACATTTATTTTTACAGACATCCATATGAGAAACAATTACCGTCTGAATCAGGCTATTGAGCCAGTTAGGTGGACTTTGCAACATGATGATTTAGTGACAGTACTTTTCTGTGAGATTTACAATCATCCGTTTGTCCTTCAGCACCAGCTGAAGGAGACACAGAAGACGCTCCAGCAGAGAATCCAGAAGAGAGAGAAAGATCTCCATCAGCTGAGAGAGGCTGTGGAGTCTCATGAGGTGAGTCTGGAGAAGAAAAGTTTGTCTCAGTCTCAGTTCAGACTCACTGATAGTGTCGGGGAAAGTTACTTTTAAAAGTAATGCATAACGATATTGTATTACTCCATAAAAAAGTTACTAATTGCATTACTTAGTTTCTTTTTATGGAAAGTAATGCATTACATTACTGTTGCGTTACCTTTTAATTCTGGACAGGGCTTAATTGTTTGTTTTTAATATATAAAGTTATATTTTTGGCAGATGAAAAAGCCCTTTCACACCAAAAGTTAAATGAATAAGGCAGATGTAAATTCACATCTTTGTAGTTTAACCCAGAAGAACAAAAAGTCCAAAACTCTTCAGCAATAAAAAAAAAACACGCAGCGGTGGAAAGGGTACAAAAATATTCTACTCAAGTAAAAGTACCATTACAGTAACGCAAGTAAATGTAATTCGTTACTTTCCACCTCTGCCCACATGTTAGGCTACACTTTATTTTTACAGTCCACTTTAGACATTATACTAACTAACTTTGCAACTACATGTCAACTGAATTCTCATTAATTCACAACTACATATCTACTAGCTCCCAGAGTACATCGTTAGGTTCAGGGTTAGTAGAATAAGTTAAAATATACTTGCAAAGTTTCTCATAGTCAGTATGTTGTAGACCCATCAAAATAAAGTGTTGATTTTAAATAATAATTTTAAAGCAGACAGTCTACTAATACTCTAATGACTGCTAGTTGACATGTAGTTACAAAGTTACTTACTGATAGTAGAATCTCTAAAGTGGACTTTCAAAATAAAGTGTTACCAGCACTGGTTAATAAATGGGATTAAATACATAAAGAATATTTCAAATATTCATTTATTGCAGGATTGCATCATATCCTGAGTTTGCATTTCACTACATTAATTTACATTCATAAGTCTAGAACTACAGTAAGATCAAGTTCACACAGCACACCCAATGCCTCTGCACTTACTCCTGATTTCTCTCAATATGGCAACACGATATCTGTCTGTCAAGACATGGAAAAGAAAGGAACTGCATTACTTTTTTGAAAAAGTAACTCAGATATTTCTTTATAAATTAAAAAGTAATGAGTTACTTTACTAGTTACTTCAAAAAAGTAATCTGATTATGCAACTCACATTACTTGTAATGCATTACCCCAATACTGCTCACTGAAGCCTTATCACTGTTTGTCCTAACAGCTCTCTGCACAGACAGCAGTGGAGGACAGTGAGATAATCTTTACTGAGCTCATCTGCTCCATTGAGAGAAGCTGCTCTGAGCTGATACGGCTAATCAGAGATCAGGAAAAGCAAGCAGTGAGTCGAGCTGAAGGACGACTGGAGCGACTGGAGCAGGAGATCAATGATCTGAGGAGGAGAGACGCTGAGCTGGAGCAGCTTTCACACACACAGGATCACATCCAGTTCCTGCAGGTAACACAGATCTAGAAGAACAGCGTCACAGTAGACTTAAGCAGATCCTGCAGGTAACACAGAACTAGAAGAACAGGGTCATAGTGGACTTGATCAGATCCTGCAGGTAACACAGATCTAGAAGAACAGCGTCATAGTGGACTTGAGCAGATTCTGCAGGTAACACATATCTAGAAGAACAGGGTCATAGTGGACTTGAGCAGATTCTGCAGGTAACACATATCTAGAAGAACAGGGTCATAGTGGACTTGAGCAGATTCTGCAGGTAACACAGATCTAGAAGAACAGGGTCATTGTGGACTTGAGCAGATCCTGCAGGTAACACAGATCTAGAAGAACAGGGTCATTGTGGACTTGAGCAGATCCTGCAGGTAACACAGATCTAGAAGAACAGGGTCATAGTGGACTTGAGCAGATCCTGCAGGTAACACAGATCTAGAAGAACAGGGTCATAGTGGACTTGAGCAGATCCTGCAGGTAACACAGATCTAGAAGAACAGGGTCATAGTGGACTTGAGCAGATCCTGCAGGTAACACAGATCTAGAAGAACAGCGTCACAGTAGACTTGAGCAGATCCTGCAGGTAACACAGATCTAGAAGAACAGGGTCATAGTGAACTTGAGCAGATCCTGCAGGTAACACAGATCTAGAAGAACAGCGTCATAGTGGACTTGAGCAGATCCTGCAGGTAACACAGATCTAGAAGAACAGGGTCATAGTGGACTTGAGCAGATCCTGCAGGTAACACAGATCTAGAAGAACAGCGTCACAGTGGACTTAAGCAGATCCTGCAGGTAACACAGATCTAGAAGAACAGGGTCACAGTGGACTTGAGCAGATCCTGCAGGTAACACAGATCTAGAAGAACAGGGTCACAGTGGACTTGAGCAGATCCTGCAGGTAACACAGATCTAGAAGAACAGCGTCATAGTGGACTTGAGCAGATCCTGCAGGTAACACAGATCTAGAAGAACAGCGTCATAGTGGACTTGAGCAGATTCTGCAGGTAACACATATCTAGAAGAACAGGGTCATAGTGGACTTGAGCAGATCCTGCAGGTAACACAGATCTAGAAGAACAGGGTCATAGTGGACTTGAGCAGATCCTGCAGGTAACACAGATCTAGAAGAACAGGGTCACAGTGGACTTGAGCAGATCCTGCAGGTAACACAGATCTAGAAGAACAGCGTCATAGTGGACTTGAGCAGATCCTGCAGGTAACACAGATCTAGAAGAACAGCGTCATAGTGGACTTGAGCAGATCCTGCAGGTAACACATATCTAGAAGAACAGGGTCATAGTGGACTTGAGCAGATTCTGCAGGTAACACAGATCTAGAAGAACAGGGTCATTGTGGACTTGATCAGATCCTGCAGGTAACACAGATCTAGAAGAACAGGGTCATAGTGGACATGAGCAGATCCTGCAGGTAACACAGATCTAGAAGAACAGGGTCATAGTGGACTTGAGCAGATCCTGCAGGTAACACAGATCTAGAAGAACAGGGTCATAGTGGACTTGAGCAGATCCTGCAGGTAACACAGATCTAGAAGAACAGGGTCATAGTGGACATGAGCAGATCCTGCAGGTAACACAGATCTAGAAGAACAGGGTCATAGTGGACTTGAGCAGATTCTGCAGGTAACACAGATCTAGAAGAACAGGGTCATTGTGGACTTGAGCAGATCCTGCAGGTAACACAGATCTAGAAGAACAGGGTCATAGTGGACTTGAGCAGATCCTGCAGGTAACACAGATCTAGAAGAACAGGGTCATAGTGGACTTGAGCAGATCCTGCAGGTAACACAGATCTAGAAGAACAGGGTCATAGTGGACTTGAGCAGATCCTGCAGGTAACACAGATCTAGAAGAACAGGGTCATAGTGGACTTGAGCAGATCCTGCAGGTAACACAGATCTAGAAGAACAGGGTCATAGTGGACTTGAGCAGATCCTGCAGGTAACACAGATCTAGAAGAACAGGGTCACAGTGGACTTGAGCAGATCCTGCAGGTAACACAGATCTAGAAGAACAGGCGTCACAGTAGACTTGAGCAGATCCTGCAGGTAACACAGATCTAGAAGAACAGCGTCACAGTAGACTTAAGCAGATCCTGCAGGTAACACAGATCTAGAAGAACAGCGTCACAGTAGACTTAAGCAGATCCTGCAGGTAACACAGATCTAGAAGAACAGGGTCATAGTGGACTTAAGCAGATCCTGCAGGTAACACAGATCTAGAAGAACAGGGTCATAGTGGACTTGAGCAGATCCTGCAGGTAACACAGATCTAGAAGAACAGGGTCACAGTGGACTTGAGCAGATCCTGCAGGTAACACAGATCTAGAAGAACAGCGTCACAGTGGACTTGAGCAGATCCTGCAGGTAACACAGATCTAGAAGAACAGGGTCACAGTGGACTTGAGCAGATCCTGCAGGTAACACAGATCTAGAAGAACAGGGTCATAGTGGACTTGAGCAGATCCTGCAGGTAACACAGATCTAGAAGAACAGGGTCATAGTGGACTTGAGCAGATCCTGCAGGTAACACAGATCTAGAAGAACAGGGTCATAGTGGACTTGAGCAGATCCTGCAGGTAACACAGATCTAGAAGAACAGGGTCATAGTGGACTTGAGCAGATCCTGCAGGTAACACAGATCTAGAAGAACAGGGTCATAGTGGACTTGAGCAGATCCTGCAGGTAACACAGATCTAGAAGAACAGGGTCATAGTGGACTTGAGCAGATCCTGCAGGTAACACAGATCTAGAAGAACAGGTCATAGTGGACTTGAGCAGATCCTGCAGGTAACACAGATCTAGAAGAACAGGTCAGTGGACTTGAGCAGATCCTGCAGGTAACACAGATCTAGAAGAACAGGGTCATAGTGAACTTGAGCAGTTCCTGCAGGTAACACAGATCTAGAAGAACAGCGTCATAGTGGACTTGAGCAGATCCTGCAGGTAACACAGATCTAGAAGAACAGCGTCATAGTGGACTTGAACAGATCCTGCAGGTAACACAGATCTAGAAGAACAGGGTCATAGTGGACTTGAGCAGATTCTGCAGGTAACAGACATATATAGAAGAACAGGGTCATAGTGGACTTGAGCAGATCCTGCAGGTAACATCAGATCTAGAAGAACGGGGTCATAGTGGACTTGAGCAGATCCTGCAGGTAACCCATATCTAGAAGAACAGATCATAGTGGACTTGAGCAGATCCTGCAGGTAACACAGATCTAGAAGAACAGCGTCATAGTGGACTTGAGCAGATCCTGCAGGTAACACAGATCTAGAAGAACAGCGTCATAGTGGACTTGATCAGATCCTGCAGGTAACACAGATCTAGAAGAACAGGGTCATAGTGGACTTGATCAGATCCTGCAGGTAACACAGATCTAGAAGAACAGGGTCATAGTGGCCAGAAGGACCTGATTGGTTGGATCAGGTGTGTATATCAGGGTTGGCCCTCCAGGAACTGAGTTTGACCCTCTTGGAATAGTTCACTTCCATAATAACACTTTCCTGATAATTTATTCACCCCATGTCATCCAAGATGTTCATGTCTTTATTTTTTCAGTTTCAAAAGAAATTATGTTTTTTAAGGAAACATTCCATATATATATATATGTATATATATACAGTAGAGGACCTCTATGGTTCCCAGTGGTTTGAACTTCAAAATTGAAGTTCTAATGCAGCTTCAAATTATTCTACACAGTCCCAGCGAGGAATATGCGTCTTATCTAGCAAAACGATAAGCCATTTTCTAAAAAAAATTATAAAATTTGTATACTTTTATTTATATTTTAATTCATATACTTTCTAATTTTCTCCTCCAACGTCAAAATTGTCTAGCATCGTTATTTTACCTTTTTTTGTAAAGGGTGTTTGGCTTTTTTTGCACGTTCACTTTATGAACAATGGGTCGGTACTTCTGCCAATGCCACACGTGACCTTTCCAACGTGACTACATAATGCATGAGTTTGGGCTGGTGCAAGATGAGCATTTGTGGTTAAAAGGTATATAAATTGTAATTTCTTTAGAAAATGACCAATAGTTTTGCTAGATAAGTCCCTTATTCCTTGGCTGGGATCAATGTAGATACTTTTTATGCTGCAACGAAACTGCAATTTGGAAGTTCAAACCGTTAAGAACCATAGAACTATACTATATGAAGAAAAATCCAGGAACATTTTCTAAATTTCTTTGCGACTGAAGAAAGAAAGACATGAACATCTTGAATGACATGGAATGTCATTCGCTGTACAAATCTGATGTTGGTGCAGGTTTTTGGGTGAAGTGTGGAGCTCATGAGATTGATTTGTGTTTTCTGTAGAGTTTCCAGTCTCTCTCAGCTCCTCCTGAATCTACAGACATAAATGACGATCTCTTCAGTTCTCTCGTCTCTTTTGATGATCTGAGAGAATCTGTCCATCAGCTGAGAGACAAACTGGAGGATTTCTGCAAAGAGGAGCTCAAGGAGATCTCAGACAGAGGTAAAGTCCTGGAGATTCATCTGATCTCAGAGACAAATTCACCATCATCTCATATCATGGAGAACATAGATGTAGGGATAGTTTTCTCTTGACATAATACATTTGTATTTATATAAAAAAAATGTCATATTTCTTATTTTAGTTTTTTTTTCTTATAAATTTTAACACACGTCTATCTTTTAAATTTACATTTATATCAACATATTGACAAACTGCAGGATGTGTGTGTGTGTGTGTGTTAGTATAATTTATATTATATAAATATATTCAATATATAAACATAACATATTTTTCTTATATATATATATATATATATATGTGTGTTTGTATTTATATATACATAATAAATATATACAGTTCACATACACACATATAATATGTAAACAAAAGCTTTTATTTTGTATGTGATTAATATAAAGTAATCGTTTGACAGCACTAATTAATGCATAAGGTATTTATGGCAGAAATCTTAGTCAAATATTTGAACAAATATTTGTCTTTTTGTGAACAAGACAAAGTATTTTACAAAAATATTTATAATTAGACATTTTTTTTATTTGAAATATTATTGGATAAATGGTAATGCTGTTTTTTTAAAAAGAGAACTACTTGTGTATACAATAGTTAAAACATGCTTAAAAACAGACCATTTGTTTCAGTGGCTACAACAGGTCCCTCTGTGAACTACAACCAGTCTCCAGCAGATTATTCACATCCTCTACATACTGCTGCAAATGTTACACCAACAAAGGCAATGGAGGTAATTCATGTAAACACAATATGTTCCACCTTATGGTAAAGGGGAAGAGAATCAATACATTATCATTTGTTTATCTCTGCAGGGCCCAGTATATGGAATGAATTGTCTTCTTCCACAGAAACATATGTATCTCTACCCACAAACACACACCCCACCTTATGTGGAAGAGGATGAGGATGGACCTCATTTTGAATCCATTGTGCCTCTACTTGATAAGGTTGATGTGAAATCTGGTGAGGAGGATGAAGAGGAGATGTTCTGCAAGAGAGCAAAACTCTTCAGATTTGACTCAGACACTAAAGAATGGAAAGAGCGGGGCATTGGTTGTATCAAAATCCTGAAACACAAAACCTCCGGGAAGGTTCGTCTCCTGATGAGGAGGGAGCAGGTTCTGAAAATCTGCACTAATCACTATATCACTACCGACATGGCCCTCAAACCAAATGCTGGATCTGACAGATCCTGGGTGTGGTACGCTATGGATTGGGCAGGTGAAATGCCGAAGGCTGAGCAGTTGGCCATTCATTTTAAAACAGCAGATGATGCAACACTGTTTAAAGTCAAATTTGAGGAGGCTCAAAAGTTCCTTTCAGAATCCCCACAAGGCCAACCGATTAAAAAGAAATGTGAGACTCCAGAGCCTCAGGTTTCATTCAAAGAAGTGGATCTCAAAACCCTGTTTTCCAAGAAGGAGGGCGAATGGGACTGCGATGTTTGCTGTGTAAGAAATGCTTCCACGTCTGTGGTGTGCGTGGCCTGCAGCAGTGCAGCTCCTTTTACAGCGAAGGTGAAAACTGTAGAAGAACTCAAAGGCTCTGCCCCTGTGGCTCCTCCTGCCAAATGGTTTTCCTTTGGACTTTCTGGAGATTACGCTAAGAACACTGCCAGCGCTGATGTCAGCTTGAAGGGCTTCACAATTGGATGTCGATTACCAGATTCTTTTAGGTTTGGATCGAAGGATGCTGCCGTGACATCTGCTGGCTTCGGAGCTCAGGCTACTAACAAAACAATTCAGACTGATGCACCACAACACAAGACAGTTCCAGCAGTCCCGTTTGGCACTGGATTTTATGCTAAGTTTGCCAAGAAAGAGGGTCAATGGGACTGTGACTCCTGCCTACTGAGGAATGATGCCTCAGCAACTAAATGTGTTTCTTGCAAAGCCCCCTGCAGCTTTGAAAAATGTAATGCAGCATCGCAAGATTGGATTGGTGCCCTGTTTCATAAAAACGATGGACAGTGGGATTGTGCCACTTGCCTCGTAAGAAATAAAGCTACGTCTACCCATTGTGTTTCATGTCAGACAGCAAACCCAAATATGAAAAACAAGACCTCTGATGCACCGTCAAGTCCCTCTTTTACCTTCAGTTTTGGTAGTTCTAGCAGCCAACCTGCTGTGACAGGATTTAAAGCCAGTTTCAGTCAAAGCACTGCTTTACAGTTCAGTACAAGTAAGGATAAAGCATCCTCAGAAGGCCTTACAATTGAGGCTGAAAAGTCATCAAGCAGTTTTTCATTTTCGAAGCCGGTGTCTGTTAGCGGATTTAAGTTTGGCATTGCAGGATCTGAGGCAAAACCATCAGACGGACATTCACAAAGTGGATCTGAATCTGACCTGCATCCAATCTCCTCAAAAATATCGCTGAGAAAATATTTTCTTCACAAAGAGAAAGAAAAAGAGGCAGCCCCATGTTCCTCAGATGAGTCTGTAGATAATGATAGTCACAGTAACAATCCCCTCTTTACTGGTAAACCTAACACCTTTAGTTTCGCTGACTTGGCACAAAGTAGTTTTCAGTTTGGCCAGAAGGATCCCACTTTCAAAGGCTTTGCCGGGGCTGGCGAGCAGCTCTTTACAGGGTTTCATTCTGGCCTCAGGACTGACATCTCCGACGATGAAGATGGAGAAATGTACAAAACAGAGGAGAATGACGATATTCAGTTTGAGCCTATTGTTCAGATGCCAGAGAAGATTGACCTTGTTACAGGTGAAGAAGATGAGAAAGTCTATGCCAACTCCTCTGTGCACATTACTCCTTCGCAGCCAGATCCAGTAACAAAAAAAATATTCTGCTTTGGCGAATCGTCCACAGGGATTAGTTTCAGTTTTCAGCCTATTCTCAGTCCTTCTAAGTCTCCATCTAAGCTAAACCAGAGCCTGAATTCAGTTGATACAGATGATGAGCAAGAAGCATCGCAGGAGGTAGAGCGAAATGGTCAGTACTTTGAACCTCTTGTGCCACTTCCTGATCTTGTTGATGTCTCAACAGGAGAGGAGAACGAGCGAGTCCTTTTCAGTCACCGGGCCAAGTTATACCGCTATGATAAAGATCTTAGTCTGTGGAAGAAACGAGGTATAGGAAACCTTAAAATACTACAACACTATGAAACAAAGCGTGTCAGACTCGTGATGAGACGGGACCAGGTCCTAAAACTGTGTGCAAACCATTGGATTGCTTCAAATATGAAGCTTGAGCCCATGAAAGGTGCCGAGAAAGCGTGGATCTGGAGTCCCTTTGATTTTGCTGAAGGGCAGGGCAAGGTGGAACAGTTAGCAGTGCGATTTAAACTGCAGGAAACTGCAAATGCTTTCAAAGAAGTCTTTGAAGAGGCAAAGAATGCACAGGAAAAAGACACTCTACTCGCCCCGTTTTCTGCATTTTCTAAACCAGATAGGACATCTGGTGCTGTACAGAAGATCTTTGGAAGCCCTTCACCATCAAAAGAAAAATCTCCTGTTATTATTCCCAGTTCAAAAGATGAAGAAACAGGTGCCTCAAGACTGAAGATCTCTGAACCAGCAGTGACCAGCCAGTCATCAGTTGGGACTCCTTTCAACATATCAACAAGAAGTAAGCTATGTTCTGTGACTGATCGTTTACAAATAAAACTGGCTGTCCAGCCCTGCTCCAAACGCACCTTCCTGCAGTATTGAAGTAGTCCTAAAGATTATGATTAGCTGGCTCAGGTGGCGTTCAGCCAAGGCTGGAGCTAAAGGCATCTCGGGTTTAGGTTGCAGATAGTTTCTTTATTTTTTTAATAAGGACATTCTTCACGTTCATAGTCTTGTTTGGGACAGTTGTTGGAGTTAGTGGATGTACATGGTGTGAGATGTAATTGATGACTGACTCATATTGCACAGCTGAGGTGGTAATGCAGTGTGTCACGTGTATATCAGATGTGCAGTACTGTATATGTGTCAATAATTCAGCAATTACTGTTTAGCTCACAGTAAGCATCATCTCAGGACGTGTTAATGCTCATGCGTTTAGGTTCTTAAATGCTCTTGCCTGTAAAACTATCCTCTAATTACAATCATAACGGTGTAATGGAGGGAAGCAGTACACATCGCATATCAAGTCGCATATCAAATTATTCTAAACATTGATCACATATGCCGGTTTTCATTCTGTCATGCATCCCTAATGAGCTCTTGTGACTATTAGTCAGCGATGTCCATCTCAGGGTTCGTACAGGTGCTGGAAATCCTTGAAAAGGCTTGAATTTTAATGGATCACACATGTTTCTGTTGAGCTTTTGTATGCTATGATGAAGAAGTGATGAAGAACCCTGTTGAAAAAAACAGCATATAATGGTTAGGTATGTTTTGAATCATGGCTGCTGGTTTGAGCTGGTTTAAGCTGGTCATGTGCTGGTCCTGAGCAGGAGCTAGTTTCTTAGGACCAGCACATGACCAGATAAGGACCAGCTTAAACCAGCTCATGACCAGCTAATCAGCCTAACCAGCATATGCTGTTTTTTTCAACAGGGAAATCTGCAAAACGGCAGACTTTTGTTCAGTGTGTGCACTCTCTTGAATTTTCTCATATAATGCAGATATGAAACGAGCGATCCATTTAGCAGTTTAGACAGTTAGATTAGACGCTATGAAATCCATGTTCAGATTAAATAGCAGTAAACGGTACAAGCAGCTTTGTGAAAGGAGACAGACTCAAGTATTACACTTATTTGAGCAGAATATCTCAAAAGAAATTGCTGAACTCCAACTCCATGTTTTCAGTACATCAGCATCAGATTGCATGTGAATGGTTACCAGGTTAGGAAGATTAAGTAAGCCACATTGATTTAAGAGAAAAGCACTGAGTGGGGGATTTTAGCTTTTGAAATCTGGCGCCTGCAGTCATGAAAGTTTGCCTATGCTTGCTTGTAACCAATGCAAGATAACAAACTATAAAATCAATGGGCAAATATTGTGACTCCAATTTTTAATTAAGCATATGACCTATGAGCGAGGATCGGGCTCAGAGAGTAAAGTTCAGCGACACTCATTCAAGCTGTCAGTCATCGTTTGCCTGCTGAATGTTGTTAAGCGCATGATGTGTGTTTGCGTGTTTGCTTTCCTTCAGCAGGTCTGTCTTTTGGATTCGCATCTGCGGATGGGTTTTCATTTGCAGAATTGCCAAAGAGTTCATCAGAATTTGCATTTGGTAAAAAAGGTGAGTGCTGTCTCTACCAGTTCACCAGTGTTTCTCATTGTACCTGTCTGATTCATTAAATAGAAGCGTTTGATTTTTTTTATATTAAACAGTGCAATCCAGTTCACAAGTCGTTCTACTGAGTCTTTGCTGAGCAATCATTTAATGTGAGATATACATTCTGTCACCTGAACCAAAGCACAAGAGAAAAACGTTGTTTGGCTTTTCTTGAAATGCTGCTTTCATCAGTATGAGGGCTGAAATCAATATTTACACGAAATAATACTATCAATTTTGATTTATTTTTCATTCCTTCAGAACACTTGTGACACTTTATACAACACTATTTATTCTGTGCTAGTAACCCTATTTCTGTCATGACAACTCTTGGAGGGATTTGCATGGTAATGTACATGACAGTGTTAATGTATTTGCTCTTGGCAGAATAGATCTGCTACACTGCTGCTGCTGCCTGTGTCTTCACGTCTATATGGTTGTTTACACATACAGAGGGAGACAGCAAAGTTGAGCAGCTGGCAGCCAAGTTCAAGACTACACAGCTGGCCGAGTCCTTCAGACCAGTGTTCACCGGCTGCCAGAGCCGCCTGTCGCAGAATGACGCCGCTCAGATGTCTGCCGCCGAGGTGCTTTCTCAAGAGTCCAACCCTGTGGTCTTCTTCGACATCGCCATAGATGGTGAGAATGCTGGAAGAATCGTCATGGAGCTATTTGCTCACATCGTACCCAGAACGGCAGAGAACTTCCGGGCTCTGTGTACAGGAGAGAAGGGTTTTGGTTACCGCCGGTCCAGCTTCCACAGGATCATCCCGGACTTCATGTGTCAGGTGAGGACATACCGTAATTATGTAAACTCACTGATGATGTGTTCTATATGAAGACAGCATGAATATTAATTTATATCAATGCCTTGACCGGATCAGTTTGTTGAAATAAATTCTCAATGTCAAAACAATCATTATTACAATTCTATAAATTCAACAAATAATGCACATCTGTCAGTAATGCCCAAGTTATTCTGCCGCACAGATGTCTTTTAACAGTTGTGTCCAAAGCAACTGAGGAGCAAGGTTATTATTATTATCAAAATTAAAACCTTAAAAACATATTTATGTTACTAAAAATTAACTGAAAATATGAAAAACTTTATTATGGGTTCCAGATAGTTTCAATTTTCATTTAAGTTGAAGAACTAAAATGACTAAAACCAAACAAATTGATGTAATAAACATGAATAAAAACTATATATGAAAAAAACTGTCTCTCAGGGTGGTGATATCACCAACCAGGATGGGACGGGAGGAAAATCCATCTACGGAGGTAAGTTTGAGGACGAGAGCTTCGAGGTGAGGCATACGGGGCCGGGGCTGCTGTCCATGGCCAACCGCGGCAGAGACACCAACAACTCACAGTTCTTCATCACCCTCAAGAAAGCAGAGCACTTGGACTTCAAGCATGTTGCCTTTGGATTTGTCAAAGACGGCATGGATGTGGTTAGGAGAATCGGAGAGCTGGGCGCTAAAGACGGGAAACCCACAAAAACCATCACCATCTCAGACTGTGGACAGATTATGTGAGATTTTCTACACAAACCAGTGTTCATCATGTTTGAGATTGTCTTCCCTGAGCTCTTGTTAAATCAGAACTTGCTTTTGCTTTTATTGTTGTCCTCTTTGTGTGTTAATAAAGTGGATAGCATTAGTTTACAATAAAATTCATGCATTGCAAAAAAGAAGAAAAAAACTATGAAAAAAATGTTTACCCCAGAGTTTCTTTGTATTTATAGGGGCTTAATTGAACTTAATAGGATGTGAATCTTTCCTTCTTATATATCTGTAATATTTCTGCAGTTCGCTTCACTGCCAGGTCCCATCCAAACATAAAATAAACATCTGCGTTAAACCATTTATTCAAAGAGTGTCATTATTGACAAAAAACTGCTGTGAAATGCTTCTGGGTCAGTTAAAAGCAAAGCTGCTTTATTTCTTCTTTAGTTTCAACAAATGTTTCAAGAAAACTGGTAACAAGCATTTAAGTTACAAGCAGTTAGATCACAAGTGATGAATACATGCTCTTTAAGGATATTTTCTTTTTACTTCATAGATTTGACCTGCATGAAATTGATAAAATTGTGCAAGACCGTATTGTGTGTTTTTATAGAAGTATATAATATATTCTACTGAATAAAATAATACACTGCCCTCTGTGAGCTGGGTCATTTATTGTATTATAATATATTTTCTATAGTGTCTTCATTTACTCCACAACCAGGGTTAATTGCCCAACAGCTGCATCACATATTAGTATAAATCACTAATTTCTGTTTTTGGATGACTTACTCAATATAAATGCAGAAACATATAATCAACAGCTATTATTGCTATATAGCTACTATATGGAGAAAAAGAGAGAAACAGAGAAAGAGGAGAGCTACCAACAGCTATTTGCTTACAATTTGCTGCCGTGACGATGAATATTTTATTTGAAGTTTTAGTGCACATATACACTATATGGCTCCACGGACGGTGCTGTCTTTGATTTTTTTCACAAGTTTTTATATTTGTATGGAATGATATGTAAAGAACTGTGAACAGTCAAAAGTGATAAGGTATAGCTAAGAGTGGTCCAGACCAATCTTACGAAAGTATGACATACAGAAGGTATACTTAAATAAGAACATTTTGGGAAACACATTAACGATGAGGTTCAGGTTAAGGTACATCTTAAGAACGACGTAGCCAGCGGAGAAGTGGAGAAGACAGAAAGAGACGGAGTGGCGACTCGGACGCGTGGACTGGGCTGAGGGGATAGCCAGAACGAACACAGAGAGTGGTCGTTAACCCCCACCTCCGGCATCCGCTGATTTTGGGGACCAATTGGCCAGCATGAGGACCAGATGTGGGCATGCCACGGGGTTGGCGAAACCCTGCCTTCTGTCTCTCTCTCTCTCCCCTCTTCTTCACCCTCACCCCGTATCTTTCTTCCTAGGTCCCGTGCCGGCGTTGTACCTAGGGCCCAGCCCCGATGGAGGGGAGGTCCGACACCGGAGTTGGCTGGCATGAGAACCCACGCTAGGGGGCGTGTCAGCCAGCCCAAGCACGGCATCTGTTCCCATTCCTCCGGTGTCTCCACGCCAATTCCTTGACTCACTTCCCGCCACTAGGGCTATGGGGAAGTTTGGGCCAGCCTGTTGGCGTTGCGGGGACCCGGGCCACTTTATTGATCGGTGTCCGGTGATGGAGGTGGGGACACTGGTCCGGGTTCCGGATGCCCCGCAGGCTGCCCCTGATCAGGCTGGCGGGTACCAAATACCTGTGAGGATTAAGGGGGGTACTTATTGGGCTTTGGTGGATTCAGGATGTAACCAAACCTCGATCCATCAAAGCCTAATTCAGCCCGAGCCATTGGATAAGAGCTGCATGGTTCGGGTGAGGTGTGTACACGGGGACGTGGTGAAGTATCCAGTAGTGCTTTTAGCTATCCAATTTCGGGGGCAAAAGCATAATGTGGAGGTGGCCGTTAACCCCCACCTCCGGCATCTGCTGATTTTGGGGACCAATTGGACAGCATTTAAAATTTTATTGGGAGTTTTGTGTATGGATGCCTCCTGTGGAAAAGAAAAGCCGGGAGGGAAGGCGGCCGTGCGAACGGGGGAGGCGGAGCCAGGACCCACTGAGGTGGCACCAGGGGAACGGAACGCAGTCGAAAGGCTAATCCTCACGGAGCGTGATGATTTTCCCCTGGAGCAGTCTCAGGACGAGTCACTGAAAAATGCTTTCAATCAGGTCCGTTCCATTGACGGTCAGCCTCTCCAGTCCGCACGGCCCCCTTACTACCCCTATTTTGCTATTTTAAAAGATAGCAAAATAGTCTATTTTAAAAGATAGGTTGTATCTTGCCTCCACAGGGCAAGATAAAGGGTTTTCCACAGGGTTTTCCCCCTTCGAGCTCCTGTATGGGCGCCAGCCCCACAGGGTGTTGGACGTCCTGAGAGAGACGTGGGAGGAGGGACCTTCGGAAAGCAAAAATTCAGCATGTGCTGGACCTGAGAACAAAACTCCACACCTTGGGGCAGCTCTCCATGGAGAATTTGTTACAGGCCCAGGACAAGCAGAGCCGGCTGTACAATCGGGGGACCAGATTACGCAATTTTGCACCAGGAGATAAAGTACTTGTATTACTCCCCACTTCTAGCTCTAAATTACTCGCCAAGTGGCAAGGACCTTTTGAGGTCACACGGCGGGTAGGAGATCTCAATTATGAGGTGATTCGAACGGACCGGAGCGGGGCACGTCAAATCTACCATCTCAACCTTCTGAAAAAGTGGAGCGAGGTGGAGCCGGTGATGCTGGCGACGGCGGTGAGTGGCGAGAACGATCTCGGGCCAGAGGTGAAAACCAAAATTACGTCACTCAAGTAGAAGCCCATTGTCTTTAGGAACAGCTGTTTCCAACAGGAACTGTCTCTAAAGGTGTGAAGAAAATGGTCCATACATTTAGAATGACATAAGAACAATACTCTTCGGGAACTTATTGTAGATTGTGGGATCTCCAGCGGGTGGTCCTGACAGTATTGATTGTTTCTAGCTATTTGCCTTTAGGTATACAGTTCTGTCTTAGAGGGAGAAGCTATGGAGAAACTAGGGAAAAGCTAGGACCCTTACAAGGATTAAGATTCTTGAAGACCGACAAGCTAACATTGCTGTTGAAAACCTGCTACACTGTTACCTTCAGTAAATTCTTCTCCACACAAGAACTCTGGTCAAATAAAAATATGTAATTAAAAATGAAAACAGGTCAAATTGTCTGACTGGGATTTTGGGGGAATTTTTGGTTATCAGCCTGGGAGAACCACATAACAGGGTTGCCAGATTCTCACAAACATTGCTACTCAAAACTAGCCCAAAACTAGGCCAATCGCATTTCGAGGGGGTCCCCCAATAATTTTTTTAGTGGGGTTCCCCTGGTATTTCAGAGGCTAAATATAATGTTTTTTCAACCCGCAGACATGAAAAACAACTCGCAGCAACAATGTTTAAATAGCCTAATTCCGTGTGAAAACAGTGAACTTGGCAACACTGCCATACAGTATTTCCAATCAGTAAAAAAGGTATGGCACAATAGGTCAGTATAGACTGAAGGATACAGCGTTAGAAAACAATTACAAATATACTGGCCAATGATGGTATATATCAAGCCAACTCATTAACTTAATACTGCGAAACTTACATTCCTATAAGTGGAAGGAAACCTAAACAAAGGCAGAGAAAACAACTAGACACTTCAAAGATTAGGGAAAATACAGTTGTAAGAAAAGCTATATGAGAGTATAAGAATCAACAAGAGGACAAAACAAAAACCCCATTTGTCCTGTTAATAGATTTTTCAGTAATTACAGCTGCGCTGTTCATTTGAGCAGGATTTTATTTGGATGCCTTGTTTCATAAATGTTAATAGAGGGGAAGGAACTGGTTCATACAGCGCTCGTTTACATCCTATTATTCGGACGGGCGTTCAGTCCGGCTTTAACGCTTCTGGCCCACGGCTAATTATTATAAAGGCCTGAATTTGGAAAAATAGATGTCATTCAATTCTGACTGCTGGCAACTGCGTTAGCATGCATGCTTTGTGTTTGTTTGAAGGATGAGGCAGTTTTACAAATAAGCCTTGATTCAATTTCCATTTATAGGGGGACAGTGGCCACTAATTACAGTCAAATCTATTTTTTTATCTCGTTTGGCAGCAAACCGAGTGCCTCCAGCAAAAGAACATACTTCATCCCTTTACCCCTCTAATAAATATTTATTCAGTGGAAGCTGTAATCATGCTTTTCATCGTTACATCATTTTGTCTAAAATAGCCATACAATGAGGTCATAATGGAATCAAGATAATGAAGATAATGTAACAGATTATACTTGGCATGACATTTTATACATTTTGATCACTTGTCTCTTAAGATAGGAATGAAAATTTGACTTTGAATATAAATAGTTTTCTTTATTTCTGTCCCGAAGCATAATTTGTCTAAGAACAATGCTGAATATTTTCACACTGAGGGATGTTGTAGAATTGTCCTTGTTCAAAATGAATTGCTCTGAGGAGGTTTTGAAGCCAGAAAGGCCTTTCTTAACAAGTTAACAAAAGGCAGAGTAATGTTCGAACACCACTCCAGAGTCTCTTCTCAAACACACACACGGACACACACACACAGCGTTTCATATATGCACCATGTATTTTTTGGACAAGAATCTTTTACCATATGAGTTCTTGGAGGATGATCAATAGCTGTCATGTCTGTATTTCTAGGTCCTGAACAGATTCTCTCCATATATGAGTGTTTTTCACTGCAGTCCTTAACACACAGGTACTACACACAGTCAGATTAATATCAGTAGATAGTAGTAGAATAGTTTCCTCTCATGAATAAGCATAATTCTATCAATTATATTGATTCAAGACTTATGAAAATATTCTACAGGAGCTTCCTCAGTTTTTTGTTTAACCGAATCATCTCTTGCTACACAACTCATATTTACAAAAATACACTCTCTTCCACCTTTAAATGTACACTACTCAACACCAGTGCTGTAACACAGTAAATGAGTGAGACGGTAAAAGATGGAGCACCCTCAGTAAATTCAGAAGCACCCTCTGGGATTTGATTCTGGAACCAGGCATGTTTCAAGTTCAAAAAGACTTTCAGATCCCATTTTAAGTGGATTTCAGGTCTCAAAACATCTACGAGACAGAAGAAACTGCTGTAAAAGAGCAGACGTAGAGTATACACATGACTGGGTTACTGAAAACAATTAACTGTAAGTCTATTCTCATGTGGTGCTTAGGTTTTTCTTCTTATAGGAGCCAATGGTACCTTATTTGACATTTCTGCAAGACTTAGTTCAGTATTGCATCTGTAGAAGCTGAGGAGGAAACCACTAATGAAGTAGTGATGAAAATAAAGAGAACTGCAAAGGGAAGAAAGATGACAGATGGCCAGAGAAGAAAGCAGAGGTCAAACAGAGAATAAAAGCATGGTGAAATAGTGGTAGCAAGAGGCAATGAAGTTAACTAGCATGTTAGTTGCAATCCAAATGCTACAACATTGGTATTGTCAATGAAGCATCTTAAAACCGAAAGAAAGAGCGTGGACGTTGCCTCATTGAACAAGAAGGGGACAAAAGTGCAGTGCAATGCAATTAAATGAAAAGATTAAATAAAGCATTTTTAATGCATTCACACCCAAGAAGTGAAAAAGAGAAAAATATGAAATTCTGATTTTTGCTCGACCTAGAGACACGCACGCAGGCACACTGATTATTGATTGCATTGATAATTAAGTGTAAGCATGAATGCACAATCAAACTGCATGCAAATAAATTCTCATGAGAGACACACGTCAGCTAAAGCCACACAGATCACTGATGGACAAATGCATCTTGCAGAAGAAAACGTATTAAGCAGCCATTGCAGGAGACTTCTAACCGTTGCTTTAGACATTAATAAACGTCCACACTGAAGACATTCAGGTTCACCTCTGAAAACAGCATCACTGGAGCATGCTGCGCGTGTGATTGTGTGAAATAAATGAGCTAATTTGAGAAACTAATTCAGTTCAAACCCGTTATGAAAAGACACTGGGTAAGAATGTTAACTTCAAACGTCAACCAATTAAATGAGTGGAAGCGTGAGGAAACAGCAATTAAACACTAAACCTGTGCACTTTAATATTTAGTGTTCATTTTCTGGCATTAGAGTTGGTTAGGGTGAATGAACTCAGTGCCATCAGTGAGATAAACGTCCTCCTTCTACAGTTTCGTTGGCGGTTATGAAACTCTTCATGTGTTTGGCAACCAGAAGTTTCATTTAGAAATCTGAAATCAGATTCCAGCGGTGGCAAGCATCGCTTATTAACAGTTCAGAAGAGTGGAAGCAGGAGAAAAGATGATGAAGAGAAGCCATTGTGAGTCTTCAGCGGAGTACACCAGAGACACACACATCTACTCTACCTGCTTTTTACCCATTTCCTTCATTTATTGCATTCGAAATGCTGAATTAGAAATATGAGTTGAAATCCAGGGTCTATAGCTGATTCTGTTACTGTCATAGTCTAATAAAAAAATATGAAAATACTGTCATCGTTTTTTCTCCCTCATATTGTTTCAAATCATGGTTAATCTTTGGAGCACAAGTGAAGATATTTTGTCTTGACTTGTACAAAGTCATGCAAAACTTTGATGCTTAAATATATGGTAAAAGTAATACGAATCGAATTTGAAGAGACACGTCTGCTTTATATGATGAACAGATTTCATTTAGTCTTTTATTGACATATATAATTTGAGTAACGCACATAGATAGAACTCATCAAATATGGTAAACTAACACTCAAACGTGGTACTGCTAAAGCACAAAGCTAAATGAAAGGAACACAAACATAAACAGCCTTTTGTCTCATCTCAGGGACGTGATAAAGATTGTATGTTTCGTGCAAAATAAATCTGCATGGATGAAGTCTAGAGTGAAAAGAGTTTGTCCCGTGCAGGATTATTCAGACTGAGTCAAACACAGTCTAAAGTGTTCATGAATCTGATTACACAGGTTGCTCTGTCTTTCCGATTCTCGGAAAAGATCTGGACTCCAGAAAGATGTGTTTCTTTGCCATTGTTCTGCAGTTAAGCTCTTTGTATGTCGTCACACTGCTGTGTGCTTTGAATGTGAACGGTCACATGTTCATTCTGTTTTAATGAAAAACTGTCGGGGCTGCAGATTAACTAGAGGATGTAGTCAAATGGTTTAACCCTGTAAAGCTTGATATGGGAAATAACAGCCAGAAATATATATTTGTAACCGGACCGCTTTACTGAACCTTAGACAAGATCTTTAGAATCAGAATGAGTTTTCTTGCCAGGTATGTTTACACACACGAGGAATGTGTTTCCATGAGAGAAGCTACCGCAGTGCAACAGGGCAAAAGATAATAAATAAGGAATAACAATATACAAATGGACAACTGTCGTGCAGGTATATCACATTGGACAGTTTTGCATGTACATGTATATTATGTGCAATTGAAATGTAGACTAGGTATGTGTGTTAGATGAATAGTGTGTGTGTTCTCCAATTATTGTCAAGTGTTCATGAGATGGATTGCCTGATTCAGTGCTATAGTCTAAACACAAAAAGCAATTGATTTAATCTGAGCGTCTGGGCCGATGTGTAATCAAACACAGTGATCTCTACAGGGAGAAGAAAGAAACAGAAGAGACGAGCAGGAGATCAAAGGTGCATTGGGTTTCTTATCAAATGCCAGCGTATGTAAATGAAGCCGTCAGGAGCACAAACCAGACACGATAAAGGCTTTTAATCTTCTCGAGCTGCTCATTTAAATAACTCAAGACAGAGAGAAAAACCCTGTCACAACATCCAGGAAAACGCTGCTTTCACTCAGGTCCAGTATACGATTCTCCTGCTGAGGGGAGGATTTAAACGAAATCACACGGACAAGCCGCATGGAAAAGCTAATCTAGGTGATGATTATGTGTCATACAGCACTGATGCACTGGACTTGAAGTTATTCTCTAAACACCTTTCCTATGGGCCTTCATGCATTTCAATACAGACAAAAAACTACATTTTGAAACATCAAAACTTGCATGAAGTCCCATATTTTCACGATTGTGAGAATTGGTAATCAAGTCAGTAATGACTTGAGTTTCAGTGATTGCCTCATTTCTAAAGAGCTGTAAAGTCCTATCATTGCTAAACAAGTCTCTCAAAATAAATAAAATCCCAACTCTGTGTAATACTGACAGGTTTCAGAGGCAGAAAGCACCGATCTTGCTCCATTAGCAGCACTAACTCTTACATGCGTTCGAGTGTTTGTCCTCTGTTGACTGTGATTTGTTCTGATAACACAGAGAAGTTCAGAGGTCAGTCAGTCAGTGAAGCATTAACCAGCCGCTGTAAATCCCTCTCAAACCTCACGGGTTTCAGCTTTGCCTCAGAGCTGGATCTGATGTGCACCGCGGCGGCGTTTCTGAGCGAGGTCCCGGGATGGTTTCTGTGGACGGGGGTCTTCTTCCCCGTGACGGCTCTCCTGCTGCTGCTCATCGCTGTCCTCGGCTGGAAACTCAGAGAGAGTAAGACACACTTCAATCTAGACACACAGCATATACACTACCTCAGGAGCGTAGCCATCGTTTCAGAAGTCTATATATATCACATTTCTGTAATGTATATAATTATTGAACAGTATGTTTTTTAAGAAGCCCCTTCTCTCCAAGCCTGCATTGATTTGATCCAAAATACAGTTGTACTGTACAACAGCTGCTTTCTATGTGAATATATTGAAAATGTTATTGATTTCTGTGATTAAAGCTGTATTTTCAGCAGCATTACTCCTGTCTTGTGTCACATGATCTTCAGAAATCGTTCTGATATGTTGCTCAAGAAACTTTTTAATTATTATTATTAATATTTCAAACAGTTTTCAGGATTCTTTGAGGAATATAAGGATCCAAAGATCAGCATTTATCTGAAATAAAAAGCTTTTATAAACTATATCATTTAAAAGCTTAGAGTCAGTATAATTATTATGGAAAATAAATTATAGAAATTAATACTTTTATTAAGCAAGGATGGTTTAAATTGATCATAAATTATGATAAAGACATTTATAATGTTACAAAAGATTTCTGTTTCAGATAAATGCTGTTCTTCTGAACTTTCTGTTCATCAAAGAAACATCTGCATATCATATAATAAATGTGTTATCAGAATGATTTATGAAGGATCGTGTGATTGGAGAAATTATGTTTCAGATTTGAAATCACAATCAATTAAAATATATTCAAATAGAAAACAGTTATTTTAAATAGTGGAAATACTTCAAATGTTTTGCTGTACTTTGGATCAAATAAATGCAGGCTTTTAGAGCAGAAGAGACTTCTTTAAAAACATTAATATTAATGTTCATAAACGTTTGACTAGTCGTGTATATGCAACATAAATTTTTCTCTTTAGCTTTTAATTGGCTTATAAATCAGATATACTGCTGGACATATTCATTAGTTTATAAACTACAAACACTTTTGAATCACATAATACAGCAGAATATTTTATATACTGTAATGAATGATATGTCACTTACTGCATTATTCATATACATTATTTATTACCTGGAGATGACTTGAAAAACACAAATAAACCCTATATTGCAGACCTGTCTATAAAATATTTTTGAGTACCAAAAATACTGGGGGGGGTTCCTAAAATAAATATATATCTTTGATCGCCCCCTGGAGGCAGGCTGGAGTACAGGTCAAACCACACCCTCTCCATGTAAATGAATGGGACTTATAAAAAAATACTTTATTTTATAAAAACATTTATTACACTTCAAATACAATTTTCCGAAATATGGTCTTGGTCATTTAGGTTGGTAGTTGTTATCAAGCTGATATATGTTCAATTGTTTATTTTTGTGATGAGTTTGATTTTAGCTAGTAATTTGAAGCTATAAAAACAGGGCGTGTCGTTAGGGTTGATTGGGTCCGCGGGAGTTTGATTCTGCGGCTCCACCTCACGACTCTACTGCGCAGACTCGGGCTCCAAATGACGTCATTTACTCAAGATGGCAGCAGCCGTACTGAGATGTATTCGCTTCACTTTTCTGTAGTAGAAAGAAGCGGAGACATTTACATTTATGCATTTAGCAGACGCTTTTATCCAAAGCGACTTACAGTGCATTCAGGATATACATATTTTTGTCAGTACATGTGTTCCCTGGGAATCGAACCCACAACCTGAGACGTGTCGTCCATCTTTTTTACAGTCTATGGGACAGAGGCGTAACCAGGGTTTTGCGTAGTTCAGAGTGACAAATCGTTCCAGCATACTTTGAGTTCAAAATGCAAATCCGTTACGCAAAATGCGTACAGGTTGGCAGGTCTGATATTGTTGCAATCGCAAATTCGTCCGTTTGTTTTCTGTGAAAAAACAGTTTTCATTCAGCCATAGCTGGACATTTGTCCACATTAGGAATATTTCCCGGTGCACTTTCTTCCTCCGGCGTCCAGTATGAATGAACACACGCTGCATGTAACGAGTGTTTAGCGCTCTGTGATGTTTATTTCGCCTTATTCTGGGTCCGAATAAAACATCAGGTCATGCGAAGACTATCCTGTGTCTTTGAATTTAAATCTATATTCATTCACACCGGCTCTTGAAAACCTTTACTCGAACACACTTGTCTGAAAAAGTGCGGGGGACGACTTTACGTGATATTTAAAGTGTGTGTGTGTTGGGTGGGGGGGGGGGGGGGGGGTAATCTACGCCCCTGCATTACCTTTCAAAAGTTTAAGGGCAATAAGACATTTTTAAAGGCTGAGTTTATTTGATCAAAAATATAGTAAAATTGTGAAATATTATTTCACTTTAAAACATCTGTTTTTTAATGTGAATCTATGTTAAACTGTAATTTATTTCTGTGATGCGCCAGTCTTCAGAGTCACATGATCTTCAGAAATCATTATAATATGATGCTCAAGAAGCATTTCTGATTATTATCAATGATGAAAACAGTCGTGCAGCACAATATTTTTGTGGAAACAGAGATACATTTTATTGTTCACTGTTCTTTGATGAATATAAAGTTTAATTAGCAAAATTATAAATGTTTTCACTGTCATTTGTGATCATTTTAATGCATCCTTGCATAACAGTCTCAATGGCAATAACGATAAATAATGAGTTTGAGTGAATGTGTAACTCTACATTATATTTATTTACAATGTGTATTTAATAAAATATATTTATGAGCTAGGTTTAAAAGCTTCAGCTTGACACTTAAATTAAACAATTTTGGGATTCAAACTTACAACAGTTGCATGCTTTTCAATATTTTGGCTTTCTGTCATAATGAGTGTTAAACCATCCCAGTCTTGATATCTGCACTAACATCAGTTAATCATGTTAATGCATCATCATCAACTTAAGAAACCAGCGGAACAAATTAGACAAACCTTTTCACCTTGATTTAAAAAATTGGCATTTTTCATCCCTTAATTACATTTATTAATTAAGTGTGTTGGAACAGCAAATAAAGAATGAAAGCAGCATTTGTGTAAATGTGTGATGAACCGATTATGAATAATAAAGTTTGAATGGCGATGTATTAAAGATGCGGTTTGATCAGATGCTAATGTAAGTTAGTATATTTGATACATAAAGCTCATGTAACTACAGAGGAACAAGCGGCGATTTCCCCAAAGAGTCGGTACGTTACAATTAGCTTCAGTGTTTAGTTTGCAAAGGTTTAAAGAAAGTTGAAAATCCTGCCATTTACTCAACCGAACCTAAATTAGTTTCTTTCTTCTGCTGAACACAAATGATGATATTTTGAAGTATCGGTAGTATTTTCGTAGTCATACTACGGCTACACGCAACTGTTTGCCTACACACATCAAAATATCTTAATTTGTGTTCAGCAGAAGAAAGAAACGAATTTAGGCTCGGTTGAGTAAATGGTTTCAGGTGCACTATACCTTCAGTAAAGCACTGACTGCAGATGAGAAGCCGAGTCAGAGCTTCTGGTGTCCGTGATGAGAGAGAGCTTGTGCTGCTGTTCATCAGACTGCCTTCTGTCTCCCAGCAGAGGAAGAGCTGGCCGCTACACCAGACCCTCGACGAACAGCCGTTCATCTGTGTCCCGGGCCGCGCCGCCGCCGATGAAGATCACCAGAGACCAACGAGAAGCTCTCCTCAAACAGCAGACTGTGGAAGTCTTGAGACACATGCATGTTATTTAGAAAGAAACCCGTGTCTCATGGTGAAGCTTCATCTCCAGACGTGTGCAGTGTTTGTAATGAATATCAAATCTCTTCGTTTACTGTATCAACTCTTTTATGAACGCAAAATCATTCAGTGTCCTACTCCTCTACATCAGAAATGGGACTTTTAGGCTTCAACTTGACCAGGATAAATGAGCAAAACCATAAAGAAGAAGCAATCTCCTGTTGGAGTCACACAGCATGCTGAACTTGAAGAGAATAAAAACCAGCTCGCAAGCTCAGACATCACAAAACTACCAAGGTCTTTGTGTTATTTCACAGCTCTCCTTATTCTGATTGCTGAGTTGCAACATAGAGTGAAATAAAAACAGCCTCTGAGAACTTCAGTATTACTTCTGCAATGAATAAAAAATGGTGGAGAATCTCCAGAAAACGCTGAAAATATGAAACTATATAAATGCATATTGCAATGTTTGGTGTTGTTGAAGTTGACCTGACCCTTCCAGCCAAATATACATTATTTTATGGACCAAAGTCATTTGTTGCATCCATTTGGAGCTTGCCGTGCACTAAACATGCATTCAGCAGTTTGATTTTTAAGCTTTAGGCATTAATAAAGAAGTAAACAAGCAGTGTTTTAGTTTAGAGTCATCTGAATGGTGCACACTCACATGAGACCAAGACTGCACTTAATCATTTCATATACACACTGTTTTAATTATATGGTACGTTCAGGTAAAATGGGACACAAGACCAATGGGTGGGGTGGGGGGGGGGGGGGGTGGTATGTCGCCTCCCTCAGTGATGCCCACATTGCTTCTTTTGTGTAGGTCAGGTAAAGCTAAATATCTACTGAGAGCACCTTGAATTTCAGACCGGAGTGCAATGAAGAATCCCATTAAACCCCCCAAAAACACCCAGCCAATCACTGAAGCAAGCAGTCTCAGGATTATTAGACAGTAAACAAACTTTAATTGGAAGAGTGTTACACAATGGGTCGGGTGGGGCATAAAAACATGACAAAGCTGCTTAAAAAAGAAAGAGATAGTCAATTCTACCATTAACTGCTATACACAGGGCTGACGGAGAAGGGAGCCGAGAGAGAGAGAGAGAGAGAGAGAGCAGGGAGCACGGGCCTCGCTCGACCGCTAAAAACATCTTCAATTCAATCTCATTTGTTCATTTAATCAAAGGTTTCTGAAACAAATTAAAAAGATTTAAAAGGGCAAACAGAGCGACCTCGTGGAAAACCATCGATATATATATATAAATGGGTTTCTACAAATACATATCTGAATATTGGTGCCGTAAAACGTCTGGAGATGAGAAAGTTCCCAAAGAGCTGCCTGGGTTTGATGGGGAGTTGTTGCTGAGAGACGTAGAAGCCGCTTGTCCTCTCCTCGGTCGACTGAGTGTGTGTTTGACTGCATAGAGGAATGATTGGCACTGCCGTTCACCAATGAAAATCATCCTGAGCTGGTCCCTTACAAACACACTGTGACATCAGCAAAGCCCGTCCATCTTTAGCCCCGCCCCCATCGTCAGCCCGCCCCCTCAACTTCATCTCCGTATGCTCACACGCTCCTAATATTACTACACAGTACTCCGCCACAAAGTGATCCATTACTCCTCCTCGTGAACTAGGAATGTGAATGACTACTTAACAATAAAAACAAAAAGACATCTGGTCTTCAGAAATGGTACAGACGATGAAAGAGATAAAACGAAAAATAAAATGCTACAAATGTTAGCTAAGTGGTTCTGGTTTGACCGACAGAAGATGAAGATGTGTTTCTGTAGAGGATCAGAGCCGCTCGTCTCTCCTCCACACGTCCTTCACCGGATGAACTCAGCTCTGCGAGAGAAGACAAACACAGTTAAAACTACCTAGGCCTGTTGACTCAATGCGTTTATTTGGTGTGATTAATTATGGAAAATACAACACTGTCCGTCATCTTACACTGATGCAGTTATAGAGCATAACATTAAAGATGTGATGGCAAAACAAAAACATCACCCTGTATGGGTTTGTCTTATATTTATAACAAAGGCAGCATCAGGACAGCATTCTTTCCTGACCATCTTCATGGTTGCAATTGATTGATATTGATTTTTTACAATAGCTCAATGAATATATGAAGCGATGATTCATTCTCCAATCTGAAGGAATGGAGCGAGTTTACATGGAGCGTTGTAATCGGTTTAAAAGCTCAACCCGAATGAAAAAGCTCCATATAAACTCCTCAATCGGAATAAAAATGCCCAAACCAAATAGTAAGCGGTTTGAGAGGGGTGGGATAAAACTTTCTATAAACCGAACAAAATAAATATTATGCCATGTAAACGTTTATTTGCATCTACGTGTGATTTCGGACACCTCCTCTTCACCTGGCATCCGTATCAGATCTCGCATCGGCCCATTCATCATTCCTTTGCAGATGCAGAAGATCTACACAAACTTTTTAACTGTGCTCTTGTGAACACTGAATTGATTTGCCACAACACGGTAACGTTATTCCGCACAGCTTCCGAGTTTGTATAGAACAAGGGTAGGCAACGTCGGTCCTGGCGTGCCGATGTCCTGCAGAGTTTAGCTCCAACCATGAAAAACCTCACCTGCCTGTAGCCCTAGTAAGGGCTTGATTAGCTTGTTCAGGTGTGTTTGATTAGGGTTGGAGCTAAACTTTACAGGACAGCGACACTCCAGGACTGACGTTGCCTACCTCTGGTATAGAACACGCATAATTAGCGGAATTGGATTTCTTCTGGGGCCATAAATCCCTCTATCAGTCCACACAAACGTGTATGACCGGCGACTCATGCGAAAGTTTAGTTTCATTCCAGGTCACTAAATTCGAGCAATACAACCCGCTTACACCAGTCCTTACTACGAACCTTCATACACACGCTTCTGCTTCTCTTCTGAGGAGAGAGGGTAGAAGAGATGTGCCTTACTGTGCGTTCATACCAGACGCGAATTGCGTGAATAAATCGCGCTATTCGCGCGTAGTTGGACGCTTGAACATTTTGAGTTTACTCGCTTCATTCGCGCGTGAAATTCACTACACAACAGACGCGAATTCGCATCATGGGAGGGGCTTCTGCCAGGCAGCTCCAGTCTCGTTGCAAAATGGCTGACATGGATTTTGTTGAGAGGGTAGCTGCGCTTTATGTTTTTTACAACTTACCAGATTGTCCGACCTCCTCACTCACTTTCTTCCAAGCAAGATCCTTTTTATTCCTGTTTTTGTAAAAGTACGAAGTAGTATCGTACAGCTTCGGTTATCCACATACAACCAGGATTAATTTGTCCTCCATTATTGTTTCGGATTTTCTGCCTCCGCTCGTAATGACGTCACTGCTAGAGCAAGCTCCTGATTGGTTAACGCGGCGCGAATATCCGCCAAAGTTCAGATCTTTCATCTTGTGCGAATTGCACGTGAAATGCCCCAAACACTCAATTCGTGCTGCATAATTTGCACGAATCGCGTCATTCACGCGAATAGCGCTGCAGGATTGTCTATCGCGTCTTTGCATTGACTTAGCATGTAAATCATTCGCGCGAAACGCTTCATTCGCATCTGGTGTGAACGCACCTTTAGAGATGCACAGCTACCAAAAAGGTCAGCTTCCTGTGCCCGTCTTTTCCTCATATCTTCCAGCAGTAGTATGCCTTCACATTCATGCTGTTGCTTGATTAAGAGCAACACTTTACATTAAAATAGCGTGCATAAGAAAATATGCAACTCCATGTTGACAACAGGACATGGTCTAATGTGTGCATGTCACAACGTCATTCTGATTGAAAGCGCCGGCACATGTAAACACCATATCGGATTAGATAACGTCTCATGTAAACAGTCCACCGAATCTTTCAATCGGACTGACAAAAAAGTGTATGATTCAGATTCACAAATACAGTCACTTTAACAAATCGATTCACGTGACTGGCTGCTGCCACCTACTGGAGCGTTTGTTTTTATATTTAGAGTATGATTTTTTTTATGCAACGTCGAATCGACATATTTTTAAAGCTACATTTTTGTAAGGTCTTCTTCAATGCAATTACTTTTTTTGGGGGGGGAGGGTCAAATGTGTAATTAATTTAATTTGATTAACTCATCACCACATCAGGCAATTATATTAAAAGTTGTGATCACTTGACATCCATTATATTAGCTAATGCACTGACCTAAAGTATTATTTTCATAAAGCGGCCAGCAGAACATGAAATATTCAGATAATTAGAAGATCCTTGACACACTTTACCCAACAGATGGCGTTCATTTAATTAACACTTCAGCTAAATCATTTCCATGATTGTTTTCACTGATAATGCATTTGTTGCTGAATACATTTGGTCATGTTTCCTGATGAGCCCCTTTTTTTATATATAAGGTCACATGACACAAATCATGGCATCTGCTAGATTGAGTTAATGATCTCAAAAACAGTGTTCAAACAGCACATACAGACTTTAACCCTTGAAAACTGATCCAGCACTCAAACTAGCCTACGTTTGGACGTTCAGCAGCGTTGCGAACACTTTTAGCATGATGTCAAACTCAACATGACGTACTGTATCGCTGATGAAACCCTGTAAACGCAGCGCTCCTCTCTGCATCTCCATCCCTCGGCCTGATTTTGACATGTTGAAATGAAACATCTGAGCCCGCTGCGGTCGTCCTCGGCTGGGATGGAGTACAGTCCGCCGGGCTCTAGATCTGAATACATGTCCTGCAGATCTCCCGGCCTGTGTGCAGCGGCAGAGCTGGGATATTTCTAATCCCAAAAACAACACTGTTGACACATCTGGAGGGAAGCGCCTTAAAAGGTCCCATATTGTCAAAACCGAAATGTCCTGGCTTTTTTTCATGATAACAGAGGTCTAGGGGATATGTAACTACAATTTAAGTTCAGTCCACACAGCCTGTATTAAGTAGCTGTGCTTTTTCACGAGTCCTTGTGACTTCTCTAAAAATGTGATGTCAGAACGACTCCGTCTCCAGCCACAATTAATCACCACAATGTATATACAACTACAAATGATTATATATAAATCGTCAGTTTGTTGTTTTACACACAAGCACACAGACAGTATTTCATACACGACATAGTCATGAGAAATCTTAAGATGCATCCATAACAACAAAAGACAATTTATTGAACCTTTTCTGATAAGAAGTGTGTGCTGCAATCGCGATCATATTTGACGATCGTTTCTGTCCAGTCTGTTCGTTTTATCTCGTTTAACCCCAGCTGTCGTGGTTCAGCAGGTATGCGATCAAATGTATAATATGAGGCTGTATTACGTCGATTCTGGCACCGAACATCACAACAAGATGATTTTTTAAGCTCCTTATGTATCCGAAGCTGCGCTAGTTCTCCCTTTGTTTTTCTTCCAGCTTGATGTAATTGTGACATCAGCCCTAACTAGCTACCTGTGATTGGCCTGGCCGTGCGTCACTCAGAAAACAACAGGCCAATCAGAAGAGAGGCTCATGAATATTAATTAGACGAGCCAAAATCGACCTGTTCTTAGAAGAGCTCATGAACGAGGAGCTGTAAAAATAGATTGAGATGGTTTTCGGTACTTTTACCGCAAATATATATTCTTAAGAAATGAAAATCTCAAATAAAACTCCAGAAAGCTGTACAATATGGGAGCTTTAATCTCTCAGAGGAGCTCATTGTTTGCTGGGGTGGAGGTCACGCTGGAGACGTGACCACTGTTAATAAGTCGCTGTAGAAACCCAATACTTTAATGGTTGTGTCGAAATAGCTCAAATCGAGAGCCAACGCAATGACATGTGAAATAAAACGTCCTCTTGTATTAAAGACGAGTGGCTTGATTACGTGCTGTAAATAGCGGAGGATGAGCACAGAACGGAAACAAAACTCAGAGACATTAGATCCGGTCACACACAGGTGCATTGTGCAAACTTTACTTTAGGGATGTTTAGATAGCTATAAGAATTCACGTTTTTATTTTTTATATTTTGTACTTACAGATGTCAGTTTAAATGCTTAAGTTGTTTTGATATTATATTATGTTAGGCCTATATTATAAACCTAATAAACAAGTTGTTTTTTTAATGGAGTCACTTATGCTCATCAAGGCTGTATTTATTTGATCAAAATACAGAAATAAAGACGTAATATTGTCAACTCTTAGGCCATGCAATTTCTAATATTGGTTTTCTATTTTAACATATTTTAAAATATAGTGTATTCCCGTAAGGCAAAGTTGAATTTCCATCATCATTACTCCAGTCTTCAGTGTCACATGATCTGCAGAAATCATAATAATATGCTGATTTATTATCAGTGTTGAAACTGTTGTGCTGCTTCATATTTTTTTAACCTTTCTTTCTTTGATTAGGCTAATAAAAAAAGTTAAAAAGAATATAAATATGTTCTAACAATATAAGTCTTTACTATCACCTTTTATTAATTTAACACATCCTTGCTGAATAAAAGTATTAATACAAAAAATAAAAATAAAGAACAATTTACTGACCCCAAACTTTTGAATAGTAGTGCATATTGTAACACAATTTTTTTTGTTGTTGAATAAACAGTTTTTTTAACTGTTTATTTCTCAAAGAATCCTGAAAAATATCAAATTTCCCAAAAAATATTAAGCAGAACAACTGTTTTCAACATTGATGATAAATTTGCATATTAGAGTGATTTCTGAAGGATCATGTGACACTGAAAATCCAGCTTTGCTTTACAGGAATAAATATTTAGAATAATATTCTAAAGTATATTAAAATAGAAAACTGTTATTTTAAATTACGATAATATGAAATATTATTCAGTATTTTTTTATCAAATATAAAAACAGCATTGATGAGCCAAAAAAAACGTCTTTAAAAAATGTACTCATCCCAAACGTTTCAATGGCAGTGTACTGTAAAAAATCTCAGGTAAGCAAAAATGTTGATCATTTAGTTACATCAAGAGTCAAATCAAATATAAATAGCACATTAAAGTTACAAATTACACTTTCTTTGTGTGCGTGCTGTACACGTCTTGGTATAAAGAATGTTTTTGCTCAGGTGACCGAAATGTCCGCCCAATAGAAAAATGATTTGCTCAGCAAGAAAAAAAATAGCGGGAACATTGGACATGACAGCGCTCACATGGGCACTAAAGCACTGCATCTGTTCATAACGAGGTCCTGGAACAAGCACTGCTGATGGACACGACTGCCTTAAAACTGACCCTGCACACCGAGTGACTTCAGGCACTCTCAGTATAGGATGCTTGTAAGGTTATTAATCAGTTGTGAAAACTGGCACACTGATAGAGGACAGTCCGAGCATTAACCACAGCAAAGTTGGAGTCTCTAACTCAAACCAATAGTGCCACCAACTCTCTGAATTTGCACTTACATTTATGATAACACATTTTTACCCAAAGGGCTAAAAACATTTTTTAAACCTTTTCAAACTCCTCCTCGACTGTTGCTCTGATTTTCACAAAAAAATTAATCAGATCACATTTTTAGACCAGTGAGAAAAATGTATGGAATTCAAGTCGATTAATTAAACCGTTCTCACGTAATGCGACAAAATAACTCAACAAAGAGCAAACCAAAACGAACTTGAGGCTATTTAGGCTCTGTCCCAAATGGAACACTTCATGTGCACTTGCGGTCTTATGGACTTACAATGGCCGCCGCGCCGCGAGACCGTAGACTGTCCCATTCCTCATTTTAGTGTTCAGAAGGGTGCTCGTGAGCGCCCCCTTATGCACCCTCGGGGCGAGCTCCGAAGCAGACTTCTACCCGACAGTCAAAGCGGCATTACGTCATGAAAATGCGGACTCAGAGGAAGACCGCGAGGGTTTAGGGTGCCATTTGGGACAGGGCCTTATCCTCAGTGCTTTAGCGTATTGAGACCAGATTTGGTGTGTTATGACAACCAAGACTTGCGAGTGCATGCACAGTTTCAGCACAGCGCCAACTAGTGGTCAGGAGATATGAAACACAGCTATGTTTCCTCATAACTTCTGAACGTCTGGCCAAAAGTAACAAGACTGGTCTCTTTATAATTGGAGCAGAGTTGAATGGTATACAATTTTTTTTAATACATAACGGCCATTTTGAACTTTGACAAAATGCATTGGTGTGTCATTACAAAGCTCTGTATGTGTCATTGCCACCATTCCCCGAGGGTACTCAAAGTTTCAAAAATAATTATGAAATGCTGATTGCTAGTTTTGCCTATTATCATGTGACTGATAGTGTTAATTTCGTTAACGAAAACGATGACGAAAAATGTTCATTGTTGAGCTATTGTCCCAAGACTAAAACGAGATGACAATAAGGTCAATAAACAATAACAAGGACTATATCATCAACATGCAATTTTGTTGACGATAAAAGACAAAACTAAAATGTATACAATTTTTTTTTTACTTTACCAAAATTTATTTTTATTTTCATTAAAAAAATAGAAATGTTATTGCGGACTGCTGTACACGCCTCTACTATGCTTTCTTGTGTGCGGTTGCCAGATATCAAGAGTTCAAATCCCAGATCTTCTCTGTTGTTTTAATAGAGAAATAGGCTACTGAAATTATGAATGATTGGAATTACTATTAGGATAATATTTTTTGTTTGTTTTACCAGTTTTCATAATGTAGACAGAGACCGTGCATAAGTCTTTGATATGATTTAATATAATAAATAGCCTATAATAAATCAGCACACTGTGCTGACTGGTGAAAGTGCAATACCTGAAATACAAAAGTACATTTCTCAAATGACAACTATCATTACGATTACAATTTTGAGCAAAAATATATATTTTTTTTATCAGTTTAACTATTATACAGCATGATGAAAATGTGACTTAGATTTTATTGACTAAAACTAGACTAAAATGCTCATGACATTTCGTCCACTAAAACTCTGACACATACGGAAAATACAATTATAGATATCAACAATTGCCATTGTTACTAGTAGAAATCTAATTAACTAGTGAAAATACAATTACAGATATCAACAATTACCATTGTTACTAGTAGAAATCTAATTAACTAGTGAAAATACAATTACAGATATCAACAATTGCCACTGTTACTAGTAGAAATCTAATTAACTAGTGAAAATACAATTACAGATATCAACAATTACCATTGTTACTAGTAGAAATCTAATTAACTAGTGAAAATACAATTACAGATATCAACAATTACCATTGTTACTAGTAGAAATCTAATTAACTAGTGAAAATACAATTACAGATATCAACAATTACCATTGTTACTAGTAGAAATCTAACTAACTAGTGAAAATACAATTACAGATATCAACAATTATCATAGTTACTAGTAGAAATCTAATTAACTAGTGAAAATACAATTACAGATATCAACAATTACCATTGTTACTAGTAGAAATCTTATTAACTAGTGAAAATCCAATTACAGATATCAACAATTACCATTGTTACTAGTAGAAATCTTATTAACTAGTGAAAATACAATTACAGATATCAACAATTACCATTGTTACTAGTAGAAATCTTATTAACTAGTGAAAATCCAATTACAGATATCAACAATTACCATTGTTACTAGTAGAAATCTTATTAACTAGTGAAAATCCAATTACAGATATCAACAATTACCATTGTTACTAGTAGAAATCTAATTAACTAGTGAAAATACAATTACAGATATCAACAATTACCATTGTTACTAGTAGAAATCTAACTAACTAGTGAAAATACAATTACAGATATCAACAATTATCATAGTTACTAGTAGAAATCTTATTAACTAGTGAAAATACAATTACAGATATCAACAATTACCATTGTTACTAGTAGAAATCTTACTTAACTAGTGAAAATACAATTACAGATATCAACAATTACCATTGTTACTAGTAGAAATCTAATTAACTAGTGAAAATACAATTACAGATATCAACAATTACCATTGTTACTAGTAGAAATCTAATTAACTAGTGAAAATACAATTACAGATATCAACAATTACCATTGTTACTAGTAGAAATCCAAAGACACATGCACTATGTAGTGTTATGTATTTTATAAGGTAATTTTGTCATTCATAATCAGAGTCTGATAGCCCCCCCCTTCACTACGTAGTTAAAGCTGCGACATTTGAGTGCATGAAGTGTCCCACACTTCGTTTTTTCGGTTATTTAAATGCATCATATGGGTATTAAAGAGCACTTTTTTTTTTGAATTGTCAGTGTTACACTACAAAACGTCATTGAATAGTGATGAGTGGGACACACCTTAAGACTAAATAAAAAATAGCTGCCAAAATCAACACTACTGCCCTGCTTTGCTTAGCTCCTCTTCTTGCCCCCCTAAATTGCCGCTTATAGCTATATTTATAATAAATGCTAATATTTGTCTAATCTTTTCAATAAGCAGCAGTGATTAGCAAAAACACCACTATGTGTTTTATATTGCAAGGATAATGAAAGTGAGGGATTTACCAATCATATGATAATACTGTTATTTTCTTTCATGTAGAGATCATTCAAAGGTGTATGAAGATGCCCTAAAATGCGAGTCCAGTTCAGCACAAATGAGAGTGAATCCATCCGCACTGCTTTAACATGAGTAACACACTGAGCAGACCCAGGACAGGAAAAGAAAGAGACAAACACAAAAGGAGAGATGAATACAAGAAAAAGAACAAACAAAAGAGGAGAGACGTCAGGCTCCCAGTGACGGAGGAGGAGGAGGAGCAGGAGCCGCCGGTCATCAAGAGTGGTGCTTGTTGCCATGTGCTCACCTGTCCTTCAGTCGTCATCCTCGGCGAGCTCCGTCTCTTTGTGGACCACCACGCGAGTGACCGACATGTCAGGGTGCTGCTCTTTGGCCTCCTTTATAGCCTGGGCCAACGCCTGAGCCCGCCCACAGTAAACCAACACAAACAAACAAAAGCAAACAAAAGATTTAAAGGAAAAACAACGCAAACGGATGATGGGAAACATACATGCATGTAGGGCTGTGCAATTAATCGAAATTCAGTTTCGGCCTCCAACGATTATGAAAATACAGTAATCGAGATAAAACGATCATCGCGCCCCATTCCAGCGGTGCTCTTTTGTTCCTCTATAAAAGGCCTATTTCATGTGCAAATCATGTAACCAGACTTTAGTAAAATGGGACGTCTTGATTTATTTAAGTTGATTAGATGTATTGTTGTTGTTTAAAGCGTGACAGAGAACATGCGCTTGTGATTACGGTGTGTGCGCTCAGATACACAACACAACACGGACATGTAACGTCATCTTTTAGCGCTCAAATACATGCAGAAATGTCAAAATGTAGCGCTTAGTGATTATTCATGTAAACTCTCGTCGGTTATGTAATAAATGAACGTAAAGAGTTGAGGATGAAAATACATGTGTAATAGTAAATTGGATCCGTGCGGCTCTTAAAGAGACAGCGCGTTATATTCCTGCTGCGACTGTGTGCTTTATATTAATAATCAAACAACAAAAGACAAATTCAAAATCACTTTTTTTGTGTGTTTTACTAATATTATTTACTCTGGTATTCTGCTGTGGTGTTGAGAATCGTGATATTTTGCTGGCTAGATGTCATAGCAACCTTATTTACAGAAAATATATATTTGATATATATCACTATCTTTAAATAAATCTTTCCTATAAAGTTTTGGTCATATGGCCCACTAACAATCGTTTTAAATAACCGTGATTATGATTTTTGTCATAATCGAGCAGCACTACATGCATGTGAACAGCTGATGCTGGGATCTGCGTGAACAGCTCTCTGTCTGAGAGGATGGCAAATGTCACATCGCTATGGTAACCTGTGTGCACGCTCTCGACCAATCAGAAGCTGCGTGCATGAGTGCGTCATAAGACACAGATGGACAGAAATACCTCACAATCACAGCTGCAGCATCTCAACTTTACCACTTCTGCTCGTACAATATCAACCCAGTGACATCCTCAATACACGCTGAGAGAAATCGCAAGAAATCAGCCGTGTTTTGGGTCAGACTGTACATGATGATATTAGACTGGGAATGATTAAAAAGTCGTCTCAATCTGGCTTTACTGAGAGACTGGCTAACTTTAGAGATCACAGAAGTTTAATGCTTTTTTTTTTTTTTTACTTTGCCAGTTTAAACTACTTTACTAACATAACATGTGTGTTTTCTTTCGTGTAATGTTGAGCTTAAACTGTCAAAAACACAAAGTGCTCAAGTGGAAATAAATAAATACAAAGTAAATTTAGATGTGTGTGAATATACTGGATCAGTGCATTCGGTCTTAAAGTGACAGCAGCCTAATAAACCTGCAGCTGTCTGTATTAATGTGAGGAATAAAAACACTCTCACTGCTTTAGTATCGCTTACAACTTTAGTAGCTTCAATTAAAAGCATTTTTACAGTGAAGACTGTGTAGTGTTTTGTTTTTACATTTGATTATTCAATTTCTCGAATGCTGCTGTTAAATAGATTTACTTTATTACAGATCAATCAGATGGTGTTCAGACATCCACAGAAGCCAAAGCAAGTTTAAGATAGATTAAATCAAGTCAGAAGCATCTTCATAACAAACCCGGAGAAGACCTTGTTGAAGGGAGCGTTAAATAACGAGACACACGGCAGATCCTACACACACACACCAGAGGAAACGTTTACTGATGTGTCACTCTGAGCAATCAGACCAAAGAAACCCGCAACAATGTCTAAAAATAGACTCAGGTAAAAATCAAAGAGTGTGCATCTGGCTTTATACATGTAGACAGACGACAGTTGTGTGTGTGTGTGTGTGTGTGTGTGGTGTGTGTGTGAGTGTGGTGTGTGTGTGTGTGTGTGTTTGTGTCAGTGTGTGTGTGTGTGTATCAGTGTGTGTGTTTGTGTCTGTGTGTGTGTGTGTTTGTGTCAGTGTGAGTGTCTGTGTTTGCGTCAGTGTGTGTGTGTATATGTGTTAGTGTGGTGTGTGTGTTTGCGTCAGTGTGTGTGTATGTGTGTCAGTGTGTGTGTGTGTGTGTGTGTGTGTCAGTGTGTGTGTGTTTGCGTCAGTGTGTGTGTATGTGTGTTAGTGTGGTGTGTGTGTTTGCGTCAGTGTGTGTGTGTGTGTGTCAGTGTGTGTGTGTTTGCGTCAGTGTGTGTGTGTGAGTGTGCCAGTGTGTGTCTGTGTGTGTGTGTGTGTGTGTGTGTGTGTGTCAGTGTGTGCCAGTGTGTGTGTGTGTGTGTGTGTGTGTGTCAGTGTGTGTGTGTGTGTGTGTGTGTCAGTGTGAGTGAGTGTGTTTGCCTCAGTGTGTGTGTATGTGTGTTAGTGTGGTGTGTGTGTCAGTGTGTGTGTGTGTGTGTGTGTGTGTGAGTGCGTCACCTGATCGTGATCTATGTCAGAGTCTCCTGTGATGACGATGCGCTTCTCAATGCGAGTTTCTGACAGCCCGCCCTTTAGTGTCTGTCAATCATAAAAAAAATACAGACATGATGAGAACTGAACAACATGAGGCACAGAACAACACTTTATTTGCAACTTTAAACATATTTTTTTTTCTTTACAAGATTGTTGGTGTAGGTTTTTGCATTAAAATACTATTTCAGTCTTTCCATATCAAAATTTCACGTTTAATTCAATGTTCCTTGTAATTATTTGTCAAACTGACCAGCAATTTCTGAGTGAAAAGTCAGGTTTTCAAAGTAAATCCTACACCAAACATTTTCAGAGTAGATGGGGTTTTGATTTGATGGTGTCTTTAAACACTGGTCCAACATTAAACTCACTTCTGACATTAAAATACAAAGGAACATGCTCAAGCAGAACAGAAACAAATGAAGAAAGTTGTGGGTTCTGCATCTATAACCCTACTCTTACCACAGTGTCAGCTAATATCCTACACCCTGAACAGGATCATTCATCTCATAACCTCTCTTATGTGTGTGTGTGTGTGTTACCTTCGTGATGTGTGTGGTGGTGGTGGTGCAGAGCGATTCGGAGGTGATGGTTTGAGCTGTCATCAGCACGCCTGGCTCCCCGTCTCCGTTACCATCCAGCTGTCAATCACACAGAACAAACAAACACTCAGCACAGCAGCGTGAGTCTGCATTAATGCCCACCGCTTTAGTCAATGTTGGCGAAGCCATGTCAAAATGATCAGCAGCTTAACGGGATTGAGTTTCAGAGCATTTCAACGCTCTTCCAAAGAGCTTCAGTGAGCTAAACAACAAGATACTGTCAAAACACAGCCGCTACGATCACGAGGGAATGTATTTGATCAGAGAATATACACATACAGATATATTAGTGCTGTCAAACGATTAAAAAATTAACTAATTAATAGCAGAGCTTTTCTGAAATTAATCACAATTCATCCCATCTAACATTAAAATTTTTAAATATAATTTATATTGCAATAGTTTCACATTAGATCTTCAAATTAATGTACAAACAAAATGTTTTGAAATGTGTTTAATGGCATTTTTTATTACTGAAGGCCAGCATCACTGAAACTACTGATGTCACTACAAAATAGTTGTTTTCCCCTCATTATTTAACCATTGATTATAGCTATTCAGCATTACAGCATAACCGAGAGCTATCAATTTTCACATTTATTAGATAAAAAAAACAACGTATAATTTAAGTGAACTTAAAACAATCTTCACATAAACCCATTAGAATAAATGCCATATTTACATGTGCCCTTCAGCAGAAATATACAGAAATTTAAGTTATCAATCACTAAATTAAATATAGATGAATCCTGAAAGCTATAAAACTTTTTTTCTTTGATGAACAGACATCACAGCAGCTGGTTAATAGGTTGTTTTGGGTGCTGTTTCTTTAAGAGCTGCCGCTGCTGAACATGACGCGGATCTGACACGCATCCTATTTTCTTCATCTTTTCTGAGCCACTTCATGTCTTAAAGTCTCTAGTAATGAGCGGGCACGTTGAATCGGGTGTGTTAGATGAGGGCTGCTCCGGGACAGATTTGAAAACTATTTCAGGGCCATGTTCTTAATATATTACATATTACATGCATGCAGTTTTAAGACCACTTTAATCTGATTTTTGGTAACTGACTACGACATTACGTGCACGTAGTTTCATTCGCGCTTTAATATGAAATGGATTTTGACAGCACTGATATATGATTACAGATCCAGTGCAGTGACTCCAGGCCTGAGCATATGTGATTCCTACGTTTTCAGTTAAGACACTTCACAGGATCATGTGACCCGTCTCACCTGGGCGGCCTCGTACGTGATGGTCTTGGTTTCCGTGTGAACGATGGGAACCTCCTTAGTGGAAATCTCCGTCTTCTGAGCAGCAAACGTGTCTGAAATCGTAACCATCTCAGTCTTCACAACAGGAGGCTACGGAGAGACAGAGGCTGTAAGTGTGCGGCACACGTACAAGAGGCGTCCGGTCTGACGTCACAAACACAACACCACTGCTACACAGCACAACGCAGAGAGGAAGCTCATGCAGTTCAAAGAAACACCGCTATAAACTAGACGTCTTTGGTATAACGCATGCAGCCTACAAACTGAAAAAAGACGGTGTGACGGTGCATTAGAGCAGTTTTGCTTCCTGTGATCTTTGGCAGTGTTTACAGCACAACAAACACATGCAAAAGCACAAAAACACAGCGCTGTGTGGATACGAGATGTCACTATATTGCGCTTTTAGTATCAATACTTAAGATGTGCGCTATTTATCTGTGCAATCAAATCATTTCAGTGGCATTGCTGAAGTTTCTGCTGCTCTCTCTCTCTCTACTAGCAGAGCGAAGAATCAATGCAAACGCACTTATCATGTAATTATGATATCAATGCATTAGATAAAACATGCACCATAAAGCCCCATGCAACGATACACGACATGCAGCGACTCAGAATATTGTGTTTATATATATGTGTGTGTGTGTAGTCGAGTAGGATGGAATAAAAAAATCAACTTAAAGGCGAGAGGATGGAATGACAAACATTAAGACGCTTTCATTTAAACTGTAAAACAGGCTAGAGAGAGTTTCAGCCTTGCGCAGATAAAGCAGGATCTTCATCCAGGAAGGAGGAAGGAGTGGGAAATGGAGGAGGAGATGAGGAGAAGAGTGGCGTAGGCGGCCGTCTCAGCTCGGGATGTCAATTACCTCCGAACAACAAATAACCTGCGGCAGGTGCTCCCGAGAGGTGCTGCCGTTCACGATGTGAGGCTCCTCCTCCTTGGCGGCTGCAGTGTGGGGAGTGGGCGGGGCTTCGGCTTGGGGGGCGTGTCCATTGGGGGCTTCGTCCAGCATCACCGGCGGCTCGTCTGTACACTCTTCCTCATGAGGCTGCGCTGCTTTCTCTTCCTCCGCCACAGGGCCGGGCTCAGCTGCTTCTGCGGATGGCTGTGACTCTATCGCAGAGGGCGGGGCTTGTTGAGTAAGCACTGCCTCCTGTTCCTCCTCAGGCTCTTCTTTGATCTGCTGGACGGAGACACTCGTGCTGGGTGGCTGAGCGTGGTACTCCGCCTCCTCTTCGCTCTCACTGTCCGATGATAAACTCCTCTCCTCCTTGAGATCTGTCTCCACGGTAACCGGCGCCTCAGGGGCGGGGCTTTTGGGTTTGGCTTTGATGATTTCCTCGATGACAACGGTCTCTTCCACGACCTCTACCTGGCCGTTGACTTCGGGATTGACCTCTGCGCTCTACACCAGACAAGCACACACGAGGGATGGAGAGAAAAGCAAAGAACATAAACCATGAACACAGAACAAAAACTGAAGGAAACAAGCTTCCTGCAGACCTTAGTCGAAGCTAATGTCACTGTAAAGCAAATAAAAACAAGGCTGTGACGTAGAGATGTACAGTCTGTTCAATGAGTGCAGTTTTCTCGTCGTCTTCATTAGTAGTGAACAATCCCTATTACTTGCCCTGTCCAAATACCCACAATAGCAGTCTTTGCACTCGACTACTTATATGATTTTTCCAGTATTTGGCCCAAATGATCACAAACACAATTACTGTGTTGTAAAAATACAAGTGTTTACAGGGAGTCATTTTTAGTTTCAATACTTCTAAACGTCTGTTCAGTAGTCCCTATAACATAACAATTTACATTGTGGTGCTTCTAATTAAGTGATAAACGCAGTAGCAACTGTTTCTTTGCATCAATAAAACGTGCAACACTGTTTTACTACCAAATCATTTGCATTATCTAATTATTACTAATATTTAACTTGCATCAGAAAGGCTTCTGTGACTTATCGCGAGATCTCGGCAAAAAGCCTCACGATTTATTTTCAGAACAAGATGCATGATGGGATACACTAAGCCTTGAGATGGATTCAGTGTGTCCCAGTGTTTTTAAGACCTGGGACAGCCTTCGTGTCATGTGCATGCGCTCAAGACCACAAGTGTGGGTATTTAGACAGTACATACACATTTGGCTCTCAATTAAATGTGCCTTCTTGTAAGGACTTACAGATATTTTCTTGAAAACAAGATAAAACTACCGAGTAAGCATCAGATTGAACACACTGTACATCCTTCGCTCACAGCACTGCTCTCATTTGTGCTGAATCAAACATGGCATCTCCTCCGACTGAGGTCTATAACACACACACACACATACAATCAACAAAACGAGAAAGAGAGACGGTATAAGCTGAGAGATGAATGAATGCATGGATGGTCAATCTGGTGAAGATGGAGAGGGCTGGAATCACGATGTCTGTAATGGAAAAAGGATGAGATGTGTGTGCAGTGTTAGGTGTGTGTTTGCTCAGGTGATGTTAGGTGTTAGGCTGAACGAGGACGATGGACCACCTTGCTGGCGTCTCTGCTGTCCGTCCCGGGACAGGGAGGGGTTTTCTGTGGAACCTGGAGGTAATCATAGGACAGTCACTCAAACACACGCTCTCAGAGGAGTCTTTCGATCACAGGAGATGCACTTGAGACATGCGTCTCAACTGACCGCTAGTGATCGGCTGACCCGAGACAGCAGGGGTAAAGAGAGGTCACGGGTTTGAGACGGTGGACGGGACAGCAGTGATGCTGGTGAACACAAACATCGCACACACACACGACGGCAGAGACGGAAATGAAAGGCTGATTATGTTGTTACTGGATGTTTATGAGCAGTGTGAGATTCAGACACTCTGAGCTGTGATGATGTATGAGTGCATTAATAGAGCTGTAGCTCTCAAGTCTCAGTCATATTGTGGCATATAATGACAAGTGTTTTGATGGCTTTATTGTACATTTAATTACTTATGTTGTCCATTTCTGAACTGCTGTTAGATGCATAGAAATAATCAGAGTTTAGGTAATTTGAATCTATAGACTACTGTTCAAAAGGTCATTGGTATTTTTTTTATCAAATACTAGTATTCAGCAAGGATGCATTCAATTAATAAAAAGTGACAGTAAAGACATTTATAATGTTACAAAAGATTTATATTTCAAATAAAAGCTGTTCTAATAAACGTCCTATTCATCAAAGCATCCTAGAAAAATCACAGGTATAAGTTTCCATAAAAATATCGTGTATCACAACTGTTTTCAACATTGATAATAATCATAAATGTTTCTTGAGCAGCAAATTATTATGATTTCTGAAGATCATGTGACGCTGAAGACTGCAGTATTGATGCTGAAAATACAGCTGCGCATCACAGAAATAAATTACACTTTAACATATATTAACATAGAAAAACAGCTGTTTAAACTCATAATATTTCATAATTAATACTGTATTTTTTATTAAATAAATGCAGCCTTAGAAATCTTAAAGACTCTTCTCCAAAAAAAAAGACCCCAAACATTTGAACAGTAGTACATTATTCCTATATGTGCACACACACACACACACACACACACACACACACACACACACAGTGCTTCTTCACACATCAGCGACGGCTGGATCAATGCCAAATCTGAGCATGGACTTGGTTTGCTTTAAAGAGGTGGAGACGTGGTGACAGAGAATATAAAGCCGTAAGTAGTTGCATGAAGACAGAAAGCCAGATGAAGAGACGGACAGAAGCGCTAAAGGCACCTCGGGCTGAGCTGAGACTTGACTGGCCTCTGCTGGAGCAGCAGCGGTACCGCAGGAGCCAGCCAGCCCAGAGAAGCACGCTTTACTCAGAAACAGAGAGGTGAGCTCCTCTTCCAAACTCTACAGGGGTTGTGCACAGGGCAAGACATGAAACGAGCGGGTGCAGGGACAACAACAGACACAGAAACAGAAGAAACAAGAGAGAGAGAAACACAAAAGCACTTCAGTGAGGAGAGAACAGATACTAATACACCATACACACACAGACACACACACACAGACAGACACACACACACACACACACACACACACACACACACACACACACACACACTCTCTCTCACACACACACACACACACACACACACACACACACACACACACACACACACACACACACACACACACACACAGACACACACACACTCTCTCTCACACACACACACACACACAGAGACATGCACACAGACACACACACACACACACACAGACACACACACAGACACACACACACATACACACACACACACACACAGACAGACAGACACATACACACACACACACTACAGACACACACACACATACACACACACACACACACACACACACACACACACACACACACACACACACACACACACACACACACACACACACACACACACACACACACACACACATACACACTACAGGAATAGCAGTAGAGCATTTCAACATGAACAGAGCAGAGGTGCATGTGAGCGAACAACAGTGTGTGTAACCCAGAAACAGTGTTCAAAGGGTGACGGCATCAAGAATGTGAAACGGGTGCAAATAAAATACCAAACTCACACAAGCAACACAAGTGCAATATAGTCTTTGGCAGGAGCTGATAGTTTACACTGACTGATAAAAGAGTAACTATAAAACATTTACAAATGAACAGAAAAAGAAAGAGACAATGTGATTGCAACTGAGCAAACCTAAACAATGAGAGAAGCATTCTGCTAGAAAAACACAAAATATTCATGAGCAGTGAGGAAACCAAAGGACAGAATCAGCAAACGTACAGAACTCAAAGAGCCAATCAGATTGAGAACTGCCCCGCCATTGGCTAGTGTAGAGGACAGGAGGCGTGCGTGTGTGTGAGACAGTTGGGATTATGGGTCGTCGTCTTAAATCTACTTAGACTCAAGCAGACGTGACGTCAGGAGTGACAGGTGTTAACCAGGCCACTGAAGTCGCTCGCTTTCCTCCACAGCCGTCTGAGCAGCCATAACAGAACGAACGGCCCAAATGTGTTTGTCAGGATGTTCGAAAACAGGAATAAAATCTGGTTTTGTGCAAAAAAATATTTGTTTTGCTCAAGCACATGATATTTTTTTAAGCTCAATGTGTTTTTGGAAAACCCTACAGCGAGTTGAATGTCTACTCACCATTCATAAGTTTTCAACTCTATTTAGGAATATTTTTTGCAAATTCAGACCAATGCAATCAGATTCACAACGAGATTTAATTTAATTTTGAATATTGATTTTTCTAAGTGCATTCATACAGTTGATATAAATGCTTCTAATGTGTTTTAAGTAATAAAACGAGTAAATGCATTAAATATGTGTCCGTACGAGCTAGAACAAAGAGTGCACAATTCAAAAATCCAGGTTTTAAGATCAATATATCCAAAAAAATCGAAATATTGAGAAAATCACTTTTAAAATTTGTTCGAATGAAGTTTTTAGCAATGCATATTACTAATCAATAATTAAGTTTTGATATATTTATGGTAGGAAATTTACTAAATATCTTCATGGAACATAATTTTAATAATTGGCATAAAAGAAAAATGGATAATTTTGACTCATGTGGTGTATTTTGGCTATTGCTACAAATATACATGTGCTGCTTACGACTGCTTTTGTGCTCCAGGGACACATATATGCATTGGAAGGATTGGTAAATGATGCATTGAGAAACATAAGTGAATAGTTACACCCCCTTATTCAATTAAATATTAGAAGACACTTATTTACGCAATATTTTCCCAACTGTCCCACCGTGCAACAGAAAACCAGCACCAGCTTCCCAGCGGAGCAGAGCGAGAGGGGCATGCAGAGCGTCTGAGGCGGCGTCCGAATCCCGAGCAGAAGCACACGTACCCCTTGAGCCTGCAGGCGCAGGGAGGTGGCAGGGCTGCCCGTCAGACGCTTGTCCCACTGACTGGCCCTGGGCTCAGGCGTAGCCTCCATAAAACTGCGCTTTAGCTCGCTAATGCTAGCCTGATGTTTCAACACATCCTCCTGGGTCTTATCCATGTCCTTATTCAAGAGGCAGGCAGGGGAGGACAAAGGGACAACCAAGAACCAGCACGTTAGTCATGAAGAGAGCTGAAATACGTTAGAGTCGAACCTCACTGCTCGTCTGACGCACCCCAGCGGACGACGATGCTAAAGACCCAGCGGCTCTCTGACAGCTCGTGTGCACTCATGATCATGTAGGCTGCTGAAGCTTGCTAGATTTGGACCAGAGCTGTCAGGCTCAATAACTATTGATATCCAGCGTTATTGCTTTAGTGGTAATTTGACACAAAAGAAAATGAGGTTGTGAGGGACAGAAATACACACACTGGTGAAGCCCTGAAATACTAGTGAAAGTGAAGAACGAAAGGGTGTGATATCATTACAAACTAAATCTGGTTCATCTGGGGTTTGAGTCCAAACATTTCGCCAGAGAACATTTCTGAACAACTGAAACAAACTTTGATTAAGCAGATTTTATTCAAAATTACGACACCCCATGCGCGATATTATCAGAACGTTATCGGAATCGGCCAATGTTTATATTTTAAGACTTTATCGGCCGATAACGTTCTGTGCATCCCTAGAAAAAAACGGGTGTCGTAATTTTGAATAAAATACTTAGGATTTTTGAAAAACTAAATGCCGATATGCCTTGCCGATAAGACGGATATCTCACATATGCTCAGAATGTGATAGTGTGGCCTGAATTATAATTAAATTCACTGTTTTAATTTGAGAATGCATGTATCGTGTGCAGTAGCTGCAGCAGCGGTCTCCCCCGGGTCCTAATGCCCGAAAGGTAAGGCCTTTTGTTTACTTGGGGGGGGGCGCTGTTGGCCAACTTGTAATAAAATGAAAGTAAAATACACAAATCTCATTAAGATACTTGTGTTTCTGAATAAATAAAGCAGTACGTAGTATTTACGTGAATACAAAAAAAACTCATTACATTAAATAATTGAATATATATACACAGATTTATTCAGTAATATGTTTTTCAAATGGATTATGAATACAAGGACCACTAAAATATTTTTTTAATTTGTATAGCTCTTCTGCTTTAGACCATCTATTAATGTTAAATCCACTGCATCTGTCTGAAAAGAAAAAAACAGCAGAGATTGATTTTATTAGTTATTTTCAAGGCTTTCGATGTACTCTCATTAAAAATAAGGAACTTTAATAAAGTTCATTACTTATAAAAAAAATATAGCTAAAAACTAACCAAAATTTGTGTTTCAAAACTAAGGGAAATAAATATCGGTATCGATAATCTGCAAAATTATTTGACAAATACTGGCATTTCTGATATAGGCTAAAATCTAATATCGTGCAATCATAAAAATTTTTGTTCGTGAATTGTTTCAAACCACCAAAACTATTTTTGTTTCGGTGAGATTTCCTTTGAAATGACATCACACATTCGTTCAGCCATTTGTTCTTCCGTTCTAACGGGTGTAACATTATATCAAAATTAATCTGGCTTAACCTAAGTTCGTTTAGAGTTTGTTTTGGTGGTTTCGAATAGTTTGCCACAGTAGACTTTTCAGGAAACTAATCGCGAGCAGTATACGGTTGCTCGGGTATTTCAAACTTACTTTAAGTTTTTTAACGAAAAACAACTTCGAAGCAAGTCTATAAGAATATGTACATCTTGTACATCCAGGTGTTTATAGTCCAGCTGACAGAACACTGCAGAACTTATAGAAAGGTGCATTTTCAGCCAACAAATTGTAGATGCTAAAAATGAGCTTAAAACAGTACTATTGCTCCGACTGTACGTCTGTCCCTCATTCACTCATTTTCAATCATATCAAGTGAAATAAGCGGTCTACTTAAACCCTCTATCAATCAAGACCAATCAGTCTTCCACATCTGAAGGGCCCTGGCAATCCCAGTATAGGTTTAGTTCACGAGGGTCAGGTGACAGGTCAGAGGTCAGCGTCTGTGGGGAGCAGTGAGGCAGGACTTGTTTACACACTGAGGACTGGAGCGGTGCAGTGAGACACTGCTTCAGAGCCAAAGACACACAACTGCTTCTGAGACACCAGACACTGAGCGCACTCATCTAAAGCTGAAGAAAACACTTTCTCTTGTTCCAGTTTAACACGTCAAGAATACATCAGTAGGCTGACACTGTGATTGATCGGTTTGCTTTTTATCAGGACCTCTTTTTTTGACTCATTATTTGCATCAAAAATGCAAAACAACTATTTGCTACTAGTGTTTGGTGACAGTGATCACAAACTCATTTACATTTTACATTTAGCAGACGCTTTTATCCAAAGCGATTCAGGCTATTCATTTTTTGTCAGTATGTGTGTTCCCTGGGAATTGAACCCACAACCTTTTGCACTGCTAACGCAATGCTCTACCACTGAGCCACAGGAACACGTTGGACATTTAGGCCACATTTTCCTGGTAACCACAAACTAAATCCTGTCTGTGTCGGTCTCAGGAGCCTGGGTGTCTTTGGCACTGACAGGGTCACCCCAGGATGAGTAAATCCATTTAGTTATAAAATCAAATGTAAACAATCACCACAACCGAAGCAGAAAGTCACCTGTCTAGTTAGGGAAATACTATTAGTGTTGTTATGAGAACCATTTCCACATGACATTTCCACAAACGTTATCACATACATTCATTTCACCCCCAGACATGCACCCGCTTTAACATGCAGCCCGCACACACACTCATGCATGCACACACACTCATGCATGCACACATGCACACACACTCATGCATGCACACACACACACTAATGCATGCACACATGCACACACACTCATGCATGCACACACGCAAACACTAATGCATGCACACAAAGCCTGAGAGAGGAAGAGTGAGAGGCAGCCCAGGACAGTAGCCAGAGAAAGGACACACGTCCCATTATGCTTGTGCTCTTTCTTTGCTTCTTTTTAATTGATTGCATATGACATACGAACCTCCAACATTAAATTGCTATGTCTGACATATATATTTTCCCCCTGCACTCTCAACTTGCTCTGTGGATTAAAATGAGAACACATTTGAACAAAAAGGAAAAAGACAGATGGTAATGAACTGGAGTCAAATCTGATGAACATCTCGGATGAGGAGAATGTAAAATGAAAGTCTGAGAGCACCAGCGGCAATGCTTCTACTGAGCAATTATCATCGAAAAAATTTATTATCAGCATATCAATTTGAGTGTTGAACTGAAAACGTTCTTGAATTTACTTCCAGCTTTAATTTGATCTTCAATCTCATATTCACTAGAGCACTAATGAGCTCTCAGACTTTCTGATGTGACCAGGCTGATCCAGTTTGGTTCATATATGACACTACTGATTTCCTGATCTGAATCAGGGTCCAAACAACAAGCATTTGATCACAAGTCATCAATCTAGCACTGCTTAGCCAGTCAATCAGCAAATTACTCCGGAGAGCTCACGTGATTTGAGTTGAAATGACAGAAAAAGCACAGGATAACAGCACATAAAAACATCACCACAGCAAAGAAAGCCACGATTCCACATCAAACAACCATGATGCAAGAGCCCCATCACTTTCAATTGAACAAAAACATGAAATTAAAAAAGACACCAATTTGCATCTCAAACACAAGTGAAAGACCTTTCTCTCAGGAGCGTCAGTGCCATCCGTCTGCTCATGCCGTCGGGAGATAAAAGATGAAGATTAGTTCAAAACATGTACTACAGTACCTCCGGACTGTGTGCTAATTATATGAATGCGATTATAGATGCATGCTGGGAAGGTTAGCAGACCTCAAAGGCCGTTTCAGAGGTGATGGATGTGGCTGCATCCGCGTTTGGCTTCTCCATGACCTCCACCTGTGGACTCTAATTGGTGGAATAATGGACAAAATAGTCTGAAAAGGTGAAATGGATGATGGGAAGGCCTGAATCCCCAATCAAAGTGATAAGGAGCGAGCCCTGAGCTCTGGGACAGGCTGGTCTGAGTGACATGCTGCTTTTCTGTTTGAGACTCTTATAAAACACCTAAAGGACTGTAATGAACTCTGGGGAAATCTATCCAAAATACATATAAATCTGCTGTTTAGTGTAAGATTAAAGGGGTCATATGATGCGGTTTCTAATTTTCCTTTCTATTTGAAGCTGTTGGTGCATATATAAAATCTGCAAAGTTGCAAAGACTAAAATCTCAAACCCAAAGAGAGATTCTTTATGAAAGTTAAGACTCGTTCACGCATTCAAACACGCCCCACATATCTACATCACTGTGTGGGATGATTTGCATAACACCGCCCGAATGTTTACGCAAAGAAAGAAGGCGGAACGTTTGTGTGTTTCCAAATAAGGTGAGGGGCGTAACATTTCCGTCACATGCTTGAGGTATTCGGCCAATCACAACGCACTGGATATCTGGCCAATCAGAGCACACCGTGCTTTTCAGAACGATGAGCTTTATAAAAATCGTCATGTTTCAGAAAGGCGGAGCAACAATAGTGTACGGTATGTGGAAAATAATGTTTTTGAACCTTAAACCACATAAACACTGCATTACACCAAATACTCAAAATAATGTTCTTTTTAGCAACGTCCCCTTTATGACCCCTTTAAAGCTGGTCGAGTGGTTCGGGTCTAATAAGCGCTTCAGCTGAAGTGGGGAAAGAGTTTTTTCAGACAGGGTGTGGACTATAAATAGAGTCCCACTGAAATGCTGCTAATTTAAACAGCTACAATCTGAGCGCAGGGACTAATCTGCATTTCACACTGAAAATCTGGCGCTGGAAGGTGGAGCGGGAGGGAGAAGAGCTATAGAGGCAAACAGCGACAAAATGCACACAGTAGCGATTAGGAGGTAGGCAGACAGGGAGGAAGGAACGGGGAGGTCAGGGGTCAGTTTAGGCGGCGGGGTCACACTGCATTTCCACTGCAGCGCCAGTCTCAGGCGTGACATCCGCCGGCCTGAAGCGTGCGAGCGTTTTCGGCTCCAGATAGCATAGGGACAGGGCCAGAGGCAGCGCCAGCAGCAGAGACAACGCCACCGACTGGCAGGCGGAGAGGAAGACGGCGAAGATGAGCAGGAAGGAGGGCAGGAGGGAAGGGGAGGAGAGGGGCAGGTGACGGTGCAGTCCGGCGGGGAGCAGCAGAGCGGCGCAGTCCTCCGGCAGACAGGGCAGACTGATGTAGCCGTCCTCGTCCAGCAGCGAGGGCAGACGCAGACCCCTGCAGAAGCGAAGCACGGACAGACCCAGTGCGGAGTGGGGCTCGTCGGACACACCCTCGCCGCTACTGGAGTCTCCGGCCGGCCATCTCACAGGCTCAGAGTCCGGCTCGAGCTGGAGGTCAGGCTCCACGTGGAGGTCGGGCTCGTCCTCGGAGATGTCAGACAACAAATCCAACTCAGAGATGGTGTCAAGGGTGGGCAGCATGGAGGAGAGGGTGGAGGAGGATGGGGAGAATGGGAACATGAAGAGAGACTGTGTGGGTGCAACGACAGAATGCAATGTGCATGGCAAAAAGACATGGTGGAGTGCGCGGGGAAAGAGAAGGGGAGAGAGAAACACAACATTAGTCAGTGAGCCGAGTCGAGGTCAGGGGGTGAGGGATGACACATTAGGAAAGACTCTGATATTTAGGAGCGTGCTAGTGTGTGTGTGGGCAAGCGTTAGACAACATAAGCTGGCAGAGTGTTGGTGCAGAAGCTCAGGGGGAGAGAGAAGGGCGTTTTCACACCAGGCTGTGGAGTCCAATCGGTCTCGATTCGGTTTCTTCAGAGGCCGTGAAAGCAGTTCTCAATGAGAGCCCGTTCACACCAAGGAAGATGACTATAAAGATAACGCTAAAGATATCGTTCTCAATATTAAAGAATAGCAGAGTCCACACCACAGCTATAATGATAAAGGCACAGAGAAACAATATCGTTGGAATCACTTTCAAAACGATCTCTTTCACAGCTGATGAACGATAAAAACATTGGCACCCAATCAGAATCAATCCTGATCTCACGAGCTGGAGAATTTAAAGCAGCAGACGAGTGTGAGCTTAGAATAAACAGACAATATCGTCCGCTGGTGTGGACGCTAATATCATTATCGTTCTTGGTGTGAACAGGCACTTGGTGCCTGAGGTATGGCTCAGGGTTGGTTTAAATGCAATCTGGATTCATTTGGGGAAGTAAACTACTATTGACAATAATAATTTTATAAAATATAAGTTGATACAATGTTTACAAAGTGTTATAGCGTGTTTTAACGCATTTAGCCAATCAGCGTACACTTACCTATGTTTCTATGGAACGGTTTTAGACCCTGCTCTGATGTAGGAGCTAATTTAGTTCCTCCAAACGGAGTTCCGGGAACTAAAACCGTTCCTAGATCCCGCGGTGCGAACACGCCAAAAAGTGGGTAGTTCCACAATTAGTTCGGGTACTATGAAAAGGTTCCTGCGGTGCGAAAGGCCTATTGTCTCACGTGCTTTACGTCTGTGGCAGAAGCTACACAGGTGAACAAACCGCTGGTGGAGAGAAAGTGAACTCCGGTTCAGACCCAGTGTGAACACGCCCTGAGAGAAACACAGAGGCATCTGTCTGGATTGCAATGTCCTAAATGAGAGTAACTCAATCAGCTCTTCAGTGAGCTGGACCTACATCATATCTAACGAACAGGCCGGTGACGAGCAGAGGGGTGGAATCTCAGTCACCACGGAAACAGCCAATAATGGGCTAGATAACACTGTTATGGTCACAAAGCTGATTTGTTACTGTTATTGTCTCAAAGCGCTAAAATCCTCCATTGGTTTGCGTGTGGGGCGTCTGTGAAAGACTCTCTTCATGTGAGAGCTGTAGGTTACGGCAGGAATGCCAGCGCTCCTTCAGGGCTCACGGACGCCATGAATACAGGCCTTTGACGGTCAGAGAAAGGTCAAGTCGGGGTGGCAGACCGACTCGAGGCGTACGGGTTAGCTGGGGATGGAGGTTTCCCCCGGGTATTGTTCAAGAACCGGACAGTGTGAGCCGTGTATGTGTGTGTGTCTCCAATCAGAGGAAGATCCCAGTGTATTACAAAACATTTAGGCAGCGTGATTCTAGAGTTGGCTTGAGTTATCATTTCAACAAACCAAACCAGAATCAATACAAAAAAATGGGGGAAAGAAGAAACACCAAAATAAGTATTTTAATCAAACATCCTAAGAGAGAAACTCAGTGTTGCAGTATGAGTGGGAACATCTGAGCAGGGGTAATAGCTAGTTATTGTTCCAGAGCACTTCCTATAGAGCTGAGGACTGTGATGAAGAGGGTCTTTCTCACCTTAGAGTCAGAGTTGAGCTCCAGAGACGGGCCGTTCTCTCCAGCGCCTGCAGCTTGACTGTAATCACTCACGTTCACCACAGGAGCTGCCACACACACACACACACACACACACACAGAGTTAACCAGTAGTCCTCATGGTCATATCATAGCAAACAGTGCTGTCTGAAACCACTTCAATCAGATACTTTTTTTTTTACATTTAAAGTGAACAGTTGTGGGATTTTAAAATGTAGTTTTGCACTATTTACAGGTGACTAAACTAATTTAGGCAAGAAAGACATTTTCAAATTCATGTTTATTTTCCAATTCAACATTTCTCTCAAACTGTTATGTTGGTCAATTTTTCGATTTTTATTGACAAATTATGAATTCAACTAGAAACGAATCTACAGCAGAAACAGTGATCTCAGACGCCACTGTATGACTAAACATGTATATTATTCATTAAATGTCTGGATTTAAAAAATCATAATGTTTATTAAAAATCGATTCATAAACACCTCAACTGCAACGAATTGGCATACATTTTGTACTGAAAATAATAAATAAATAACTGATGCTCCCAAGACAATCACAAATCTACTCTCTACTGCTCAAACTCAAGCCCTATTTACACATGAACCGTTTCTCACGAGCACATCTATATAAATACATCAGCGTGGCACTAAAACTCATGCATTCAGATATCAATTCATTTGTGGTAGAGGAGCAAGTTTTGTGATCATATGAACCTGAGAAAATGCTGCTCACATCAGTCACATGACTGTTATCTGTAAACAAAACATCTGTTACTGCTTAGACAATTCCCCCCTTTTTTTATTCATCAAAGAATCCTGAAAAAAGTAGCACAGGTCCCAAAAAAATATTTAGTTTCAACACTGATAATAAATCAGCATATTAGAATGATTTCTGAAGATCATGTGATACTGAAGACTGGAGCAATGATGCTGAAAATACAGCTTTGATCACAGGAATAAATTATATTTTAAAGTATATTAATAACGTTATTAGAAATATTTCACAATATTACATTTTTTTCTGTATTTTTTGATCAAATAAATACAGCCTTGATGAGCATAAGAGACTCTATTAACAAACATCAGATCCAAAACTTTTGAATGGCAGTGTATTAAAAAAATAAACATGGTAGTATGCAGTATACTGCACAGTATGCAGTAAGCCAGTATTTCATTCTAAACACGGCCCAAACCTCAGCTGGGACTCTAAAACCCCTGAGGTCAAATGACATTTACATCCAAAGACATCACACACACACACAGTCTCACACACACAGTCTCACACACACAGTCACATACACACACACACACACACACACAGTCACATACACACACACACACACTCACACACAGAAACACACACACACACACACATACACTCACAGTCTCTCACAGTCTCACACACACACACACACACACACACACTCAGGATATGGTTCTAGTAAACCAGAGTAGCACTAGTCCACTCTTCTGAATATAGAGTACTAGCTCTCAAACATGCACTATAACCCGTGAGATTCACAGCAGCACCGCTCTGCATTAGGAGCCTGTGAATACTGGATCAGACGGGAGGAGGAAAGAGGAACATGTGAGCGCTCTTCTCGCTCGGCATCGGCATGATCTGCTTTGAGCGGTGTGAAAGTAGGCTAATGTAGCCTGCACTGCTGGGACGTCCGTTTCATCATGTCACACCGTGACAGCTCTGAATAGCCGCAGAACTGGGCCACCAGCAGTTCCCCATGCATCCACCAGGGGGCGACCTCAACATTACTAAAACACCACAGCAGTGACTGGATTCTCAGCAGGAGGAAAAACAGGGTCATTTTAATGGAGAGGAGCTGGGAAAGCAGATTCTCCGAAGCTCTCATCAGCGTTCATACCGGCTGTGCATGAATGAGTTTACGTCCCGGCACACAGGGATGATGTGTTTTGTGTTATGATGGATTATTGAGCGTCCGTCATACGATGCTGATGTGTGCTCACAGTAGCAAGAGATTCAGTACTGAGAGAAGAATAATTCAGCCTGAGAGCGCTAAATGAGGTGAATGCTGACCACGTGCTAACCAGTAAAAAATGTAAGGGCTAGATGCGCCAATACATAACCCCTAAAACAAAACACAGATTCTCCAGCATCACATCACACAAAAATAAACCCTCCTGCTCACTGCTGGAAAGACTCGGGGCAGAAGAGACACAGCTGATATTGACCATAGCTGAAGCTATCTTTAGCCTGATCGCTCACAATGTTGACCAAATCACTGCTTAATAAAGGAATGCTTTGAGTGCTCAACATTGACGTGATGCTCATCAGCAGAAATTAACTCACTCTTCTCCCAGTTTTAAAGAAACCATGAAATGGAGCACAAAAACGTTCTTGATGTTGACACACATAAGAGGTTACTCTACAGTAAATGCATGCCGCAAGTTTCAAAACCTTAAAAATACGAATGAGTGTTTTCTGCCCTTCTAACACATCTGGATTGAAATCAAGAGAATGGTGATGTCACAAACACGCCCCCTTAATATGAGTCATCATCGTTCATCAATCACAAGATCATACTGCTGGAGAACGATGTTGAGTACGGCCGTCAAACTCAGACATTGTTCTGTCAAAGGAAAAAAGAAATAAAGATCCGAGCATTCGAAATGCATGGCTGAAGTTGATTTCTAATGACGTGCATGAGCGAATTTAAGATATAGTTTTGATTTGTTGTTCATATTTCACACTCTAAACATGCGGGTGGTTTTTCACGATATCTTTATTGAAAGATACAGCAGTGCCAAACATGTTGTCCTCAGAGAAAATACAGCCCAGCGCATTTATTTAGTATTTTACAGTGTGTTTGTAATAAACGTCAAACCAGCGGTTAACGCTATTAAAACACCAAACAACCAAAACAAATGTTTAACCTTTGGCAAATGAATGAGAAACAACGTTTCTCAAACCTACTTAAGCGCCAGCATCTAGTAATAACTAGATATGCTGAAAATGAAGTGAGCAAAAGCGATTCCCACACTGAAAACAGACTCTGGGACTCTATCACAGCGCTTGACATCTCCAGCATCAAAACACACCACATGCTGTAAATGAGGGCGTGGCTACAGCGTGACAGAGTTAGCCAATCACAGCTATGTTTCTGCAAGACGACACGCCCCTTAAGATTAAGCTTTTTTTCCCAGAGAGCGAAAATGACGATGGAAATTATATATTTTTTTTTTTTACAAATATTGGACCTTTTTTGGTGGGAAAAATTCTGCAAACTAACCTTGATACAAGTTAGATATAAATCTGAAACGGAATTTCATGACTCCTGAAGTACAACGCAGAAGTAAAGTAAAACGTGTTAAATAAGTCCACTGCTGCAATGCCAAGAGGGCTCACAGGTCAAAATGTAAAGCTAAATACTTGCATTTTTTCAATATTTGTATGCAGTGTTTTGTGTGTGGAGTGTCCGCTCCGCTCTGACCCTGATCAGCGGCGTTGATCATGATCACATACAGCAGCCTGACGCTGATGCTTTCTGTGCTTCATTCTGCTCTGCCTATAAAACCCTCATTTCCTCTGAGCTCATCTCTCCTGCTCGCTCCGCAGACAGGAAACAGATGTCCCTCATTTCCTGTGTCTGGCCACGGCACAGAGCCTGGGACAATGCATGCACACGCACACAACAATACAACACAAGATCACCCCTCAGCCGAAAACATATCAGGACACGAGAACAGTAGTGACCGCAGATAAACAAACCTGGGCTCATTCATGCAGAGAGAAACAACCATGAGAAACCAGAGGTGAACAACAAGCATAATAAACACCAAAACCCCGTTCACATGAGCGGTGATTTACTCTCTTTATCATGCTTTAAGACTGTATGGAGAAGATGCTTTCGGTTTAGAGTTCAAGCGTCATTTATCCAACCAAACTAAGCAGTTTTTATATCATTAAGAAAAGCACAACGACAGCGGTGCCAGTGTTTAACCCTGAAACTGACCTCACAGAAACATCTGCATTTTTACATATTAATTATTTAGGGTTTATTAATCGGTCTTCTTCATAGGGACTGCTGCAGCTAATTTCAGGTATACCATCCTAGTAAGGTCATTTGGACTCTTATAATGTAGGTTAACTAGTACACACACACACACACACACACACACACACACACACACACACACACACACACACACACACACACACACACACACACACACACACACACACACACACACACAGAGATAGAGAGACCTCTGCTGAATGGCCTCATTCACCGCCGGGAGATTTCCTGCAGATAAAGAGTTCATGGCCTGGAAGCTCACACGGCCCGGGGAAGAGTTCACTGACAAACACACTGCGGCAACATCAGCCGTCACACTTGTTTTCTGCTCCTCTGAGGGTACAGATGAGATTTGGGCATGCTGTATTGAAGAAAACAAACAGGCGCTGCGCCTCAGTGCCTTTCTAAGTGCCGACGCTGACTGGAGGAGACCAGAGAGTTTGTGGGAGCAGATCAAAGACTTACTGTTTGTGTGTTTGTGTGAGAGCGCTGGTGCACACACACATACACACACACACACACACACAGACACACACACAGACACACACACACACACACACACACACTCTCTCTCAATAACACACACAGACAGACACACACACACACTCTCTCACTAACACACACACACACACACTCTCTCACTAACACACACACACACACACACACTCTCTCACTAACACACACACACACACAGACACAGACACACACACACACACTCTCTCACTAACACACACACACAGCTGTGCCATGGCCTGAACACATAACATCACAGGCCATCCTATGCAACATTTAATATTTATGAAAATATTAGATAAAAATGAATAATTTCAGCAATTGGTTTTGGCTAAGTATATTTCCAGTTGGCTGGGCTGTATATCAGATATTAGAAATAAATTAATTTCACAACTTCAGGCACTTCACGATCCGACCCGATCCGATTCTGGGAGTCACGATCCAAAACGATTCTAGATCTACATTTTCCCCCAATTAATTATTCTGATGTGCAAATACATCTTTACATTTGAACCAAAACGGCCATTTCTATGCTTTTTGTTTATGGAATCTGTATGTCAGTAATTATAATTATCAACTCAATACCACGATGCGTCACATGATCAGTTTTCAATATTACTGCACATGGCTACATTTTCATATAAATTATGTATCAAATGTATTTTCTGCAAAAGTTAGCCTGCTTTTATATATATATATATGTACTGTATAAGCAGGCTAATTTTTAAAACAAATACATGTTTTTGAATTTTTTTACAGACAATAGTTATGCGTTTTTATTTTTTACTCATCAATATTGCAGTTTGATTATTACTGATGAGGTCATATACAGCGGCAGCATCCACACTCACAGATCTATGTCGATATATCAGATGTTTTGTCCTGCTCTGAAACATGTTTATCAATTTCGTTTAATAGTATTCGAAAATGCAAGCTATCTTCAGGACGAACAAACAGAAAGCGCACGAGAAAGTCTGTCAGTATGTGAGTTTCGTGCATCTAATAGTACTGCACACAAACGGTATAAATGAAAGCACATCTAAAGTAAAACACGGCGGGTGGAGGCACACGCTGTCAAGCAATGCACATGAGTCACAGGGCAAATTCTGTGCAGTGAAGCCCGCCACGTTTGTCTATAGCTGGGAAAAAAACAAGCTCAGAATGAATTCTGAAATAATCATTGAATCTCCCACCCCTACTATGACCATTGCTTTCAAACTCCTGTATATGCATTTTACTCTTTACAACTACATTGACCATTGTAGCCAATTACAGCCATTTCTGTTGAGCACCAATCAGATGTTTTAATCAGTCTGGAGGCAAACACTAGAGGCTTTCGTTTAGCATGTCTCAACTAACAACATACTCACTGATTATAATGAAGTGATTTTAAAGGGAACGCTCCTTTCTCGCTTTATCTTATTTATCATGCCACTAGCTACTCACTGCAAAGGACTGGATTTAAACGTGAGATTCAACCCAAAAACATTTTGGCACAACAAACACAACTGTTTGGTAAGGAAGATTGCACTTTGTATCATTTTTCATATTGTTGCAGCGGTACCTTTAGTTCAAAATGATTTTAAATGTTTCTTTTTAGTTTAGTTATTCCGTCAAATAAAACAGTAAGAGATTACTACAGTATGTCTTGATTAAAAAAATTAAATAAAATTGCAATAAATGACGTGTATGTTCTTTGTAACAATAACTGTTGTCTCCAGATTAAAAAAAAATAATAAATAAAAAAAAACACTTTTTACTTTTTAAAGGATTTATATATTATCATGTCTTAATAAACATAGAGGGATACATTTTTAGCTGTATTGCCCAGCCCATATTTCCAGTTACAATTAAATGGCACGTGTCAAGACAAAGTGGATTTGACATGAACGTTGTTCTGATCAGCCTCGACCGATGAATGGGGAAGTCATCTCATTTAGTAACGAGACCTAGTGTTACTGTGACACACACAGACAGAGCAAATGAGATGCTGTACCTCCATCAAGACTGCGAGAGATGCGTTTGCTGGAGGTGCGCTGGAAGCAGGGCGCGGGCCGGTCGATGAGGGAGCTGGCCTGTCGCGTCTGCGTCTGCGTTCGGCCGCTGTAGCGGAACTTGGAGCCCAGAGTCAGGAACTTGGTCTTGGTGGGCTGTTCGGGAGAAACCAGCCTGTGAACAGAGACAGACAGCAGCGCTCAGAGGACACACTACATGTGCTCGGATGTCCATTATGTCTTTCTTTCCAAATCCTCAAGTTGTGACCTATTACTGATGTCAGATGTGACAGAAAAGACAACCGACAGCTGGTGAAACGGGTTTTATTGCAACAAAAAGAGATTTTTCCTTCGTAGTGTTGGTCTTGTAATGTGTGCCTTATAGATTCAGTAGGTAATGTAATTTTACAGTACATGTACTGTAATAATAAAAGTACTGCATAATGTAAAGTAACTACGTTTAGGTTTACGGGTAGGTTCACACCTAGTTAATACTTATAATAAGTACTGTATACAGTATGTACATGCAGATCAGGACTAAAACAAAGAGCTATTGATAATGTTGATTGAGATCACTGAATCATTATGTCAATGAATTGCATTCAATTACAAGCAAAGCAATGCGTGACAAATGTTTACATTGGCAAAAGTGACAAAGTACAGGAAACAGCGGCAATTCTGTTCGTTAAAACTGGTATCATATCATATCATTTTTTTGATGAACATCGTTCAGTCGATGCTGTTTTCTGCTAATGCGTGAACAAAACTTGACTAAACATTGTGTAGCACATCTGCCAGCCAATAATCACAATGAGCTTTGTGCTCTGATATAAAGATGAAGATTTTATAACTAAATTCACTCAATGTTGATGCACTACAATGTTATTGTATCTGCATCAGTTCAAGCTGCAAGTGAATCAATTATCTCGTCCTCTTTACTACTAGTTACAGCACCAAATAAACATGAATGAACATCAGAAACAGAACATCTTACTGAAATCAATCAAGTCTCGTGTGATCAGTGTTTCAGCCATGCAAAAAAGATAGCAATAAAACAGCTTGAGAGCAATTCAAGACATTCAACGACCATAAACTCCAAAATCAGCTAGAAGCAAAATACGTATTAAATGTGTGTTTGAATAAATCTGCCATGAAAACACGTTATTAGAAGTTACAACCAGTGTTTAAATGTTTTATTTTCAAAAATAAATTAGAGAAGAAGCATAATTATATCATTAAGAAATCAATATAAAACTGCCTAATGTTTAAATTAAATGTTTGGTTTTTGGCAAAATAATAACTTTAACTGGATTCAGTTTTTAAAAAGAATATAAAATATGACAGGACATAAAAGAGAGCAGCTTATTGTGAGCAGCAGTGCATCTGAAGTCACGTGAGGTTAGTGTGTCACGCAGCTCTCTGGACACACACACACACCTCACCGCGTGTGCGCTTCACATTGTACACTGACCGCACACATAACATAAGAGAAGAAGACAACCTGGTTATGTCCAGCCACCTTCACGCTCCCACATACACACATCGACACCGACACTCACACACACACACACACACACACACACACACACACACACACACACACACAGAGAGACAGACACACATACACACACACACACACACACACACACACACACACACACACACACACACACACACACACACACACACACACACACACAGACAGAAACATAAGACAGACAGACACAAACACACACACACACACACACACACACACACACACACACACACACACACACACACACACACACACACACACACACACACAGACACACAGACACACATACACACACACACACAGAGACACACACACACACACACACACACAGACAGAAACATAAGACAGACAGACACAAACACACACACACACACACACACAGACACAGACACACAGAGAGAGACAGACACACACACACACAGAGACACACAGAGAGACCGAGACACACACACACACACACACACACACACACACACACACACACACACAGAGACACACAGACACACATACACAGACAGACACACACACACACACACACACACACACACACACACACACACACACACACACACACACAGAAAGAAACATAAGAAAGACAGACACAAACACACACACACACACACACACACACAGAGAGACACAGACACACACACACACACACACACACACAGAGAGACACAGACACACACACACACACACACACACACACACACAGAGAGACAGACACACACACACACACACACACAGTCTCCTGTGAGGCTGCAGCCACATGAAGCCTCTCGACTCATCAAAACCTATTGCTGATATGTTTACCTGAAGAAGGTGTGGTGCTCAACGCAGACTTTCCAAACTCTTTTGGCGGCCCGGTGGTTGGGCAGCTTGAAGCCGACGGTGCTCTCGAACTGCTCGGCCTGACACACACACACACACACATAAATCATCAGTATTACTGACACAGTGATTGCCATCAGCCTCAGACACGTGTTTTGCTCAGTCGTACCTCTCCTGGCCTGATCTTGATGTAGAAGTTACTGCGTTTGTAGGAGATCTTGAGGATTTTGGGCCAAGCAAAGCGGTTTATCCGCAGACGATCCTTATAGATAAGCAAACCGTTTGCACACACTCCCAGCATGATATCCACTCCCTCAGAGTCCTGGGAAAAGAGAAGACATCACATCCAGTTTCAGCAAGATCTGCTCACACTCAGACACATCTGTGCTTTACGTCAGGAGTAGATCAGTAAAAACTGAACGAATCTGAATAACTGCTAGAAATATTAAGACAGCCACTCGCAGATCTCTGACACCTGCATTAACCCCCCCCACACACACACACACACTCACACAGACACAGACACACACTCACAGACACAGACACACACAAACACAGACTCACACTCACAGACACAGACACTCACACAGACATTCACAGATACAGACACTCACAGACACAGACTCACACAGACACAGACTCACACTCACAGACACTCACTGACACAGACTCACAGACACAGACACTCACACAGACACAGAATCACACTCACAGACACAGACTCACACAGACACTCACAGACACAGACTCACAGACACAGACTCACACTCACAGACACAGACACTCACAGACACAGACTCACACTCACAGACACAGACACTCACAGACACAGACTCACACTCACAGACACTCACAGACACTCACAGACACAGACTCACACAGACACTCACAGACACAGAATCACACTCACAGACACAGACTCACACTCACATACACAGACACTCACAGACACAGACTCACAGACACAGAATCACACTCACAGACACAGACACTCACAGACACAGACTCACACTCACAGACACAGACACTCACAGACACAGACTCACACTCACAGACACTCACAGACACAGACTCACACAGACACTCCCAGACACAGAATCACACTCACAGACACAGACTCACACTCACATACACAGACACTCACAGACACAGACTCACACAGACACTCAGACTCACACTCACAGACACTCACTGACACAGACTCACAGACACAGACACTCACACAGACACAGAATCACACTCACAGACACAGACTCACACAGACACTCACAGACACAGACTCACAGACACAGAATCACACTCACAGACACAGACACTCACAGACACAGACTCACACTCACAGACACAGACACTCACACTCACACAGACACTCACAGACACAGACTCACACAGACAGACTCACAGACACTCACACTCACAGACACAGACTCACAAAGACACTCACAGACACTGACAGACACACACACACAGTAGGCTCCTACAGATTCTATTAGGGTTGCTCAATATATCATCCCAATTTTGGTTATTAGCCAGTATGCCGGTTTATTTAGTTTTTTCACCGTCATATTTGGCCAACATTAAATCTTTCTGCCTTTTCAATACAGTTATACACCTGACATTTTTACAGTATAATTAGACATAGTAGTAATGAGTAATATTAATGAATAAATGTACTTATTATGCTGTTAAGATTAGGGTTTGGTATAGTGTTAGTTGCGTGTGATGATTCATAATGTATTGTTAAAACTATAGTTAAGTACACGTAGCATGCAATTAATTAATCTTAAAATAAAGTGTAACCAAAAATTGCTAACTACTAGGAATAGCACATTTTAATGTATTATTTATATGACACTTTTTGTGTATGTATGTTATATATACTGTAAATATAAAATAATTGATTGTATAATACTTCTATTGTTTATGATAAATACATAAATAAATATTACACTATTAATCTAATTAGAAAAAAGAACTTTGCAATTTTGGAATGATTTAATTTGCTCTTTTTAAGGACATTCCAAAATAGAGGTAATGTCAGATGTGGCCTATATGTTTCACATTTGTATAGTATTCATAACATAAATATGATTGTATAATACTTTTATTATTATATCATAACAAATATGATAAATATGATCTGATTTCGGACACCTAAAAGAAAACTTTACATTGTTAGAATGGTTTACTTCACTTATTTCTGATGAGCTTTCAGGACATCCAGTAACAGATTGAGCTTCTACAGTGTGCTGGCAGTGTTACCCACAGCCTTTCATATATATTTTTATTCCTTTTACCTTAATTATTCTCGTCATCAAGAAATCCTCACCTCTACTCTTGACCCTCTGTCACTAGAACTCTCGATTCGGTTCTGTTTCATTACTATGCAAATAATAACGTGTCCCTCTAACAAATAAATAAATGACTAGTTATGCGTTAGACTAACCGAGACTTGTCACAACACTTTTTTGTTTTTTTTCAATGCTTCTATTATCCGTGTAAACCGCTTTGGATAAATGATTAAATGTAAATTAACACGTTCAGATGTGGATAATATCGGGATATTTTCAGAGAAAACAATACAATTATGTGTGAATGATTAGATTGGACTGTTGTGAGCTTCAGGAAACACTGGTTTAGTGTGTTTTAAAGGATTGTTATTACTGCAATCATTTGGACTCGTCATTCAGTAACACTGGAAGTAAAGCAGGTCAGCGTTCCCGAAAGAAACTGACACCCGTCGTAACACACAATAACTATAAATCACTCTTAATATAATCATAAATGGCATCCATCATGGCCGGCGCTCCAGCACTTATCTGAATGCGTTTCTGTAACGTCCTAAATGGATCTTGATTATTGATCCGTCTGTGTTAACCGCAGAATCAATAGCACTGATAACAGATTGAACTCAGACTATCCGTCGCCACGAGAGGCTTTTAACGCTGATCTCTCACACATCAGCGCATCAGTAAGTGCTCAAAGCCGCAGGTGTCCAGTGGAGGAGAGACTCAAAGCCTCCAGAAAAAGAAGAAGTAAACACAACGAGCTCTATGTTGAGGAACATCTAGATGTTTTTGCATTGCGACATTTTCTTGATCAAAACTAAGTGCTGGAAATATGAGCAATTAAAAAAAACATATGCTTCACAAAATCTTAGTGTAGATATTATACAGGCATAAAGTGTGATATAACCTTTACAACAATCCCTGCATATTTCAGCAGAAGTGTTTTTATACAGACCGGCATAATGAGACTAATAGCAGTGTTATTTTAGTATCATTGAGATTGTTATTTTACAAGTTTTTTCCAAATATGTCTAAAGAGTTTTAATTTCAGTTATTTTAGTATATCAAGTTAAACTAAATGAAAAAGAAAAAGCTGAAATCAAATAATTGATTTAAATGTCATTTTATTTGAATATTTTCTGTTTCTGGTTTTATATATTTTATTTTATTTCAAGTAACGGAAGTGTTTTATTATGTGATTTATAATTTTAGTTGAGCATAAAAAACCTAACTAATACAGTCAGTCGTTGTGAAGAAACCCGCTGTGCTTCACTCTTCAGTCTGTGGTAGAGACGGAGACACACACACAGTTTGGACTAGAGACTGCGATCAGTCCCGCTGGGAAAAGAGCCGCGAGCTGATATTCCTGTGAGGCTTTAAACATGGCGACAGTATATTTTTCCCAGAGTCTGAGTGTTTGTTCAGCTGAAGCTGTGCCTTCGCTGCTCTCTAGAGCTCAGCTGATCACAGAGCTAACCGTAATTCTGTTCAAATACAATAGCTGCATATGTGCTTTATGTGCTAGTCTTTCAGGAGTCTTCCTGAAAAATGAATCTGGATATGATGTACCTTGGCGTGATGCAGGTCTACACCGTACATGGAGAGCTTCTTGGCATTTTCCAGAAACTGTGCGTCGGCCTGGGCTGGAGTCATTCCCCTGAAAGAGCAGGTGGAGATATGAGACAGGTGTTATCAGGACACATCAGATTAGCACTGATAATCCTCCGATCATCACGAGGACTGGAGTTTGAGGAACGCTTCACCGCCACATTCAGCTGAAATCATAAGATCGCTGGTGAGCCTCACATGTGTCTGACTGAGCGAATCAAACAGACCGAAGCGCTTTACTCACAGCATCTCGTGACTTCAGAGATGCACGTGGAAGAATATTCCTGCTGTCGAGCCAGATTTGAGGATCATATGCCTAATTGGATCAGCGCTGCTGAGCGGGAACATAATGCCACTAGTGGCGTCACAATCAATCCCAGTTATCATTTCATATTTACAATGCACAGCTGTAGCGTATATTCACCTGCATGACATTTTTATTCAATATATACATGTATTGAAAATGCTGTACTAATATACCATTACATATAAAAAATTGGGTGAGTAATAGTGGATTTTTTATATAATAATAATAAATTATACGTAAAAGAAAATGCTAGTGAAATCGAAATATTAAATATGCCTAATAATGTTCTTTCTTCCTATGAGGAGGTACAAGTAAATGCCAGATATAGTCTACTCCCTAACTAAAAGCATAAGATCCACAAAATAAAATTCATAATGTGAGACGTTTAATAATAAACAAGCCTGAAGTATACAGAGACTCTTATTTTGAAATGCATGTGTGTTACTCTGATGAAGCAGATCAAATATGCATCGTGTAACCATCTTCAACACATTACAATATCATAAAGTAAACCCTATGATAATTCATACACAGCAGATCATAAGCAAACACCCTGTGCATTATTCACTGAATGCAAACTGCTCTGAAACTGCAGGCCTGCAGTGCAATGTTTCGACTTTGAACACGCAGCGCTCACATTTATTGAATGAAATCCAACCGTTTGAACTTCAATCAGCACATTAAGCTGTGTTTCGATTCCTGTAACACCTCTTAAAATGACAATGAAGACTTCTGTAATACTATATAAGACTGTTGTCAGACCTGTGGGACTTGTGCAGCTCCACCACCTTCTCCTCCAGCTCCTTGGTCTGGTTTGGGGCGAACTGGAAGTCTGAGATGTAGTCCAGACGATGCTCCTCTGGGTCGTGGTCCCCGAGCTCCGCCTGCACGGTGTAGGAGCCCAGCAGAGCGTGTGTGACGAAGGAGCAGGGCAGCCGACCCGAGGCGATGTCCTGCCTCAGCTGGAGGCACAGCAGATACCTGCAGAGACCAGGAGAGAAGCCATGAGCCGACACCTGCAGCCTTTCAGAGCGGCCAGCGGAGGAGAGCAGCTTCTGTACCTCGTGATGTCCTCCGTCAGCTGCGACGGGTCCGGAGGGTAAAACTTCACAATGAACGCAAACTGCCATTGAGAGTCTGATGCAAAACACACAGAGAGAAAGAGGATGAGAACGGAGTAAACATAGCACTGGACAATAATTTCCCATTTGTGGTGGTTGACTTTCGCCCTATTCAGACGAGGCTAGTTTCCTTATCACCTGACGCCTGTGATTTTCTCGTGCCAATTCGGACGGGACTAACATCTCAGTGTTTATTACAGAAGCGAGAGGGTCTGTTTTGGACATCAGGTGTCGCAGAGATGCACTGCGTTAGTCATTCGGATTGATAGCATTACAGTTTTACTACAAATACCATGGTGAAGCTATATGGCTAGTAGTATAGCAAAACCATATTAATGTGTGTTTATTTATTTATTTGTAGAAAACCCATGTTTTATAATGGTACATATGTAAATGAGTGCAAAAATGAAGGCGAGTAATCTCACCTGATGCTGATAGCCAGTCTTAAAGAGACAGTTCACCTAAAAATGCAGTATTCCACCCTCAAGTATTTCCAAACCTGTGTGAATGTGTTTGTTCTGAACACAAAGGAAGATATTCTGAAGAAACAGAGCAGTATTATTTTCTCTACTATGGAAGTCAATGGTGCCCCAAAACATTCTTTCTTCAGAATATCTTCCTTTGCGTTCAGAACAAACACATTCACACAGGTTTGGAAATACTTGAGGGTGGAATACTGCATTTTTGGGTGAACTATCCCTTTAACGGTTTAATCTGGCTCTTGATTTTATTATGGTTATTTTGTATTTCTTTGCAAGGAGGCAAACATATCAAACATGTGCGCGGTAAGAGTGTCTACGGTAATTCATGCTGGCCAAAACACAAGGAAACGCATTGTGAAAACAATATAATCTGCAATAAGACATTCACATTCGGACGAGATCAGTTTTCTCAAAGGATCGCGGAGTTTGCTGAAAAACAGTTGTTCATTTGCTCTGGAATTATTTGAGGCTGTGTGAGAAAAACACAGACGTGGCAGATTCGGACGGGATTAAAATAGCTAAGTACGTCTGTGAAACACTGATTTCTCTAACGACCCCTTATAAAGCTGGTCTCATCTGAATAGGGCTTGTTGAATAAACATGCGCGCTGCATGCTTCAGAAACAAAACACGGCGCTGATGTTTAATATGAATGTACAGTTGAAGTCAAAATTTTACACCCCCCTTGCAGAATCTGCTAAATGTTGATTATTTTACCAAGTAAGAGGGATCATACAAAATGCATGCTATTGTTTATTTAACACTGACCTGAATAAGATATTTCACACAAAAGATGTTTAGTCCACAAGATAAAATAATAGTTGAATTTATAAAAATGACCCCGTTCAAAAGTTTACTTTTGCTCCCTGAATGATCCACAGCTGTGTGTTTATGTTTAGTGATAGTAGTTCATGAGTCCCTTGTTTGTCCTGAACAGTTAAACTGTCTGCTGTTCTTCAGCTACCACAAATTATTTGGTTTTCCAGCATTTTTGTGTATTTGAACCCTTTCCAACAATGACTGTATGAGTTTGAGATCCATATTTTCACACCGAGGACGACTGAGAGACTCATTACAACTATTACAGAAGATTCAGACACTCACTGATGCTCCAGAAGAAGAAACCATGCATTAAGAGCAGGGCGTGAATTGAACTTAATTCGTCTTCTGGAAAACATGTAACTATCTTCTGTAGCTTCTGAAGGGCAGTGCAAAATAAAAAAAATATGATATTTAGACAAAACAAGAAAAATATAGGCTACACATTCTGTTCAAAAGTATTCACGCCCTGCTCTTAATGCATGGTTTCTTCTTCTGGAGCATCAGTGAGTGTTTGAATCTTCTGTAATAGTTGTAATGAGTCTCTCAGTCGTCCTCGGTGTGAAAAGAAAATATGTTTTTTTTGCACATCTTATTGTTTTGCACTTTTTTTTATTTCATTGCACATTTTACTCTTATTTCTCTTTTTCTTACCATATGTATGCCCTTGTGTTATGTTACTTTATATAATTTGTATTCTTATTATTTTGCACTGTCCACTGAGCGGACCTGATTCGATTACATTTCACTTCTAATTATACCCTGTATAACTTATTATGTGACAAATAATAAAGAAACCTTGAAAAGATGGAGCTCAAAATCATACAGTCATTGTTGCTGGAAAGGGTTCAAATGCACAAAAACGCTGGAAAATCAGCAAGTTAAGCTAAACTAAAACTGAAAGTGATGCATTATATGTTTTTGTTTTTTCAGTTAACCTGTTCCAGGACGCCAGCGCACTGAACGCTCTTTGTTTACACATGTCATGTTTACATATTCATTTCATTTCAAGTGACATTGATTATGGTTTAACTATAATAACCCTGCATATTTTATATTCAGGCTGTTTTCCAGTAAGATCTTCAGAATCACTTCTATGAATGCTGCTCTGTTACTGGATCTAAATAGTGGTTCCCGTTCATATTTCCTTAATTAAGTTTCCCTGAACACACATCTTAGTTCTCACATGAACCAGTAATGACTGATCTGGAGCTGGTGGGATTGAACCAAAGCTCTGTACAATAAGCTGAAAGACTGAAAGCGCTCACAAACTCAGCAACAATCGTCCAGAAGTGAGACAGAAACTCTGGATGCTCCCTGTGCTGCTCTGTTGGGTCGGTGAACATAATTCAGGAGCTCGCTCACTATACAGACATAAAGCACATGGCCGAATGAGTGGAATGATGCAGTGAGCTTTAGTTCATGTCACTGTGCTGACTTGGGGTCAGAGGTCAAGACGCAGCGCAGCAAAGTAAACCTCATTCTTTCAGTGAGAGTCTCTGGAAACGAGGACACAGCTGCTATTTTTATAGACGTGTCCTTCAGAAGGAGCTGCTGTTGTGCGTTTCTCTCTCTCGGAGTCTGTCCTGTTTTTCTATTTTCAGCTCTCCTCCAGACGCTCTACAGACGGAGTCATAACAGCAGATAAGACGTCTGATTCATCTGTGTGTGTGTTTTATATATACAGCACCTGACTGCATGTCAAACAATGGCACACTTCAGAGTGAACAAGGAGTGTGCAGCACATACTCACTCGTGCATCCAGTGCTATCCACCTCTTCTAGCCGTCTAGCTTCCGGTTCAGTCTGCATCCAGCTATTTTTAGCTGTATAAAACAGTTTTATCGTTTACTGCACGTAGTTTTTCTTCTCGTTGTTTACCTATAGCGGCTAATGAACCGTAATCTCACTCATAGCTTACTTCTGCGTTGATGAAAAGGTGGATAAAAGCAGATATTAGCGCTGTAAAGCTACTGATAGTTTAAAGTTTGAGCTTCAGCTGCTGCTTCAGAGTCAAATCTGGAGTGATTTTGATCAAGTAATAACTGCAGTAATATCTCCAGATGAACACTTACTGAAGCAGCTCAGCTTTACTTGATTCTCCATCAATCATGTTTTAGTCTCAAATCTGATCATCAGGATCTTATGAGGAGCGTTTATTACTTTCACTGTTCCTCAGCGGAGGAACGATCTTCATCACATCTTCTGAGGAGCGTTTGTTACTTTCACTGTTCCTCAGCGGAGGAACGATCTTCATCACATCTTCTGAGGAGCGTTTGTTACTTTCACTGTTCCTCAGCGGAGGAACGATCTTCATCACATCTTCTGAGGAGCGTTTGTTACTTTCACTGTTCCTCGGCGGAGGAACGATCTTCATCACATCTTCTGAGGAGCGTTTGTTACTTTCACTGTTCCTCGGCGGAGGAACGATCTTCATCACATCTTCTGAGGAGCGTTTGTTACTTTCACTGTTCCTCGGCGGAGGAACGATCTTCATCACATCTTCTGAGGAGCGTTTGTTACTTTCACTGTTCCTCAGCGGAGGAATGATCTTCATCACATCTTCTGAGGAGCGTTTGTTACTTTCACTGTTCCTCAGCGGAGGAACGATCTTCATCACATCTTCTGAGGAGCGTTTGTTACTTTCACTGTTCCTCAGCGGAGGAACGATCTTCATCACATCTTCTGAGGAGCGTTTGTTTCTTTCACTGTTCCTCAGCGGAGGAATGATCTTCATCACATCTTCTGAGGAGCGTTTATTACTTTCACTGTTCCTCAGCGGAGGAACGATCTTCATCACATCTTCTGAGGAGCGTTTGTTACTTTCACTGTTCCTCGGCGGAGGAACGATCTTCATCACATCTTCTGAGGAGCGTTTGTTACTTTCACTGTTCCTCAGCGGAGGAATGATCTTCATCACATCTTCTGAGGAGCGTTTGTTACTTTCACTGTTCCTCGGCGGAGGAACGATCTTCATCACATCTTCTGAGGAGCGTTTGTTACTTTCACCGTTCCTCGGCGGAGGAACGATCTTCATCACATCTTCTGAGGAGCGTTTGTTACTTTCACTGTTCCTCAGCGGAGGAACGATCTTCATCTCACATCTTCTGAGGAGCGTTTGTTACTTTCACTGTTCCTCAGCGGAGGAACGATCTTCATCTCACATCTTCTGAGGAGCGTTTGTTACTTTCACTGTTCCTCAGCGGAGGAATGATCTTCATCACATCTTCTGAGGAGCGTTTGTTACTTTCACCGTTCCTCGGCGGAGGAACGATCTTCATCACATCTTCTGAGGAGCGTTTGTTACTTTCACCGTTCCTCGGCGGAGGAACGATCTTCATCACATCTTCTGAGGAGCGTTTGTTACTTTCACCGTTCCTCAGCGGAGGAATGATCTTCATCACATCTTCTGAGGAGCGTTTGTTACTTTCACTGTTCCTTGGCGGAGGAACGATCTTCATCACATCTTCTGAGGAGCGTTTGTTACTTTCACTGTTCCTCGGCGGAGGAACGATCTTCATCACATCTTCTGAGGAGCGTTTGTTTCTTTCGCTGTTCCTCAGCGGAGGAACGATCTTCATCACATCTTCTGAGGAGCGTTTGTTACTTTCACTGTTCCTCAGCGGAGGAACGATCTTCATCACATCTTCTGAGGAGCGTTTGTTTCTTTCACTGTTCCTCAGCGGAGGAACGATCTTCATCTCACATCTTCTGAGGAGCGTTTGTTTCTTTCACTGTTCCTCGGCGGAGGAACGATCTTCATCATCACATCTTCTGAGGAGCGTTTGTTACTTTCACCGTTCCTCAGCGGAGGAACGATCTTCATCACATCTTCTGAGGAGCGTTTGTTTCTTTCACCGTTCCTCAGCGGAGGAATGATCTTCATCACATCTTCTGAGGAGCGTTTGTTTCTTTCACTGTTCCTCGGCGGAGGAACGATCTTCATCATCACATCTTCTGAGGAGCGTTTGTTACTTTCACTGTTCCTCAGCGGAGGAACGATCTTCATCACATCTTCTGAGGAGCGTTTGTTACTTTCACTGTTCCTCAGCGGAGGAACGATCTTCATCACATCTTCTGAGGAGCGTTTGTTTCTTTCACTGTTCCTCAGCGGAGGAACGATCTTCATCTCACATCTTCTGAGGAGCGTTTGTTTCTTTCACTGTTCCTCGGCGGAGGAACGATCTTCATCATCACATCTTCTGAGGAGCGTTTGTTACTTTCACCGTTCCTCAGCGGAGGAACGATCTTCATCACATCTTCTGAGGAGCGTTTGTTTCTTTCACCGTTCCTCAGCGGAGGAATGATCTTCATCACATCTTCTGAGGAGCGTTTGTTTCTTTCACTGTTCCTCGGCGGAGGAACGATCTTCATCATCACATCTTCTGAGGAGCGTTTGTTACTTTCACTGTTCCTCAGCGGAGGAACGATCTTCATCACATCTTCTGAGGAGCGTTTGTTTCTTTCACTGTTCCTCGGCGGAGGAATGATCTTCATCACATCTTCTGAGGAGCGTTTGTTTCTTTCACTGTTCCTCAGCGGAGGAATGATCTTCATCACATCTTCTGAGGAGCGTTTATCTCTTCATCTCTCAATCAACATTGCATTATATTTCAATCTCATCTTACTGAGTCACATTATTGGAGATATAGAGTAATATTTAGATCATTGTGTGTAAATATCTGCTGTACTGTTATAAAGATCTCATTGAGTTACATTACAAGCAGCAGAATATCATCATATAAATATCAGCATCTGCAGCAAATTACATTTTTTTTTAAATATCTAAAACGGAGTCAATAAATCATCAAATATGATCCTCAACAGAAAGCACATGTGCCGCACATCATTGTGAAGATGAAACATGAGAATCATGAACCCGTCAGCAGGCTGCATCAGTGTTTTGATGGTGGTTACGATTGTGTTTGTGTAGTGTGAATGAGTCTGATCTCACTCCACCCTGTGCTGTGTGCGTCACTACAGCGCTCGGTTAATGTGTGCGAGGACGACCGAGCCAGAGACTCCGTCATACTGTCAGTCACTCAACCCCACCCTGACCCCCACATGAAGAGAAAGAGACAGCACGTACTGCGGGTCTGCCGCTTGATCTCCTTGGTGGGGTCCAGCCAGCACTGTAACACAGAAACACAGAGTCAGTCACAGCATCCTCAAACACATCGCTACCTCCAGTCAAACACGCTTTGCATGCATTTCAACCCTTCTTTGCTGTTTGCATAATTTCAATTCAATATCCAGTTCATATTTGCACATTGAAATGCTTCGGTTGAGGCTCAGGCATTCTACATTACAATACACTACAATACAATACAAGTGCAATATAATAAGTTAATGAATCTCTTTAAAATGTTCATACACATAACTAAAGTAAACTATGATTTTAATGATGCAGAAAAACAGAGGAATCTCAGAATCCAGTAATAAAAATGCCATTTACTGTAAAAGGTGGAATATCATTTAATTTGGCAAATTCTGGACTAATAAATCAAAAGTAGTGCTGTAAACTTTATTAAATCGTGATATAGACTAATGTCTGTTTATTAAAACAGTTGAGCTTTGTTACCCCCCAAAACACGAATTGTTCAAATTTCATGTGATTACATTTGTAAATATAAAATAAATTCTTAGTCTGTTGATAAGCAACATTTTTGGTAATAAATCAATTTTTTTTTTTTTACAAAATTCATAATTATTAAGAATGCTGATAAATTAATAAATAAAAGTTAATTTATTAAATATGTTTTATGCATTTAATTGATTAAACACCATTTTTGATGATTCAAATTGAATTAAAGCACAGAATTGGGGGGGGGGGGGGGGTAAAGAAATAAGCCAAAATAAACAGATTTTATAGGGCGCTACTAAAAGACGTGTCTGAAACACATGGCCTCGATTACTGGCTCAATCAGCTGCACTCTACTCCAAGAACTAGAAAAACAACATGCCTGGCCAATCCCATGATGCACCTCTAAAGTAAGCCTACACGCTTTTATCATCAACTTCATGCTTCACCACCAGCAGCAACACAAAGACTGATGTGAGTGATGTGCAGCTGATCTTGGGTTTGATCTCAGCGCATCAGTATCAGTGTTTGTTTGGTAGAGAGCCTCAGGATAGACAGCTTAACCATTTAAACTTGGCTCTGTTCCTCAGAAAGCATCATTCCAATACAGCGCATGTACGATGCTGTTACGATGGCGTTCGGGAGATACTCCATCAGCTCATGCACTGCACATGAACACACGGCATGGATAACGTCAGTGTGTGTTGTGTGATGTTTCTCATGAGTGAACTCACCCTCTGCTCAGCGTTGTCTTTAAAGCTCAAGCCGAAGTAATCCTTCTCCAACAGATTCAGGTGATCGCAGACTTGAAAATACAGGTACTGGCCTTTCGCCCGTTTCTAGAGAGACGATGAAGAAGAGAGAGATGAACACACTTTACTCACACAGACCGTTCTGTCATTATTTACTCACTCTCATGTCATTCCAAACCGGTCCGAAACTTTCATTTTAGTTTTTTAATTCTATGGAAGAAAGACTATAATGGTGAGTAAATGAGGACAGAAGTGTGATTTGGGCCTGGTATGTAAAGTATTCCAGTAAACGCCAGCGCTGGTAGTCTGAATGGTGACTGCGTGGAGTCTGGGTCGCTCACAGACGCCGGGTCATAATGGGCCTATTGGAGCTGAAGTGTGTGTGACTCCTGAGGAATGAGAGGCTGTTTCGAGCTCTTCCTCAGAGAGCTCCTCTCCAGACACCAGCTTCCAGCATTAGTCACTGAGGAACATCTGAAGACCGAGAACAGCGCTGCATTCATCGCTCTGCTCCAGACATGCCTTACGCTCAAGTGCTTATGCACAGTTTTGCCCCATGATGCTTTGCACACATTATCAACCCCAAAAGCTCAAACAAGGCTTTTTGCAGAAATATTCAATTTGACTGTATGTCTATATGTGACCCTGGAGCACAAAACCAGTCATAAGTGTCATTTGTTAAAAATTGATATTTATACATTATCTGAGAAATGTATAAATCATATTTCCATTGATGTATGGATTGTTATGATTGGGCAATATTTGTAAATCTGGAATCTGAGCGTGCAAAAAAATCTAAATATTGAGAAAATCATCTTTAAAGTTGTTCAAATTAATTTTTTTGCAATGCATATTACTAATCAAAAATTAAGTTTTGATATATTTATGGTAGGAAATTTACTAAATATCTTCATGGAACATGATTTTAATATCCTAATGATTTTTGGCATAAAAGAAAAATTGATAATTTTGAGCCATACAATGTATTGTTGGCTATTGCTACAAAAATACCCAGCGACTTTTTTAATTACAAATAAGAAAAAGTAACTACAATGAAAAGTTAAAACTATAAATATTATATACACACATTTAAGAAGATAAAGAAATGAAATAAAATGACAAATGCACACAACATTTAAAAACTAAACATTTAAATAAATACAAAAAATTAAGCTAAAAACAAGTTTTAAATATTTAAATATTTAAAATATTAAATCAAGAAAAGGTATGAGTATAAATATGATTCTAACATAACACTAAAGGCCTAAGTATACTTCTTTTTTACATAGCAAGAATTGGTTATAAAAACTAAAACAAATAAACAAATAGATAAATAAAAAGTGCTACTTATTTAAGACTGTGTTTGTGCTCCAGGGTCAGATATTATGTATCATGTATGTCTGCTGTGAGAATGAAAAGAGTCCATCTTTATCTGGAACACTGATGGGTATGCCAAAGCACTTTCTGTGTTTTTGACAGAGAAACATTCCAGTAACACTGGGATCAAAAGGGAAAACAGCAAAGAAATGAGAGATTTGTGTTATATTACAGTGAATTATGTGTAGGATTTCTTTATTAAACGGGGAAAGTAGACTATGAGAGTCTTACATACTGTTAGAAGAGAAAATCAAATAAATGATCCTGAAACAACTGCTTGTGATAATGTCACATTAGAATACCAAGTATTGCATTATTTTTCTGACGGATAAAATTAGAGCATGACAGGAAATGTACGTCTCATTCAGTCAAATTGACAGATGAGGATGATTTTTAATGCTATTTTAAATGATCTGTTTCAGTCCTTTTGAGTGCATTATCAGTCATTTTATATGCATTAGGCTGGAAAAAGATGGACATGATCGTGACATTTAAACCATTTGTACTAGTGCTAGTATACTCGTACATTTATATCACTGTATTTGTCTAAATTATACCGGTTTCACGATATATGACGGTTTTTATTTTTCATGCATGACCGCGTGTTAACCACATTTTCTACTGCCATAGATTTATATTTTACTGTCACGATGAATGAATATTGTAGAAAAATTCCACACGTAGTAGTGACTAAACACATTAATGCTTAACCAGGAGTCACTCATTTATAATCGTGACATCATCTGATCAAATCAGCATGCATCTACACTTACGAGCGGTTGTGCGGTGGTTTTGGCTATATTACTTTTTTGTCTCATGCAGCCTGCGTCTGAGTAACAAACTAAAAAAACATGTTGTGATGTGTGTTTTTCAGTGAAGAAGTGTCGAATTGTGAGTTGAATTTTATCACACAGTACTGCAAACGTAAATACAGAAGAGCATTTTTCTTGAACGTGAAGCGGTTGAGTTCACGTGTCTAGCTCTCATTAAACTCCCTGTTGTCAGACATTGCTGCTTATGGAATAAATTAGGAATGGCTGACAACATCATCTGACGCTGCATCCGTACCAGGTGTCAGTTTAAGTCTCATATCAACTACATGCACATAAACACAAACAGAGAGAGTCTTAATCTGTTATGACACGACACACTGCTGTTATGGGTACAATTACACACAGATTTACTGATGAGAGATCTGCTTCAGCACACACACAAACACAGCTAATGGATTTGAGTTTTCAGTGGATCGATAGTGGCTGTTCCTGCATTAGGTAGAGAGCAAACAAACACTAGTGTATCACACACAGCACGGTGATAACATGTTGTTGGCCACAGAAAGCCGCAGGTGCTCATGGGTGGAGACGTGTGTCTATGGTGTCGGCACAACGGCTCTGAGCACAACAAACCAGAGCAGACACATCACTTGTGTTGCACATCTCACACACACACACACACACACACACACACACACACACACACACACACACACACGTTGGTTTTTATGGTTTAAGGGGACTTTCCATAGGCGTAATGGTTTTTATACTGTACAAACTGTATGTGCTATTGCCCTACACCTACCCTACACCTAAACTTAGCCCTCACAGGAGACGGTGCATTTCTACTTTCCCTCCAAAAACTCACTCTGTATGATTTATAAGCATTTTGAATTATGGGGACACTGAACATGTCCTCATAAATCACCTTCTCCTTGTAATACCTATGTTATACCCATGTCATTATACAAATCTGTGTCCTCATAAACCACATAAACATGCACACACACACACGCACGCACGCACGCACGCACACACGCGCGCGCGCGCACACACACACACTCACGAGGAGAGCATGAATGTCAGATGATCCTGATCCAGAGTAAAGGAAGTGACTGTGTGGTGATGATGATTTCACCACAGTAAAGTGCTACGGATGAACATGGAAATAAAGTGCAGGAGATGTGTGATATTATAGGAAGATAATAAAAGCATAATACACTCCTGGGGAGAATTAAAAACTCAATTTGGAAGCAAATGGAACCGTCAACTTTCCCAGTTATGTCAAAATGCTGTTCTTGGGGAGTATTCATAGAAACTAAGCAGTCAGTTCTGTCTCGAGTGAATGTAAACAGTTGGAGTAAATCTGAGCGTTCACACGGCACGCGGTTGCGTTCCTGCAGCAGGCGTTTCCGCACACAGTCTATTTTTGCTGTACTGCATGCGCTGAATTAAAGTTACAGTGCTTTGTTCATGGTAAAAATGAACATGGATTGACTTGGAAATGTAGTAATTTCACAATAAATAGATATAATTAAAGTCTACCGTGTTTAACAGGCTTTTTGGCTAGGTTTAAAACAAATAAAAGTGCACTTTTAGATAAACAAGGCAACATATGCACTAGAAAAAGCAGAAAAATAAAGTTCTTTAAGTCCCGCTGGACGGTTTGTAAAATGTAGGCACGAGAACCGACGGTTTCTGTCAGTGATATGTTTTAATTTGCTGTGTTTGCACTTGCTTGAGTAACTTAATATATAAATCCATAGTCAAATGCATTTAATATGTTGTTTATATTAATTGAGTTTAACCGTGAATATGTCTATGAACGATTGTGTAACTGTACTGTGATAAAAGAGGATCACAATGCTGAAAAGCACGTTCAGTATAGGCTAACAATGTTTGGATTTGAAATCAAAATACTGGATAAATGTTGCGTCTGGTAAACAGCCGTGGATCAGGAGCGGACTGCAAACGTGTCCTGTGTGAAAGCACAATGAGCCCGTGCTGCTTCTGCACATCACACAGCACACAGACCGCATACGCACTGCAGACGGAGCATGTGTGAAGCTTTTTATTATATTAAATGTCAATATCAAACTAATACAACCCTAAAGAGAGAGAGAAAATAACTCAACCTCACTGAAGATAAATAAAGAGTCAGTGATGAAATAAGGATAAGAAACTAATTGCAAGCAATAGGACCAAAAACTACAATAAATAAAGAAACACTACATACATTGTGTAAATTAATTAGTCTTCAGTGTTAATTATATCTGTCTATCTATTATAGGTATAATTAACACGTGTATTATGTATAGATTCTATACATATTATAAATATATCATTATTATTGGTATTTATTCTGATTAAAGTTACAGACGTGATTTAGTCGAGAGCAGTGTGCTGTGATTAACATGAATGAATATTGGAACGCTTCCCCTTTAAGACCGAAGTCCGGATCTAATACAGCTACTGTATGTGTTTCTCTTTCTGCCGGTTACTCTCTCTTAAGACCTAATCACTGTGTTTATGAGGATACTTGCAAAGACGGGGATTCTGACGCATATAAGTGTGTTTATGTAATTGTTCAAAGTCGGCAAAAAATAAAAAGTGCTCCTCTCACACAGAAAGAGACGTGCACGCATATAGATCTGTTGTTTCAGTTTCAACGGGTTAACATCGGTTGTTTTTAAACTGCAGTGCTTAAACGCGTCAGCATGCTACAGATGTAGTCCCTCGTTTAGTAACGAGCTCCTGGTTTTGTGCTCGTTCTCTCCTTCACGCCCCGTGGTGGGCGGCGTATAAAGATCGCAGTCATTCAAATGATGAAAAGGTATTACCGTAAACAATGTATTTTGCGACACCACGAAATAAAAGATAGAACATAATATGAAACAATAGACTTTTTATTCCGTCCATCCGATACATATCGTCCTATCGCACAGCCCTATGTTGAATAATAAAAAGATCTGCAGCATTTCAAATATGATACAGTAGGCTTTATAGACTTAACAGAGAAATGTTCAGGTCCTCGAGTCTTAGGGAGGAGCTGTGTGTGCTGCTGTTGCTCACGTACAGAAGTGAAGGATGCATTGGATTATTATGAGCAAATGCCTAGCAGCTATCACGTGCTCAGAGAGACATGAATGAGTAGAAAAGACTTGATCTATGAGAAAGAAAAGAAGCTAAAGGATCAGAGAGAGTACATGAATGAATGACAGCCAAAGCCTAAAAGAACATGACAAAAGAAAGATTATGAATGAGAACAAAAGAAGGAACTCTTAACTGCAGACTCAATAATACCGTGAATAAATTCATTGTACAGTCGTAGAGAATCACTGATGGGATGTTTGAGCAGGGTTAACGCAGGATCGGTGACGAACAGGAGAAACCACAGAGAGTGACTGTGAATGAACGTCCTGAAGCATTAGCGTCAAACACAGCTGAGACCTCAGAGAGCCCAGATCAGGGTCTCCATATTACTCAATACAACACACACCGCTACGAAAAAAACACGCGTCCACGAAAACACACTCAGTGGCAGGATTAAAAACACAACGCCGTGTGCTTATATACAATTCACTGCGCTCTGATTGGCTCCGGTCAATCGTCTATTCGCTCTCCAAAGAGACAAGAATCAAACCTGCCATCAGGACAGAAACACAAAAATATGGTGCGGCAGCGCTCCTAACATCCATGCGGGGTCATTAAACAGTCCTGAGAGCCCTCATTGTCCCCATAAAGCATCACGTCTGGAATGCTTTGTGTGAATCTGCAGCTTATGCATCCGGGCGACCCGGAGACAGTGGCGCTCATCTCTGAGCAAACATGCCTCCGTCTCATGCATGAATACACCAGGACAATAGAGCTTAGCGATGCCTCGGCACTTTCCGGTGACGGGACAAAGCAGAGGCTGTTCAGAGCTCACAGAGCGCCCGTAATGAGAGCCCAAACCATTACACTCACCTGCACTGATTTTCCCTTCAGCCTCCGACGACAGGTTCTCCTGATTCAGACGATTAGGTTTACTGTCATAGCCTTCACAGAGCACAGATGTCTAACAATTTATTCACATACTGTATGAGATAAACAGATCTAATATCTTCGAATTATTTCAAATCATTTATTAAAATGTGTAATAATGAACCTATCATGCTTTTAAATGCTCCTGTGTGTATCAGTGTTCTGTGAAGACATCTGGCACTGTGTGAAGGTCTCCATTTACAGCGTGTGTACCGTGTGTTTTTAAAGAGTGTTGTAGCCAATCACAGACATGATAGTTGAGCACATGGCCAATCAGAGGCTGAGAATTTCACAGCCAGTGTTTTTGTTCTGCACATTCACCAATCACATATTCCTATCTTTAGTACGTTTTCAAATGCACAAAGTTGATTAAGAAAGTTGTGGGGGGGGGGGGGGGGGAGGCATGTGTCAGGATAGTATATTGTTGTATTGCTTCTCAAAGTGACAGCAAATACCTGATGTCTGAGTCATTTTTGTTAATCAAACCAAAAAAGACAAAGACAAAATTAAATAATTCACTGCTCTTGTAATTTTTGGCAAAAATTGCTAAAAAATATATACATTTATATATAATTTTCTCTTTGTCTTTTGATGTTTGATTAACACAGACAACAGTATGAATAGGCCGCTGTAATATTAAGACCAATGCACTTATCTAATATGGCATCAGACAATAATCAAAATCAGACAATAAGCTGCATTGCTCTTTGGGATAACACTAAAATGCATTGTTCACTTGCAGAAGACAAGGCAAGCTTCTAGAGGGCACATAATCTGAAGTATTGAATTTATGGAAAGGGGTGCAGAGCCAGAGGTGGTTTTGTAGGCAACCATCCACGCCTTGAATTTTATGCAAGCAGCTATTTATAGCCAGTGCAAGTTGATGAACAGAGGTGTGACTCTTTTCGGCTCGTTAAAGACTACTCTTGCTGCCAAATTATTTGCAGAGGCTTAATAGAACTGGCCGGAAGACCTGACAGAAGAACATTGCAATAGTCCAGTCTGGACAAAACAAGAGCTTTAACAAGTATTTGTGAAGCATGTGCTGAAAGAAAGGGCCTGATCTTCTTAATGTCAAATAAAGCAAATCTGCAGGACCGGGCAGTTTTAGTAATGTGGGCTGGGAAAGTCAGCTTATCATCAATCACAACTCCAAGGTTTCTGGCTGTTTTTGTAGGAGTTATGGTTGATGAGCCTAATCGGGTGGTGAAATTGTGATGAAGTGATGGGTTCGATGGAACCATACGCAGTTCTTTCTTGGCAAGGTTGAGATGAAGGTGATGATCCTTCATCCAGCAAGAAATGTCTGCTAGACATGCTGAGATGCGAGCAGCTATCGTCAGATCATCAGGATGGAATGAGAGGTAGAGTATCATCAGCATAGCAGTGATATGAAAAGCCATGTTTCTGAATGACAGAACCTAGTGATGCCATGTAGACAGAGAAGAGAAGTGGTCCCAGAACTGAGCCCTGTGGCACTCCAGGAGTTAGACGTTGCGACTTGGGACGCCTCACCTCCCCAAGATACCTTGAAAGACCTATCTGAGAGGTAAGACTCAAACCACTGGAGTGTGGTTCCTGAGATGCCCTTAGCCAATAGTGTTGACAGGAGGATCTGGAGGTTAACCGTGTCAAAAGCAGCGGACAGATTCAGCAATATAGGTAATGAATATTTGGAAGCTGCTCTTGTTAGTCTTAGGTCTTCAACAACTGAGACTCATTTGCATGTCCACTTCTGGAGCCAGACTGGTTGCTGCCCAGGGCGTTGTTTGGCGTGAGAAAGGCCGAGACTTGGTTAAACAACTCATTCGAGTGTTTTTGTATTGAATGGAAGGCATACCGGACTGTAGTTTTCTAAAAGTGCTGGATTAAGAGTTGGTTTCTTAATTAGTGGGGTTGTCTGAGCCTGTTTAAATGTGGAGGGAAAATACCAGTGTGAGGGGTTGTGTTAATGACGTGAGTGATTGCCGGTTTACTGTTTGGTTTTTTATATTTACTTTATTTCAAGTATTTAAAAAGTAACAAAACAATAAATAAAGAATAAGAAATAACCATGTTACACTCAAATACACATCAGTATCAGCCTACATTTCACTAACCAATGCAACCTCTGTCTTTTAAAGTGTGTGTGTGTGTGTGTGTGTGTGTGTGTGTGTGTGTGTGTGTGTGTGCATGAACTCCACGTGTCCACACCCCAACAGCAACAGCAGAGAGTGAGGGTTTAACCTCGTGGGGATGTTGACAGAGCCCCAATATTCTGACCTCCAAAAAAATGTAACACCCCCACCAGATACTGTGGGGTCAGAGGTCATCGCACACATCTGAACGCTCCTGTCATCACAATGACTGATCCTATAACAGCTCCTATTACACTCCTCCTCCTGATATTATTTTATAATTATGAATTTTTATTATACAATAATAATAAATAAAATTATTTATATTATGTACATATTATAAATACATTTTATTATATACAATGCATTGGATATCTAGTTCATCCACCGAAGGGTCCCTATGTCCATGAAAAACAGTTTTAAACTGAATGACCCGTCATCTGACCCCACACTTACGCCTGAAAGCATCCACACAGCACAAACACTGACAGACAGCTGATCACAATCAGACCACTAACATGAATTAGGGCAGGAACCAGACTAGATTGTGATGTGGACTTTAACACCCATCCACCTCATGCAAGTGTTACCAACTCATGTTGTAAAATAGAATGACTTCAACATTACAACATCCAGCCGCTAATATACACAGACAGACAGACGGACGGACGGATGTGTCTTACCTCCACCTCACAGGAGAACTGGCTGCCGTCCAGCAGGGTCACGTGACACACCACCATCTTCATCTTCTTGTTGAGTTTGAGTGTTGACAGCACACTCGCCTCCTGCGGGATTACTTGCTCTTCCTCTTTCTTCTCCTCCTCTTTCTTCTCCTTCTCCTCACTCTCCTTCACCTCCGATTCGCCCTCTTTCTCCTCTCTCACAGGCTGCAGACAGACACACACACACACACACACACACACACTTAGTTTATAGGTTAACACACTCACCAGGACGCTACGCTCTATCTGACTAGTAAGCCAATTCTCCAATAACAGCTATGATGACTTTTGTTCTACCCACTTAAAAGATAAAGGTACTTGCAGTGTCCAATCTATACAGACTGTGTCTGTTCCCCGAATATTGAGTTCAAAATATAAATTTAATGCAGGATCTAGAACAAATCTGATCGTGATTAAACCAGAAAAATGCAAAATAAATGAACAAAAACAATTTTTAAAACTTGGGCTCCTAAATATCCGATCACTCACACCGAAAGCAGTTATTGTAAATGAAATAATCACAGATAATAGTTTTGATGTACTGTGTCTGACTGAAACCTGGCTTAAAACAAATGATTATTTTGGTCTAAATGAATCTACTCCACCAAGCTACTGTTATAAGCATGAGCCCCGTCAGACTGGTCGTGGCGGCGGTGTCGCAACAATATATAGTGATATTCTCAATGTTACTCAGAAAACAGGATACAGGTTTGACTCATTCGAAATACTTATGCTTAATGTTAAACTGTCAGATAAGCAAAATAAATCTGTCCTATCGCTTGCTCTGGCTACTGTGTATAGACCGCCAGGGCCATATACAGATTTTCTAAAAGAATTTGCAGATTTCCTCTCAGACCTATTGGTTACTGTTGATAAAGCACTAATTGTTGGAGATTTTAACATTCACGTTGATAATACAAATGATGCGTTAGGACTTGCGTTTACTGACCTAATAAACTCTTTTGGTGTCAAGCAAAATGTCACCGGGCCCACGCATCGTTTTAATCATACGCTAGATTTAATAATATCGCATGGAATTGATCTAACTGATATAGATATCATACCTCAAAGTGATGATGTTACTGACCATTTCCTTGTATCGTGCATGCTGCATATTACTGATATTAACTATATGGCTCCGCGTTATCGCCCAGGCAGAATTATTATTCCAGCCACTAAAGACAGATTCACAAATAACCTGCCTGATTTATCTCAACTGCTCTGTGTACCCATAAATACAGATGAACTAGACACAATTACTAGCAACATGGGAACTATTTTCTCCAATACGTTAGAAACTGTTGCACCCATCAAATTAAAAAAGGTTAGAGAAAAACGTGCCGCGCCATGGTACAACAGTTATACCCATTCTCTCAAGAAAGAAACTCGTATTCTTGAGCGCAAATGGAGAAAAAGTAACTTGGAAGTCTTTAGAATTGCGTGGAAAAACAGTATGTCCAGCTATAGACAGGCTCTAAAAACTGCAAGAACCGAGTATATCCACAAACTCATAGATAATCACCAAAACAATCCAAGGTTTTTATTTAGCACAGTGGCTAGATTAACAAATAAACAGATGTCACCCGATCTAAATATTCCCTCACAGTTTAATAGTAATGACTTTATGAATTTCTTTACTGATAAAATAGATAATATCAGAAATACAATAACAAACGTAGATTCTACAGCGTCTAGTACTTCAGCATCATTCATCGCACCCAAAGAAAAACTGCAGTGCTTTAGAACTATAGGACAGGATGAGCTAAATAAACTTATCACTGCATCTAAACCAACAACATGTTTATTAGATCCTGTACCAACTAAACTATTGAAAGAGTTGTTACCTGTTGCAGAACAACCGCTTCTCAATATTATTAACTCCTCGCTATCTTTAGGTCACGTCCCAAAACCATTTAAGCTGGCAGTTATTAAGCCTCTTATTAAGAAACCAAAATTAGATCCTTGTGAACTGGCAAATTACAGACCCATTTCAAATCTTCCGTTTATGTCGAAAATATTAGAAAAAGTAGTGTCTGCTCAATTGTGTTCCTTTTTGCAAAAAAATGATATCTATGAAGAATTTCAGTCAGGTTTCAGGCCCCGCCATAGCACAGAAACTGCACTTGTTAAAATTACAAATGACTTGCTTCTTGCGTCAGACAAAGGCTGTATCTCGTTGCTAGTTTTACTTGATCTTAGTGCTGCGTTCGACACTATAGATCATGACATACTGATAGATCGATTACAAAACTGTACAGGTATTCAAGGGCAGGCTCTAAGATGGTTTAGATCCTACCTGTCCGATCGCTACCACTTTGTTTATTTAAACGGGGAGTCATCTCAATTATCACCAGTAAAGTATGGAGTACCACAAGGATCTGTCCTAGGTCCTCTATTATTTTCATTATATATGCTGCCCCTTGGTAATATTATTAGAAAATACGGGATTAGTTTCCATTGTTATGCTGATGACACTCAACTATATATCTCAACAAAACCAGATGAAACTTCGAAACTATCTAAGCTAACAGAGTGTGTTAAAAATATAAAAGATTGGATGACCAGTAATTTTCTTCTATTAAATTCAGATAAGACCGAGATATTACTTGTTGGACCTAAAAACAGTACACAGAATCTCTTGGATTACAATTTGCAACTAGACGGATGTACTGTTACTTCCTCTACAGTTAAAAATCTGGGTGTTATATTAGACAGCAACCTATCTTTTGAAAATCATATTTCCAATGTTACAAAAACAGCATTCTTCCATCTTAGAAACATTTCCAAGCTACGGAACATGTTAAGTGTTTCTGATGCAGAAAAGTTAGTTCATGCATTCATGACCTCTAGACTGGACTATTGTAATGCACTGCTAGGTGGTTGTCCTGCATCTTCAATAAACAAGCTACAGATAGTACAAAATGCTGCGGCTAGAGTCCTTACCAGGTCAAGAAAATATGACCATATTACTCCAATTTTACAGTCTCTGCACTGGCTACCTATTAAGTTTCGTATCAGTTACAAAATATTATTACTTGCCTATAAGGCCCTAAATGATTTAGCTCCTGCGTACCTAACTAATCTTTTATCACGCTACAATCCAACCCGCTCCCTAAGGTCGCAAAACTCTGGACTCTTGGTAGTACCTAGGATAGCAAAGTCCACTAAAGGAGGTAGAACTTTTTCATATATGGCTCCTAAACTCTGGAATAGCCTTCCTGAAAACGTTCGGGGTTCAGACACACTCTCTCTGTTTAAATCTAGATTAAAGACGCATCTCTTTAGCCAAGCATTCATATAATGCATCTCACAATCTTGTACTGCCAGTCCATCTGAACACATGCACATTATTATGCTTTAGCTTGGGTTATACTGATAATTTCATCCAGGGTTATTCCTGGATGGAGCCGCTGCTACGCTAATTGTCTTACTGTTTCTATGTTACTGCCACGGGATTAACATCCCGTGGTAGTTAGGAATTACACAAGCCTCAGTCTGGATCCTACCCTTAAACGATAGAGATGACCGAACACCTGAGAAGAGACGATGACAACCCCTCCGAGGACCTCCGAGATGAGCCCCCAGAGACAGAGCTCCAGTGAGGACCTCGTCACCTAGACATCCATCGGGGAAAGACCCCTGGAACCAGTGGACCACTTACACTCTGACTTTGCTGCAGTTGGAACAAACTACTGATTTGTCTGGCCGGAGGGGAACTGGCCCCCCGACTGAGCCTGGTTTCTCCCAAGGTTTTTTCTCCATTCTGTCACCGATGGAGTTTTCGTTCCTTGCCGCTGTCGCCTCTGGCTTGCTCAGTTGGGGACACTTCATTTCCAGCACAATCATCGACTTGATTGCACAGATATTATTTAAAGTGAACTAAGCTGGACAATGCCACTACTAAATTCAATAATGAAATGCATTCAGCAGATAATTGAGTGTTAAATCCTGTCATTTTACATTATTGACAAATTTGCCTATTTTGATATTGTGCAGTGCTTTGTTACAATTTGTATTGTTAAAGGCGCTATATAAATAAAGGTGACTTGACTTGACTTGACACACACATGCACGCTCTCGTGTTTTCCAGTGGAGCGGAAGGCTGCTGAATGAGGTCACTGGGTGGATGCTGAAGGAAAGGACTGATGGGTTTTGGCTGAAGCGTGTGGCATAAGGAAGCGTTTACACTGATGAGTCCTCCTGATCTGGATTACAGTCCCATCACATGCAGGTGTTTCTGAGATGATGATGCCTGAACGATCTGCAGTGAACACCAGAAGCTGCTGCAGGAAGTGAGCAACGAGTTTAACCAGCAGATATGCAGACGAGCTCCGGTGCATCTCAGCACTGCAGCAGTGTAGTGAAGACCATGAGCTCATGATACTGGAATTTATGACTTCAACACGATACCTTGGTAAACACTGATATTCAATGACATTTTGAAATGGTAAATTCTAAGACAGGAATGTTTTACTACTGCACTTATGAATACTTCATAAAAAGTATATTTATGATTTTTTTACACAATACCTATGATTTAATTTAATCACATGCAGGAGTTAAACCCCCACGCTTTTATTTTGGCAGAAAACTGCAGGAAGACTGTCTTTGATGGCATGTTTACAATCACTTCTTAATATAAATGTAGTGAAATCAGCGAGAGAGCGAGCTGAATCAGGTGAGCCGAGTAGAGTTAAGTGTGTCACGTGATAAACAGCACTACATCTGTTCAAACAAAACCCTTTATGACAAAGTGCACAGGCCGTTTGCCTTGAATTCATCCCATGAAGAGAAGCACTGCATGCACATCAGGGTGATAATTATTGATTTCAATTCAAATGAATATATGACAAGAACAAAACACTGCTTTATTATAATGCATCAACGTTTCTGAAAAATAAAACGTCTAAAAGAAAAAATCCAATCACAGTCAAAGTTAGGCATTATCATGTGAGCTGCGAGTAAAATATTGATAAAAAGTTAAATCTTTGGTTTAAAAATGGGCTTTTTTGACACATAAAATGTCCTTTTAAATGTGAAAGATTAAAATGAATGAGCATGACAAAATACAGACTACATTTAAATGAAAATAAACACCACACTCTATCCTGCAGTGTGAAATTAATTCATTTGATTCAGTCCAAGATTTAGTCGAGCAAAACCGCTCACATGCTGCCGTTCAAGAGAAATGGGTCGGTTTCTGAAAGAAGTCTCTTCTGATCACCAAGGTTGCATTGATGGATTAAAAATACAGTTAAAACAGTCATATTGCAAATTATTATTACAATTTCAATAAATAATAATAAATGTTAATAAAAAAAACGATATCAGTCAACCACTAATACTCCATGTCCATGTTTGTCTCACCTGTGTGTCAGCACTGCCGATAGACTTCTCCTCCTCTTTCTCCTTGTCCTCCACCTGCACCTCCTCCACCTCCTCCGTCTGCTCTGTGCTGGCGGCCGCTGCACCTCCTCCGTCCGCCTCCTCTTCCGGCCGGCTCGTCTCCTCGTGCTCCTCCTTCACGGCCTCCGCGCTCTCCTGCTTGGGCGGCGCTGTGCTCTCGCCGGGCTTGTCTTGGCTCTGTGATTTCTGTCGTTTAAGCCATGGAGGCAGGAAACGGGAGATGCCTTTCTCTTTCTTCTGGCCGCTGGAAGCAGGAGGACTGCTGGGCTCCGGAGACGCAGCCGCTTCCTGGTCGCTCTTGGCCTCGGCGCTGTGGCTCTCCTCCTGCTCAGGAGGACACACGCACAATCCTGGACTTTAAAGGGGTCATATGATGCGATTTCAAGTTTTGCTTTCTCTCTGGAGTGTTATAAGCTGATTGTGCATCGATAAGATCCCTGAAGTTGCAAAGACTAAAGTCTCAAAACCAAAGAGATATTCTTTATCAAAGTTAAGACTTATTCAGGCTCATTCAAACACGCCCCACATGTCTATGTCACGATGTGGAAATATTTGCGTAAGGCGTGGTTTCAGTAACGCAGTAGTGTTGAAGCAGCCGTGTCAGGGAGAAGCTGTGTGTTTCTAGGCGAAAGCAAAAGCACTTTATTTGGCCGAAACCAGATGCAATTAGGAATCATTAAGTTTACTTACAACAGAACAGCAACGCATTTTATGGACGAGTGTTTGTGTGTGACCACGATCACACAATGATGGCTTGTGTACAAACTAGTGGTGGGCCGTTATCGGCGTTAACGTGCTGCGTTAACGCGAGACTCTTATCGGGCGATAAAAAAAAATATCGCCGTTAATCTATTCTCAAAGTTGGGTTGGGAGCTGGGTCTATACTACGCAAGCTATGATGACTTTCACCCTGATATTTTAGCGCGGATGTATACCTAGCCGAATTGCACTGTAGGGGGCGAGAACGAGTCTTCGAACTAGAGGCTCGCAGTCCGTGATGGACAGATTGTTAACGGCTGGTCTATGTGGTAATACAATCGGGCAGGACATCCAAACGCTCAACTATCATTCATCAACCTCAAATATGGCTTTTCATCTGAAAGATGTATGTAGTAGCAACTTTACATGGCCGCTCAATATGATGTTAACCTAGAGAAATGTGCGCTATTGAAGTGTTTGTGTGGAAGAGCGTTTGCGCAGGACAGGCTCCGGTGCGTTCACTTGCTCTTACATCTCCGTCATTCTTGGTCATACAGATAAAAGTAGCCTAATACATCTTTCGAATCTGTAAAGACTCTACGTTTATTTGTGTGCACTCAGAATAACAACGAAACATTGCGCTTTTAAGCAAACAGGATGCGCTTTAGGTCTCATGTGAACTTGAGCGAGAAACTCCGTCTTTGAAAAATATATCTATAGAGAGTGAAATGTCTAAAAAATAAAAATAGAAGACGCGTGTGTTAGCATGGATGATTTACATGAAATTTAATCTGTGCAACACTGTGCATAAGATGGCTTTCAGTTCAATATAATAACAAAAAACGACATTTGGGGTTTTTATTCAACTAATAAGGTGGGCACGCTGTGATCTGTACTATATTTTTACTGTAATTGACAGTTATCGGCAAAAAAAACAAAAAAAAAACAACACGGGAGTGGGAGGGAATGGGAGCCATTCTTCCGGGAGTGGAACGGGATTTTCCTCCAGTTTTTTCGTGGGATTGGGACGGGAAGAGATTAAAGTTTGTGATGCATTTTGGAAACAGGAGATGAGCCCCTGGTCTAATGCGCCACCTGGCTTGAGAAACCCGTTCTCAAAGACTTACTTTTAGTCATTATTTGGGTAGCACACATATTCTGAATGCCTTCGGCAGAATTCAAATGAGCCATTTTAATCTAGATTAAAAAAATTAATCTATGCCCACCTCTAGTACAAACACATTCGAGTTTCATCACTGTGTCTGTCACGTGACTCTGTTCCTCTCTCAGGCTTGAACTGATGCTAAAACTAAGGACATTATTAACTGTCTTTACATTTATTTTGAACGATAAAGCTCGCGATTATGGAAAGGGGCGTTACATTTCCGACTCATGCTTGTGGTGTTCGGCCAATCACAATGCACTGTGCCAGTTGGCCAATCAGAGCAGACTGTGCTTGTCAGAAGGAGGGGCTTTGTAGAAAGTGTTTGAAAGAGGCGAGGCATAGAGGAACTACAATAATGTACAGTATTTGAAAAATAATAACTTTAATATTCAGTGAAGACAATTAGACTAGGTTTTATTTGATGGTGGTGGTGGGGAACCTGGATAATGGGTAAGGGGGGCACTGACCCAAAAAAGGTTAAGAACCACTGGCTTACAGCGTTGGTGCAGAGATTTTCTTCCTTGGAAAAAACAGAATAGTGCAGTAAAAGTACCTGGTTGCCAATACGAGACCCTGGAGCACAAAACCAGTCATAAGCAGCACAGGTATATTTGAAGAGCTCTTTTCCAAAACGCGATAAACGCCAAAAAATAAAAAAATGAGTTTGTTATGCCATTTTGCTGAGTACTGAACCTATTCACTGCTCCATCAATGTTTCATGCCAAATCGCTATATTTCCTTGTTTAAAATGTACTGCAAGATGCAGTTCTTTTCCAAACCGCTATAAGCGCCGAACCTGTTTTTAGCCTAAACGCGATATGTCCTCATATGACTGGACAAAGAAAATCACAAAAAAACAACAAAAAAAGAAGGTTCGTCACTCAGGTGGCGCGTTAATACCCACTGTGGGATGTCAATGTAACAGATGTGTATGCTAGTAAGGGCTGTGTGTAAACCTCACTCTCCTGACCTCAAAAAGAGGCGCTCTAGCGACTGACGCTAACGGCTGTAGCCTTTGGCGTTCCTTGTTAGAGCGCCCGCCTCCCGCGCCGGAAACCCGGGTTCGAGACCCGCTCGGTGTGATGGTGCGGACCCGGGGGAGTTACATCAACACAAGGCTGGTGCGACCGGCTTATAGTATGAGTCCCTTATGTCATATGTTGCATGTTCTCTTTTTTTTTTTAAAGACATAAACCAACATAAAAAAAGGATGGATTTGTAGCGTTTTGAAAAAATAAAAATAAAACTTGGAATTTATAATCGACAATATTGTTGTTTAATTTAACAATCATTGTTTAACATGTTCAGACTGAGCCAACAGACCATTTTAACAGGATAAATTGAATATTAACAAAATGTATGGGTCTAGGTAAAAAAATGTCCTTTTCTCTAAAACTATTAAAATGGATTTATAGCGTTTTGGAAAAGAGCTCTTCATTTGTAGCAATAGCCAAAAATACATTGTATAGGTCAAAATTATCAATTTTTATTTTCTGCCAAAAATCATTAGGATATTAAGATCATGTTCCATGAAGATATTTAGTAAATTTCCTACAGTAAATATATCCAAACTTAATTCTTGATTATTAATATGCATTGCTAAGACTTCCTTTGAACAACTTTAAAGATGATTTTCTCAATATTTAGATTTTTTTGCATCCTCAGATTCCAGATTTACAAATATTGTCTGATCATAACAAACCATACATCAATGGAAATATTATTTATTCAGCTTTTATATGATGTTAAATCTCAAATTTAAAATATTAACACTTATGACTGGTTTTGTGCTCCAGGGTCACATATATATATCAAAATGAATCGATATCGATTTGAATCAAGATTGAAAGTGAATCAAATCGTAAGCTTGAGAATAGAATTCAAATCAAATAGTGACATTTTTCCTCGATCCCCAGCCCTACACACTCATGTGTTCCTGCTCACATTGTTTACTACGCTGGGATGCCTAGTATTGTGCAGCTTTGCTCTGGCTGATCAGAGAGCATGCATTGACATCAGCTCTACCTGTGGTTGGTCAGCGCTGGCCGAGGCGGCGCTGTCCGTGGGTTTGTCAGGCTGGTCTGTCTGCTGCTGGACTTCAGGAACCTTCTCCGGTTCCTTCTTCACGTCTGTCTCTGATCCCAGCTCTGTCGTCATCACGCCGGCACACTATCAGACACACAAACAACATCATCATCTCAGAGAAAACAGCGGGAAACACAGACTCAGAACAGCTCCCACACACTCAAAACACTAGAAAAGTGTTATAGCACTTGCTTTTCAGTTACTAATAATACAAAGCCAAATGCTACAATACTTTTCATATTGTATTTTGTTTCATATACTTTGTATAATAGTATTGATTTAATTAAACAACAAGGGACTCATGAACAACTATCACTAAACATAAACACACAGCTGTGTATCATTCAGGGAGCAACACAGTATCAAGGGTGTGTAAACTTTTGAACGAGGTCATTTTTATAAATTCAACTATTATTTTATCTTGTGGACTAAATATATTTTATGTGAAATATCTTATTCAGGTCAGTACTAAATAAACAATAGCATGCATTTTGTCTGACCCCTCTTACTTTTTGAATTATGTGGAAAATGTAGTAGTAGCACTTTATAATAAGGCTGCATTAGTTAACATTAGTAAACATCAACTATCAAAAATGACCTCAAACATTTATTAATCTTAGTTAATGTAAATTCATCAATTACCAATACAACCGTGACTGTAAGCGTATGATGAAGACAGCCAAACAAGAAATATCCATGCTAGAAACTGATTTTTAAATAGTTGTATCTAAGCCAAATATTGTCCTATCATTACAAACCATTCATCAATGGAAAGCTTAACTGGTTTTGTGGTCCAGGGTCACATATCTGATACAGCTGTATTTTCTATTGGATATAACAGCAACTGTGTGTCTGTATGAGCAGGGCTCAATGATTTCCACAATACAGAAAACACTAATGGAATCCAGAATGGAATTTACAATACAGCATGGAATGCCATGGAGTCGGGTCTGAGGATATGGACTAGTGTCTGTGAATATTAAAGAATAAATACACTGCTATTGAATATGAAGTCCAGCTGTCCTGTGTGTGTCTGTGTGAATGAGGGCTACAGCTTCATATAATGTGACTTAAAAAATAATGACACAAATATTACTATTGTACAGTAGAATATACTTCTCTGAGTAGCAGTAGTAGAAATAATAAAAGGAATTCACTTTTTCACATCTGTTGAGCAGCACTTTGTAAAAGTGTTGTTAAACTGTTACGGTTTTATGAAATCCATGGATGTGATACATTTTGACTACTTAAATTAAGTGCACCATTATATAGAATCTAGAACTTGGAAAAAACAAATCTTTTGGAAATTTTGGAAAATAAAATGGATTTGTGTTTGATTTAATATTTAAAATGGAATCCAGAAAAAAATAACATTTAAAAAAAAAGTTATTCATTTTATATTTTCATAGAGCCATACATGAGCACCGAGGAACAGTTAGCCACTAGTTTCTTAAGGCACAGCAACTTACAAAAGTGCTTTCTCTCTGAGAGGGGTGTGTGTGTGTGTGTGTGTGTGTGCGTGCGTGCGTGCGTGCGTGCGTGTGTGTGCGTGTGTGAGTGTGTGGGTGTGGGTGTGGGTGTGTGTGTGAGTCTGAGACTGTGAGAAATAGAGAATCAGTGAAGAATGAAAAGCAAAGCACTTTTTCATGTTGAATAAAGTCAGCCATCAAACCCCACCATAAGCAAACACACAGTACTGAGTGTGTGTGTGTGTGTGTGTGTGTGTGTGTGTGTGTGTGTGTGTGTGTGTGTGTGAGTGTGAGTGTCTGAGCTCCACTGACACACAACACAAGCTGAACAAACACACTCAACGCAGCTCATGAGACAACCCACGATGCACTGCAGCAACATCAGCAGCTGCTGACAGACCAATCAGCTGCCAGCCCGATGACATCAGCAACACTGAAACCGGTCAGTAACTCACATCCTCCACGTTCAAACCACGACACAGTGTGTGAAAACATCGGCAGACCCCGTCCTGGGCCGCTGACTCAACACTATAATATATCAGTACAGGCCTGAGTCAGGATCTACACTGGAACCAATGTTACACAGATGAAAACACAGGCCTAGATCACATGGTAAGTTTTTATGAAGTTTTTGTTTTGGCATGATATTGCTAAACAACCCTTAGGTCCATTGAACTTGTTGTACTTCAGTCCCTCACAGCCTCATTTTCATTCCCGCCAAGAATGAAACACGGCACTCTCCTGAATGATATCCAATGCACATGTGTGCTCAAATCAATCTCACACACTCAACACACACATCTCAGGTTCACCAGGATGCTCACAACGTTCCCTCAAAATGAGTTGAAAGAGAAGAGCTGGAGGAATTGTGGGAGTTTCTGAGAGCATACAGCTGTTACAACACACAGCGGAGAGATGTCCAGCTGACTCTCGGCCAGGGGAAAACCACAGTAAACACGCTGGCCTGGGACATAGAAGACATGCGTGACATCATCATCAAACACAAATGATGTTAATCAGAGAACAAAAACTATGCAGTGTTTTTAAACTTTTAATTACAGTTTCTGTACCTAAAACTTCAGTTGTATTTATTTATGCTATTACTAATTGATTTGTTTGTTCCCATCTTATTACTGACTGTTAACTTGTCTTTAACACTGATTTTTGTGTTATTCAGCTGCAACAGAGGGATTTGTAAAAATACACAGAATAAATGTTTGACTTCATTTTTTATATTGGATTTTTTTACTTATTGGAATCGAAACTAGGGGTGAATTCCAAATGGCTTTTTTTGCACCCTTGTTATATGGCACTTCGGGAAGTGGACGCCATTTGTAGGGACGTTCCAAACGAAGGGCCCTTCCAGAAGTCCGTTAGTGAAGGGAACATGCGATGGTCACTTCACAGAAGATCATGTGATCTACAGTTAGAAGATTTTGCGATGCATTTTAAAGCAAAGTTGGTGTTGATTTCGACTTCACACACAATCGTAAGTAGAATAGGCTGATTATATTTGTATTTATTTTAATATTTTCAAAATATTTTAGATAGAAATATGATTTAAGAAGGTAGTGTAAGCAAGTTTAGTTTTAAAAAGTGTAATAGTAAATAAGACACAATTAGACAATATTTAAATAAACTAATAATATTTATTTGTAGCAATTGATGGAGCGCTGAAAGCTGGACGCACGCGCAGTGATGTCTCGCTTATACGAGACAGTAATGCCCTACACTTCACTGCAAAGGGAGTCAATCAAATGAAGGGAGTAGGGCATTGGGCGGCTCACTTCTGTTTGGAATTCGCCCATAGACAAGGATCATCATTAGAGATCGACCGATATATGGTTTTACCGATATTTTTTCAGGTATTTAAGCATTTTTACCATAATCAGATATCGTATCGGATATATATATATATTTTTTTTTTTCACATACACAATTATACAGAGTATAACCAGCAGTGAAATGTGTTCTCTGCATTGAAGTGCACACACTCTCACACACACACACACACACACACACACACACACACACACACACACACCCGGGGAGAGTTGGGGGTTCGGTGCCTTGCTCAAGGGTCTCACCTCAGTCGTGGACAATTCCTGCTGGAGCCGAGATTCGAACCCACAACCTCGGGTTACAAGTCCAACGCTCTATCCATTAGGCCACGGCTGTAATATCGGATTCACCAATAAAATGCCACCATCTTGTGGTTGTTTTGAGAATTGCGCGCAGGATCGCTATTGCAGCGCGTCTGAGGGGAGACGAGACAACAACAACGGCGTCCAGGTACTTGATCTGCTGTAGTTAGTAAACTTTATTTAACAAAACAGCATTAATGCACAAATTGGATGTATTAAATAAATGCCTGATATGAGTTTATGCAGCTTGGCTCTAAGAAATAGAGACAAACTCACCGAGTCACGTCACTCTTTCCCAATAAAGACGTAACTGTGCATTAATTAAATAAATACATCTCTATCTAAATTAATGATTTATTATCTCCGCAAGCGATCGCAGTTTGAGTATAGTTCTGTGTAAATAGATAAACCGCTGTCAGCAGTTTTCATAATTTAGAAAAATATTTTAATAATTCTGATAAAACAGTTAAGAAATGCAATAAAATACGATGTTTTGTTTGTTATAGTTTATTTCAATATTCCAGAGAATATTATTCAGTGAATTATTCTTCACTCTTTAGTCTATTAAACAGATTATAAACCTAAAACTGTAGTTTAAAATGAAGTTAATATGACTTCTGTCCTTTATTTTCTCCATTTGAATACATTAGACATTATTTTGCTTATTGTTAATATCAGTGTTGCTGATGATGCTTTTTATAAAAAAAATGTTTTTATTGTTGTAATTTGAAGATTAAATTTGACATGAAAGAATGTTAATTTTCAACAGTTTTGTTGTTGAGACGACTGAAAGGAGGAAAAACCAAAGCGAAGAATGGACTTACTTCACTTACTTTATAACAGTAAATAAATATCGGTTATCGGGTACATAAACATGCAAATAATTAGTATTGGTAATAAAAAAATCAATATCGGTCGATCACTAATCATCATCATTAATGAGTGAATCTAGAATGAGGACCAGGACGGATGGATTGACTGTGTGTGTGTGTGTGTGTGTGTGTGTGTGTGTGTGTGTGTGTGTGTGTGTGTGTGTGCGAGTGCGAGTGTGTGTGTGTGTGTGTGTGTGAGTGTATGCGAGTGTGTGTGTGTGTGTGTGTGTGTGTGTGAGCGAGAGAGTGTATGCGAGTGAGTGTGTGTGTGTGTGTGTGTGTGTGAGCGAGAGAGTGTATGCGAGTGTGTGTGTGTGTGTGTGTGTGAGAGAGAGAGTGTATGCGAGTGTGTGTGTGTGTCCTAACACACTAATCCCCAAATTGCAATGCTTGCAGATGACAATCAACACAAGCTGTCAAAACTAATCAGGATCCAGATCCACACAAAACCACCCGTCTGTCTGTCAGTCTCAGACACGCCACATGTGAGTCTTGATGTTGATATTTCTGAGAGCAGTAACAGCAGAAAACGGGTGATCTAAGCAATTTAATTTTAGATCACAATACAATTAATGCTGATAACGATTAGAAGCTCTGGTCATTTTTATTCCATATGCATTAATGTATCAGCAGAAATAAGCGCGACAGCAGCGGTCCGTGCATGTGTGATGAGTCTCTGTTTGTTTTCTGTGTGAATGAACGAGGGCTGGAGTTTCATCTACTACACAAACTCAAACACACACAGCTCGTCTCACTGTACGAGGACATGAACTTCACCTCCAGAGTCACACTGTTCACTTTGAGAAAAACTACTGTCAAATACACACTGAAACTATAAGATATTCACGGCAACCGTCATAATAAAAGTCTGGTTTAAACTGAAGAAATTATGACAGAAATACATTACTACTGTATACTAAAATATAATTCTCCAAGTAATAATAATAATATATTTTAAATATAATACAATTAAGATAATTTTTCATCCATATTTTAATTTAGTGAAAGTGAAGTGACGTGTGACCCATACACGGAATTTGTGCTCAGCATTCAAACACTATAGAAATACAAAGACGGTTCCCTCCTATACTTATGAATGGGAGAATGTGCAACGCATTATGACGGGATAGTCCTGCCTTCTAAATGAAGGAGCCAATCACTGATTGGTAAAGTAATTGCATCACTGCCGCAGCCGAATGCAGCAAGGGACTTTGTATGCATTTAACCCATTCAAGTGCACACACACACACCGTGAACACAAAGGTTCAGTTCTTGCTCAAGAGTTTGTGGCGAGCTCCGCCCACAGCGAAACCTCATTGGTCCAAACCCTGTTAAACACTCTTCCAGCAGCGTTTTTACGGTCAGACTGCTGACCGTCAGCGACTGTGTTACTAGTTGATCTGCTGCTCCGCTCACTTCATCCCACCAAATCTGAGTCTTGTGACGGCAATAAAGAAAGAAGTGATTAAAGTCACCTGAGAGCAGCGAGACGGAGACAGATCCTCTGCCTGTCACACACAACACTCACAAGGGAACACTACACACTGAAAAACATGCCCAATCTTTTTGAGTGAGTTGAGTCAACTTCTGATACATTTGTTTAATAAATGAACTATACTGAGCTACTACTATTTGTTATTACATTAAAAACACAAGTCGTTCCAACTAGCTGAAAGGTTCAATAATTGTCAACAGATATCACATGCTACATACAACTTAACATGTAGCATATGAATTTGTTGTAATAAATATGGTTGGGTGCTATACGTGACTACCGGTATTATGTTATGCCGTGATATGGATTTTGCTATACCTTGGACACCGTTGCATATTCATGGATTTCATTGGATGGACAGACAAAGATATTTTCCCCCGCGGTCGTTACTGCGTCATCAGAGAGAGAGACGCTTGATCGGACATAAATCAGAACCGGAAATCTTTTGCTCCAAACACACAATCGCCTCTTCGGACCTGCACACAAACTGGATTACAATAATTTCCCATAATTTAATTTGTGTGGTAACATTGCTAAGTCTGTACACAGAACGGAGACGCAGAACACGGACAGAAAGAGAGAAGATACTGTAGCAGGCAGCACAAGATCACGGTTCACATTTAGATAAACCGGTTTAACTATTAACCACGCTTTAAAACATCACGGTTAATTTAAGGCTGGAATACACGACACGACTTTAAAACACTAGGCATTATACACTTTGTAAATAGTGACAAAGGAAAACTGGGCATTGTACACTACGTGTCTGAAGATCATACACAACCAGACTTTAAAGTTGTTCCGATCACGCAGAAACGAGCACCTTGTTGCTAATAAATCTGAGTCTGTGACCGTAAAACACTACGTGATTTTCTGTGGGATCTGTCAGCTGTAATCTGCTGGCTCTCACTTTCCTCAACTAGCGTCCACTTGTTCAGACTGTAAAATCAGGAGAAATCAGGGCAAAAATCCGGGCTTAATCGTACAGGCTCCGCTACACGAGTGTTTCTGTTGCACGGAACGGTTGCAACTTGCGCAAAACGAAAAGAAAGCTCCATTTATTTTCAAAAGGGAGATACTGACGTGGATGTTTACAGAGCAGAGGTCACCTTTTTCATTTTTTATTTACATTTTACACACTTTAATACCTAAAGAGTGTTTATGTAATTTTATGTTGTGAAATTAATAAATGCATAATAATCGTACCAACAAACTCTATAACCGTTGCATCCCTGTTGACAATGCTCGAGATATAGGAAATCAAATATAGATAATGAATTGTGGGCAGAGAGGTTATATGAATGAGTATCTGAAGGGAACGGTCTTCAGAAGACTGTAGATGGCATTTTCTTTTTCTCTTACCTCCGTGTTCAATCTAAAGTCAGACCATACCCCATACTTAGATCGTGAAAACATGTTTTTTTTCTAGTTACTGTATATAGGGTTAAAATACATATTTTACCTGTAATTTAACTAAGGTGTACTAAAATGTGATTCCATATATAATATTGATATCGTCTGGACAGTGTAAAATATCGTGATATGAATTTTAGCTCATATCGCCCACCCCTAGTTATATATTTAATAAACACTGCACAAATAGTCAAGGTCAATTAAAATAAATAAACAGAAATTTGAGTATAAATTACACATATTAAGTTATAAGATGTAAAGATCAACATTATGTAAACAGAATTCATCAAGGTAATGTTTGCAAGGTTAAAGATGTGGTAATAGCTCTCATTAGAGCGTGTATTGCAGCATTTGTTTTTTTACCCATTTCATACACATTCATGCCGCTGCATGTATAATTCAGTTTAACCTGCAGTTAAGTATTACTCAATTTGCATATAAGACACAATTTGCATATAAGACACATTCCTTGCAAACTGCATTCATCAGTATGTGCAGTACACAGGTATGATACTCAGAAAACACACACACACACACACACACAGAGCACAGAATAAGTTAATGTGCTCATATTCCTCTCTCTAGTGTCCTGCAGCCTGAGTTTATTTCCTCATGAGTGTGTGCATCTGTCCCAGATGTGTGTGTGTGTGTGTATGTGTGTGTGTGTGTAATTCATTCATAACCACAACCACTAGTGTGCGTGTGTTCAAGGGAGTGTGTAAATCAGCTGACACAAGACTGCTAGTGACACAAACCCTGACGGTATCCATGAGCTTATCAATCAGGATTTGACAGGATTATTAAAGTAGATGGTGATATTATTGCTTAATGGTCTCAGACACGCCCACTCAGCCCTCATGATGTCAGCAGACATCATGAAAAACTGAAGAGGTAAAGTGAAGTCCGGATCTAATACAGCTACTGTATGTGTTTCTCTTTCTGCCGGTTACTCTCTCTTAAGACCTAATCACTGTGTTTATGAGGATACTTGCAAAGACGGGGATTCTGACGCATATAAGTGTGTTTATGTAATTGTTCAAAGTCGGCAAAAAATAAAAAGTGCTCCTCTCACACAGAAAGAGACGTGCACGCATATAACTCTGTTGTTTCAGTTTCAACGGGTTAACATCGGTTGTTTTAAACTGCAGTGCTTATACGCGTCAGCATGCTACAGATGTAGTCCCTCGTTTAGTAACGAGCTCCTGGTTTTGTGCTCGTTCTCTCCTTCACGCCCCGTGGTGGGCGGCGTATAAAGATCAGTCACTCAAATGATGAAAAGGTATTACCGTAAACAATGTATTTTGCGACACCACGAAATAAACGATAGAACATAATATGAAACGATAGACTTTTTAATTTCGTCCATCCGATATATATATCGTCATATCGCACAGCCCTAGGCACAACAGTGATAAGATATTTTAAAACTACTAATAATCTTGCCAAGAGGAAGCATATACAGACTAAACAGCAGAGGGCCAAGCACAGAACCGTGTGGAACACCGCAGGACAGAGGAGCAGAGTCTGACATGTTCCTATTAATCAAAATGCAGTGATCAAACAGTATCAAACGCTGCGCATAGGTCTAACAAAACCAGCACAGAGCATTCACCAGCCATCAAAATGTAATTCAAGACCCAGGGCAGTTAAAATCTCAGGGCATTCGAGGGCAGTTTCAGTTGAATGGTTTTTACGAAAGCCAGATTGAAATTTATCACAGATATTATGAGCCTCCAAAACTGTATTTAACTGCACTGCCACTACTTTTTCTAAGATTTTAGAGATGAAAGGCAATTTAGAAATAGGCCTGTAATTATTAAATGTTGCATCAAGGCTACTCTTTTTCAAGAGAGGCTGAACAACAGCATGTTTAAAACACCTAGGGACCTGGCCCAGCCTAAGAGATAGGTTTATAATGGAAACCAAACACGGGCCAATAGATGTAATAGATTTCGTAAACAGAGATGTTTGTAACGTTGTGGCTGATCAGTGTAAATAGTGTACAGTGCGTCATTTGCCACACAACTAGACATTCACATTCTGCAGGTTAAACAAGCCTCTCTTTAAACATCAGCCGTTTCTGACTCTAAGGTCAGTGTTTGACAGTTCAGAAACTGACTGTTTCTCATGTCTTTCCTGTTTTGTTTTCCCGTCTGCTGCCCCTTCCATTTGCTGGAGCTAAAGGTTGCTATGGAGACGGGCAGTTCATGGTTACGCATGCGGTTTATGTCATGTCAACTCAGCAGCAATAAAGAAGGTCAAAGCGAGAGGGACGCATTGAACACACACACACTGAATGCGCACGATTGCACCCGCTGGGCTGGAACAAATTGCCCTCATTTAGGAGTTTTAAATAAACTGGAAACATCCCTGAATACACCCCACTCCAGCGAGTAATGAATTATTCATGGCGCGTTTAAACAAGTGCATTTGTGGAGTGGGGAGCGAGTGTCCTGCGTGTGTGTGTGTGTGTGTGTGTGTGTGTCTGTGTGTGTGTGTGTCTCTCTGTGTCTGTGTGTGTGTGTGTTTTATTTCGATTAATCTATCGACTAATTTTTTCCAATAATCTAAACGATTAATTTCCCACAAAAACTGCAATTTTATTTAACTATGTTATTAAACCAAATGAAATCCAAATATATATGAAATCCTTTTTTAAAGCAAAAGTAAAGTGCAACATGGACACTTGCTTATTGCACTCTATCTCATAGTCCAAATCACTGAAACCAAGTTCAGTATTATAGTGTAAACTCTTTTTTTTTTTTTTTACTCTAAACTCTAAAGATTTTTAGAGTTAAATTTTTAAATTTAAAACTCTTAGCACTTTTAAATTTCACCTTAAAACTCATTTTTTTAGGGTAGCTTTTAATTAAACATTTGTTTTATTTTTATATTGTTTTATTTGTAGTGTTTTGATTGTTATTGTGTATGGTTTTATTTGTTGTTCTAAAGCGCTTTGAGATCTTCATTTAAAGGCGCTATAGAAATTAAAGTTTATTATTATTATTAAGAATGATAACATATCCACGTGTTCTAGTCTAATAATACAATTATAATCAAACAACACGTTTTAAAGGAGTATTTAGCAGAAATAGTATTTACCAGAATTTATTTAGGTGAAAAATGTCAATGTGCAGTATTTTATATATATATATATAGAAAATAATGTAAACATTAAGAGATGCTTTTGATTATGACACTTTAATGGAACCATAAAGATAAAACTGTAAAACTCAATCAATTAGAATCAAGTTTTCTTGATTAATACAACTTAATTTAACCATTAAAACAGATTAAATGAAAATGAAAAAAACTGAATTTGGAAATAAAACATGGGTCCCTATAATTATAATAATTTTTTTGGTGGTAATAAAAGTGAACAACAGCTTTTAAAATGACTTAAAATACATATATAATAGCAATGATGCAATAATAATTAGTTCAAATAAAGTATCAAAAGCAAGAAATCATATGGATTTATTGAACAAAACTTAAAATACATAATGCATAATAAACAATAGAGCTAATGTAGATTACGCATGACAACAAATGCCTGCAGGGGGCGCTGGCCGCCTGAATTATTTCTACACATTAATGCACGATCTAATCCTTGTTTAATATTGACCAAGCACCATTTAATTCAAATGTCCACTTCATCTTTAATATTTGGCCATTGTTTAAGAAATAAATGTTATAGCCGCTGTAATTAGATGAATATGTGGACACTCAGAGTGAGGGTTTGAGCTTTTATTTAGAAATCACGATGTATCCTGTGTTTGCTTGGGTTTATTAATGATTTGCCTTACAAATCTGATGAAATGGCACACGTTGTGTTCCCAGATGAACGTTATAATAAACACAAACTCACAACACGTGTAAATGAGAAGTTTCAGAGGAACTACTGTGAAACGAGTCGCTGTGTGAAGCACGCACTTAACCGGCATCCATGTAAATAATTAAAGCGCATACTGTATTAGAACTGCGTCGCATATAATTATTTAATTAAACCATTGCTTTGTAAATTCACAAGTATGCTTACTTATGGTTTAATATATCATGCAGCCTTGGAAAACAGTCTAATAATATGTTTTATGGATTCTCGTATGTGAAATGCGCCACTTCCGATATTTTTCCGGTTAGTTGACGCGAGAAAATGAAGTCGATGATTTTTAAAAATCGACTAGTCACGACAGCCCTAATATTCATCATATAATATTACATGCAAAGATTTTTAATACTGAATCTGACATTACGATTTCGTTCTACGGTCTGAAAACGGCTCAGCAATCAGAGTGTCTTCATTCTGCTGACAGCCCTAGATTATAGATAGTAAGAAATACAAATCTAATCTGTTTTATACGTTTACTGGACTAACGTCAGGGTCAGAAATGAACCTTTACATTAATATTTAATATGACATTAATATTTAAATTGTTAGACTTTAACCGCAACAATCGTAACAGGTGCAGTTGTAGTGTGCAGGGACATTTTTGCCCCCTATCTTGAATTTGGGGGACTTTTTATTCATTTATTTTAAAAACAATATGGCAGCATTTTTGCCCCAAGCCCCAGTTCATTTCTCACTTTGACCTACATTAATCCAACAGTGCATAGAAAAATGATGCAATAACAATTGCATTCAGACATTATTTTAATGCTTTTTGTATACTAATATTTTAAAACAAAATATATTTTATTTGAAAGAAATGCTATCTTTTTTTTTTCTCTCTCTCTGTATAAATGTGCCTGAAAGCTGATATATAGCTGAAAAGTGATGATGATGATGATGATGATCATCATAATCATATTTGGGGGTTCTGGACAACAAAACAAGCTATTTCTCAATCCCTGAAAAAAAATTGGGTTTCAGCCAAAAATGTGTTAAATAGCCAGAACTTAACTATAAACTCACATCATACATAATTTCACCGTGATTATCTTTTTGTTTTGTTTTTGGAAATAAATCACATTAGAGGGGCTAAATTTGCAGCAAATGTAGTTTCGTGTGGTTTACATCCCAAAACCTAGTGAGACGCCCATGAAGACTGCCTTTATAGCCATCACTGCCAAAAAGGGAGAGAGAGAAAAAAAGAAGCAATGACATTTTTCCCAAGACAGTGACCGGAAAATGGCAGTGCAATGAGCTCAGTGGAAAAACATCCATCCAACGTGACAGAGGAACCAAGAAATGTTGTCCTGCTGGATTCAAAGCACAGAGCAGAATATGTGACCACGCATTAGGGCTGGGCGATATAGCCTAAGAACAAAATCAGATTTATGGTTTTTCACCCTACTTAAAATCAATCTGCAGATGACGAAGAAATTGCTCAAAATTAAAGGGACAATATGTACGTTTTCGCCACTAGAGGTCGCATTTTCAAAACAATAACAAAGGCGAAGCTTGATGATGCTATGAATGAGGATGTTCACGGAAGCGGTAATGGATGATTGTTTTATTATCTGTACCTTCCCCAGTTATATTTAAACGGGGAATACCGAGAATGTGAGCACAGGACTTACATTGTCAAAGAACAATATGACAGACTTAAGACTAACGCGAGTTTAAGCACTCAAAAAACTCATCATTTTCTTTCTGAACACGGTATTGGCACGCGACGGATTGCGGGGATATGGGGGGAGATCACGATGCTGGTGTTGTGCCCAATTATGACCAATGCCAGCCAGATTATTACCCCCCTAGTATTGGTAGGTTTAGGGTTAGGTGTGGGGGAGGTTAGGATTAGGCAAACAGATAGTGATTTCAACGAGAGGGGTAATAATTTGGCAAAATGGGCATAACACCGGCTCACCCGTATAGGCTCAACATCGTGATGTCTATCAGCCATCGGTGATGGACAATGGCATCAGGTGTGTTTGACTAGAAGCAGCGCTGCACAGAATGATCCCTGTGTGACATCAAATACCGCGAGAGCGATACGAAAGCATAAGGATCAGTCTTGCTCTTTTATCGCTCTTGCAGTACTTTGAGGTCACACAGGGATCATTCTGTGCAGCGCTGCTTCAAGTCAAACACATCTATCATCTATCGGTCAACATATGGCAAACGCGAAGACAAGAGTGAGGTTTACTAAGAGACTGCAGCCGACAGCGGGACTGATCTCAGCGGACATCTTGAGCTGATCAATGAGAGGAAGACCGATGTAAACACACACACACACACGATCTCCATACATCATGACATCAGCACTCGAGCTGCTCTAGCGTGAGATAAGCAGCCGAACACTTCCAGCTGTTTGGCTATAACTGGTATCTGATATGACATAATGGCATTCCCACCCACCCGAGGCGGACCCGAGGCGTGCGCTGGGACACACGTGGATCCGCAGAGGACTGGACGATCATTCAAACACAAGAGCACGAGCCAAAGGTGTGAGGAGCAACATGAGTCAAGATGCACACAGCTCAGACCAGCGCTGGGCAGACTGACAGCGGTAACCGGACGCACTGATCTTGATCTGTGTTTTAAAGCGTTTTGAAACTTTAAAACCGCTAAAGATGTGCATCAGGAAGAGCACAGAGATCAGATATGACAGAGCTCAGCTCAAAGAAACCCATCTGATGCACGACGGGGAGATTCAAGCACACTAAAGCCCTCTACGTTCATCTGCAAACATTAAAAACTTAGCTTTTATTCTTTTTAATTTCAAGAAATCTACTACTAGTAGAGCTCAGATTCGTTCATCATCCACCCGTTCCTAATTAAGACATTTATTAATGAGGTTTAAGTGGAGAAATGTCCCATGAGCAAAGGCTTGAAACACAAAGCTTTATGTAATCTGTGCTGCCATCTGTCCCTCATGGGTCATGGCCTTGTGTTTTTGGGTGCTGAAAAAACAACAGTTCAAACTGGTCATATTATCCGTTTGGCATCCCGACTGACTCCGACATCAGAAGATTACAGAGGAGACTAATAAAATCCCTTCCTTGATATTTGTGTACAGAAAAAGTTTTGGATTGACATTTAGACACCTATCTGATTTGTTTTTGGGCTAGTTAAAGTAATTTTCGGGCAACCAAAATTTGAAGACTACCTGCCCGAAGGGCTACCAGGGATTTTGAAACTTTGCATGTAAAGTATATTGCAGTGTAATGACTTCAGTGACTTCATAATTCAGTGTTTGAAAGAAAGATGGTGCAGGAAAATGTGACACCAGATATTAAACCAGAGCATTTGTCAAGTTCACACGGGTTTGTGTGTGTGGACTGGGATTTGAGAGAGGAAGATCAGAATAAAGCGGTTCATAAAGAGGCCAGATCAGCCCTGACAAGGAGATCACACGCACGCATATAGAGTATGGATTGAGACGTGCTGTTTGCTCTGCTCTGAATGACTATTGTGCTCGGCTCGGGTCTCTCGTTAGTGCAGCGGGCGGAACGAACTGGTCTCACTGGGAGAGTAACACTGCTTCACTGCCACACAGGTGCACACGCATCACCACAGTAACCCGTCATCGGGGTAAACGTGAGCTTGGCTTTACTGCAGACACCAGACTCAGTCCACACACACAGACACAGACACAGACGCACAGACATAGACACAGACGCACAGACACACACACACAGACACACACACACACACACACACACACACAGACACAGACACAGACACAGACACACACACACACAGAGAGACACACAGACAGACACACACAGACACAGACACACACACACAGACACAGACACAGACGCACAGACATAGACACAGACGCACAGACACACACACACACACACACACACACACACAGACACAGACAGACAGACACACACACAGACACACACACACACACAGAGAGACACACAGACAGACACACACACACACACAGACACAGACACAGACACACACACACAGACACACACACACACCTTTCCTTTCTGCCACACCAACGTCACCAAACGGAGCTGCAGAAATAAACCAGCTCACTCTCAAAACAAACAAAATCTCTGTTACATATTATTTACTGGTCAACTGAAATGAATTTTTTTGATGACGCTATGAAGGAGGATGTTCACGGAAGAGGTAAAGTTTGATTACCTTAAAGTGGTAATGGGCGATATATCGAATGATATAACGATTAACAAGCCCACGGTTTATAACACAGCAAAAGAGGAACTCTCGTTCACAAAAATCAAATCACAAATAATACTGCTGATGAAAAAGAATGGCTTGAATGTTAACCACTTTCGTTTTATAGAACTATAAACTATGATAAAAGTTCATCAGCATGCATTGATTAATCCCATGTTGTAGCGTAAAATAAATAAATAAATAAATAAATATTGCAACCAAATCATGTGCTCGTGCAACCAACTGAGAAAGGTAGGGGACGAATGAGTCTGGAGCCCTGCACTTAATCACTTTTATTTGTTCTCCACTAAATAATGTTGTTTCACTAAATGTGTAGATTTTATAACATTATTCTGCAACCATGCTTTTCCATAGCATCTTTTGCTACTGAATTATCCACTAACCTATAGCATTTTTGTCATGGATTATGATTATAGATTTTTTCATTAAAACTAAATCTATATTTAGCAGACTGTGTTTAACACACAAAAGAGTGATGATCAGGTCAACACACAGAAGTATAGAAATTCTGCATTGATTTTTATTTTTTAATCAGATTGGTATCGGCAGATACTCTGAATTTTCGGGATCGGATCTGTTCTGAATAAAAAGGTATCTTTGCATCCCTACACACGAGAATCTGCTGAAAGCTCAAAATATCTTCATGTTTCGTTCTGTCATAACATAATGTAATCAATAAAAAAGTAACTAATCTGATTACGAGCATTTAAAAATGTAATGTACTCTAATTACAAGTACTTATTTTTTAGCATCTGATGACATAATTAAGATTGCATGTAATCGGTTACTTCTCAGCACAGGTTAGTAACAATGGATTTGCACCTATAGCTATTTGGCTATCGCTCTACATAGAGACAGATTTGCAAGACAAATCCAGCAGCGCTCTACAGCTCTTTCAACTGCTATCAAGCACCGTGATTTGAAGAGCGGCGCATTTTATCCAAATGATTTCAGGTGAAAGGTTGGCTCTCTAAATTGGCGCCCTGCAGATAAGCCATTTTTAACTACGCTTGGGAACAGGCCAACCCCCGGGCCGTTCCTCCGCGCTCCTTCTAATCAATCTGAAAGTAACAACTGATCCGCTCTTGTATGCTCTTACTGTAGCTGAGTGAGCTGGAAATGTCATTCAGACGGTTTGTCAGCGCTTACGCAAACCCCTGTTTTAGTTTACGGGATGCTGCAGTAATGACATTTACCAGTAGACGCCCGTGACCCGATTCAGAACCAGAAACTGTTTACTCTCACTGGTTTGATGAGAGCTGAAGAGGACTGAAGTCTTGCTGCATGATGTAGCTCTCACATAGATATTCCCACAACCCTTCCGAATGGTTAAGCAATCGCTGTCCCAGCATGCCCCAGAATTAGGAGGACACAGTCAGAGGCGCTCCGATAGGAAACGCACCCCATGTCCACCCACCTTATTAAACAACAGCAGAACGCTTCAGTGCAGTGATGTGTGAGAGGAGGCACTGCTTTGATCACTTAAAGGGGACAACGGCAGCTGCTATTGAAAAGCAAACACACAACATGCACATTTACACTGCGGTGTTTAATAGTCATACACACTAGTTTATATCACCATTTGATGAAGCGTACAATTCTTGCCAAATTCTATGACACAGAAACTGTCAGTTTTATGACGTTGCAGGAATCACAGGGCTCTAGTTTATGATGTTTTATGTCTGTATGAACAGGCGTATATCTCTGCAGCGCTGCATCTGTCTTGGATGTGGTGAACACTATCGAGTTAATGTTTAGTCAAAGGATGATGTCAGCTGTAACACACACAAGGATCGTCAGGAAAACAACTCACTCCTGCGGAAGAGACCCAGAGCACTGCAAGATCACGGCCACAAACACCCACAACTCCTACTACTGACTGCTAACCATCGCTGCAGTCACCTGACCATTTCAACTCCGAAAACATCTGTATATTAAAGGGATAGTTTACACGAAAATGAACATGACCACACCCTCAAGGCCATTCCAAATGTAGATGAGTTTGTTCTACATCTGGAGTTTGGAGAAATGTGTCACTGCATCAGTGTCTCAGCAATGGATGCTCTGCAGTGAATGGGTGCCGTCAGAATGAGAGTCTGATAAAAACAACACTCCAGTCCATCAGTTAACATCTGGAGAAGATCAAATCCAGCATTGAGATGTTTTTAATCCAAACACGAGTCCATGATCTATAATAAAACTTCCTCCAGTGAAAACGTGTTCTGGTCTGAATCAGGAGAGAAATCTGCAGCGTTTACAAAACAGCTCGAAACAAACATGTGGCTGGATTTTGATGTGAGAGACAACAGCAGATGCACTTTTTAACTGGATAAAGCGTTGTTATGGATTATGGACTCATATTTTAGGCAGAAGCAACAGTTTAAAACGGTCACTTCACCATTTCTGACGGCACCCATTCCATTGGTGAGCAAGTGATTGAATACAAATATGTTCCCATCAAGAAATAAACAGAAATGTCTCTTTACTAGGGGTGGGCATAGATTAATTTTTTTAATCTAGATTAATCTAGATTAATTTTGGAATTAATCTAGATTAATCTAGATTAAAATGGCTCATTTGAATTCTGCCGAAGGCATTCAGAATATGTGTGCTACCCAAATAATGACTAAAAGTAAGTCTTTGAGAACGAGTTTCTCAAGCCAGGTGGCATATTAGACCAGGGGCTCATCTCCTGTTTCCAGAATGCATCACAAACTGCTTGAGAAAGCTGTTCTACTATGATAATTGGTGATGAAAATAAACTGTTCAATAAGATGTACTTGTGTTTACTAACTGTTTATTCAGTTAAACATGAATTTTGAACTGTAGGCCTACATAAGAGGTCGTGATGAACTGTTTACAGTTTCCATTGGGAAGCTTCTTAAAAATACATTTTCCCTGAAGCAAACCCGGCGGCTTCATAGCTGCATCCATGTTAGCACGTCACGTCTGATGTGGTAATTTCACAGTAACGTTAGGCATACACACAGGTTCGAAGCAGAGGGTGACACGGGAGTGAATTCTCAAGTTCACATGAGACCTAAAGCGCATCCTGTTTGCTTAAAAGCGCAACGTTTCGTTGTTATTCTGAGTGCACACAAATAAACGTAGAGTCTTTACAGATTCGAAAGATGTATTAGGCTACTTTTATCTGTATGACCAAGAATGACGGAGATTGTAAGAGCAAGTGAGCGCACCAGAGCCTGTCCTGCAGCAAACGCGCTTCCACACAAACACTTCAATAGCGCACATTTCTCTAGGTTAACATCATATTGAGCGGCCATGTAAAGTTGCTACTACATACATCTTTCAGATGAAAAGCCATATTTGAGGTTGATGAATGATAGGTGAGCGTTTGGATGTCCTGCCCGATTGTATACCACATAGACCAGCCGTTAACAATCTGTCCATCACGGACTGCGAGCCTCTAGTTCGAAGACTCGTTCTCGCCCCCTACAGTGCAATTCGGCTAGGTATACATCCGCGCTAAAATATCAGGGTGAAAGTCATCATAGCTTGCGTAGTATAGACCCAGCTCCCAACCCAACTTTGAGAATAGATTAACGGCGATATTTTTTTTATCGCCGATAAGAGTCTCGCGTTAACGCAGCACGTTAACGCCGATAACGGCCCACCACTACTCTTTACTTAAATGTGCAGCTTGGATGAAAACAGCTCGAGTGATGCGCTGATGAAACTATAGGTTTGTGTTTCAGAGAGACATGTGGGAGACCAAAACAAAGCAGCATATCTGCCATAGATGCTTATCAATCAGAAGAAAATTATACTGTGTGTAACTGAGTAAAACCCAAAGCGATAAGGGTGGAAACAACAACCTGAAGCAGATCAAATGAAATTAACTATATATATAGCACAGTGTTTGTGATTGCTATTAAACTAAAAGGTATAATTGACTGGCACGCAGCAACTCCCCAACGCAGTGCATGGGTCAAATATGCTTAAATTAATGAATTACTTCTATTGTCCTCATTTGTAAGTCATAATGTTACATGACTACAATGCAAATGTAAATAAGACCCTATGTTCAGAAATTCAAAAAACAAGCTAGCAAACTAAAACAGTGGCAATAATTTTCACACTTAAACCACGGCACACGCTGACACACAAGTAAAGATGATCAAAAACAAGATGTGAAATGTCTGTTTGTGTTGTGCACTGATAGAGATCTGACAGATGGTCTGGGGATAAAGCTACACCGAAGGACTCAGTGACCAGCAGAAAACCGTCCAATAGGAAGTGAAACCTCCACAGCTCATCCAATAGAGATCCATACTCCACCAAAACCTGACACTCGAGCACACGCTAATCCCTGCAGCGCTGGCGACGGCTTTAAGCGGTTCACGTATTGTTTAACAAGCCCTGAAATCCTATGACAGTTCAATGGGAATTAAACCATGCACCGACTCCTTTTTCTTGTCAAATATTAGCACATACACACATCACTGACACTTACATGCATGTTGATAACCCTACTTCACGATGCATACATTAAAACAGGCCTCATAACAGTAGTGTGGATCACACAGGAAAATACAGTATGTGCTCATTCTGCATCAAATGTACTTTGAGAAGAAAGCACTGAGCGTACGGTATGATAAGAGTATCACTTTGTGTACTATTCAGTCTCTGTTTGACATCGCAATGGATTTTCCCTTAAAACCCAGCGCAGAAACCCAAACAGGGACGGTTCACCCAGAAAATACATGTCTGCCATTTACTCACCCTCGTGTTGTTTCTTTCTTCTGTTAAACATAAAAGAAGAGATTTCTAAGAATCTGGGAAACCAAACGGTTGACGGCAGCCATTGACTTCCATAGTATCAGTGTGGACAAGTTGTTGTTTGGTTACTAGCATTCATCAAAATGTATTAGAAATGATTTCATAGGTTTAAAACAATATGAGGGTGAAGGAAATATGCCAGAATTTCATTTCTATGGGAACTATCCAACTAACTAATAAATTATGACTGGCCTTCAAAAAATGCAAAGTTGTCTCCTGAAATTGTACAGTTACTATCTTTGTTGTTTATAACTCGTGTAAACCTACTACAGCTTTAAACGCAGTATGAAGCCATCAGAGTAAAATAACCGGAAACGCACTTCAGACATTTTTGGCGCGTTCCAGCATTTTTGCGAATTTTGAAAAATCTCCAATACTATGATGGCAAAATTATTACTAACAGGCTTGCGGCAACTACATTTTTAGAGTGGAGAAAAAAATAATAATAGGTTTTGAGGCGGGTTTTTTTCGCGTGCGACGCGAATAAAACGAGGTTTTCGTCGCGTCGCTCGCAGTGTGTGATGTAAAACGAGCACATCAGGACTGAAGCTCTGGCGTCAGAGAAACGCTCGCAACGCTGCGGGAGATGGCACCGCGTCATTCACGTTTGTATTGCGTTTTACTCCGTGCGTTAAAACGGACAAAGGACGACACGCAGCGATGTCCTGGGGCGTGTAAAGGTGACCACACACACACACACACACAGGACTAAGAGCTCGCGCCAGCCACGTGCCACTGAATTTTAACGGCAAACTAAAACACGTTAAGATGATTTAAATGGCTCCCAGTCACTAGAAAATGCGCTGATGTTACGCAGCGTCACATCCAGATGAGTAAATCAGTTCGAGTTCGGGCGGGTAAAGACCTGTTGAAGCAGACAGACAGCAGTGATCGGTGTAAATATCACGACTGGAGATTATATCATTACATAAAGACGCCATATGGGATTTGGTTTGGGTTACATAGAGCGTATCCATATGTCACATATGCAACGCACACATTTAACGTACAGCGCCAGTGGACTGTAACGTTAACGTTACATACACCGGGTTAACGACATTTCCACACACCACGGCAATGCGAATAACCCACGACAGGCTGTAAATCATCTTTACACGATTTATTCGAGACAGAGATTCACAGAGTGACCATCCCAAACACTGCCCGCCAGAAAGAAGCATACTCCAGTATTAATATATAACGTTATTATAGCCGTTATGTTTTGAAAGGTGTGACATCAGACTAACGTTAACGGCTCGTGATAAAGTTCTCCTCAAGCAGCACCTTGTGGAATCACCTATAGGAAATATACACAAAAACACTGCTGATATGATTTAAAAACAGCCAAAATGCCGTACCTTTTTCAGTCTAGACGCGCTCAGCGAAACTTTGAGGATGTAGTCTCTGGTGAAAGAGCCTCAGTAATGTAAAATTAAAAAATTCCCACACCGAAATCTTTCTGGGAGAAGAGCCAACGTAGTGAAACATGCGAAATCCTCCCCTCTACGATCGCGCGGAAGCCCGCCTCTGCGTTCGTTGATTGGCTGGCGGAAATCGAACTCGAGATGTCATTGGTGAGACTCGCTGTCTGTTCAAAATCCTCGCGTTCTATTGGAGGGCTCGGAGAGTAGTTTATTAATAAGGATGTTGACTACAGAACTGCGGACAAAAGGAATCACGGCGAAGAGAAACAGCGCGCTCTAGCGGATCTGTTTAAAGCCGCACGAGAAGAAAACAGCAGCTCAAAGTTATTATTCACTCAATAACAGTAATGGACCTTTCCATGTTCACAAACTGTGATGATGCGTTTCTACAGTTATTAACACTGTAAATCGACATAGTTTTTTTTTTTTTTTGATTTTCATTAAAAAATTAATGTCCATTCATGACCCTAAACTTTGTGTTTTTTCTTGCCTTGGCATTAAATTACAGAAAACTAGTTAACACTGCTGTCTGCGTGTTTCTAACACAAATCTGACCTCTCTCTCTACGCATTCAATCTTTCTATGGTCACTTTCCTCTTTTGGAAATTCATTGAAATGCTATCATGGATTTTTCTTTTGCTATTGGTGCAAATGAGAACACAACAAATATCTATATTATATAGTTGTAGTTCACTATAGTAGTTTACCAACTATGACGACCTCCACTTCTGAGGATCCCAGAAATGTGAAAAGGGTCCATAACCCTGACTGTACTGATCAGGGTTATCATTAGGAGAACTAGCTTACTCTCAGGTCCTGGCATATTCAGTCATTTTTGTAAGGCCGTTAGTATGTTCAGATGCAATCCGCAGGTTATTTTAGCAATTTCTGCAGTGGTTTTGGTGGAAGATTTGAAGAAATCTGTGTACCGACAGCTGTAAGCATCATCAAATGAACCATCATAGTTGATAAACTAAGCTAAAGCTCTTCGCTGTGACCGTCTTTAGTGACGTGAAGGTCAGGATCTGTGAGACTATCACACCAGGAGTTAAAGATGAGAAACCTGAACACAACCACTGACCTCGAACAGACCCCATAATGAACCAGTACCGTGTGTTAACCTCCAAAACTACCCAAACCAAAACAACGAATGAAAAAAAAACACATTACCCAATATCACCGTGTGCTGTACGTCTTATTAAAGTCAGCATACAATCAAAATTAACCAGATTTACTCTGTTAACGCACAACACTAGTCGTGTGGTGAACATTGAATCCATTCAAGGTAATAAAAATCAAGCTCTCTATTCAATATTCAATTTCATATAGAAACACATCACAATACTGAAGTAAAGGCAACTGCGACTTCCAGTTAACCTGTGCAAACACACATTGTATATTCCACAAGCAGAAAACCAATGCAACTTTACATTCTGATATTTACAACAATAAATCTCAGTGACGACATACAGCGCCAGTCCAGAGCATTTAGGAAGAAGCCCACAGATCAGATGATGAGAAACATAAACTCTAGACTTGAAGAGTGTGTCAGAAGAAAACTTTCCACTCACCGGAGGATGAACAGATGTCCAGAGGAGAATACGGTCATAATCCATCCGCATGGTTTATGGAAAGAAAGAAAAAAGAGAGGTTTAGGTCATATTTTGATATGACATCGAGAGCAGGAGCACGTGAGAATGGCGTGTGTACCTGTGTGCCGAGGTGAATCTGATGACCTGGAAGAAATCAATGATCCTGATATAACTCTGCTTGACTCAGCCTGGAAGCATTTAAAACTTCTCTATCGCTCCTGCTGAAACCCCAGAGCATGACCGAACGGATTACAGCTATAGCATTATCACTGTCCTCCACCTGGCCCAGATATCCAACAAAATAACCCTCCTGAGCCCGACGGCTGCGGACGTTCACCGCACAACTAGTGACGCTTCGGAGCAAACTGGGCTAATACCTGCAGGGTATAAATAGCGTGTTGTTGATGTGACAGCTGACCAATGCGGTGATGGAGGGAGGATACAGTGACTCTGATGCTTTCAAAGCCTCTTGATGCTAAGTTTGGCCTCGGACAAACACATAAACACATGCACCTTCAGACATTACGCCACTGAGACGTGGAGAACAATTAATAATACGATTACTACAGTACTATAGTTTTGGAAATTATTCTATAAATATTAGAGTACTGCATATATACGCTATATTGCCAAAAGTATTGGCACCCCTTCTTGTGAAAGTTTTGACTACTTTAGTAATTTCCATGAGTGCAGATCTTAATGTTTAAGCATATAATGATATTCTAGTGAATCTAATTTTATAGCAACAGTTTGGACAGAACTCTTTTCTATTCTAACATGACAGTGTCTCTGTGTATAAGACAAGAATCAAAGAGAAATGATGATTCAGTCAGTGTGGAAGAACTGCTGGTGTGACTTTAAATGAGCCAAAAACTCATCACCAATGACTTGTACATTCATTATATGGACAAAAGTATTGGCACCCCTTCTTTAGAAGAGAAAAAGGCACTTCCAAACCTGTGCCAACAAAGATGGAAACATAATTAACGTACTTAAAAATAGTATTTCCACCTCTGTTGCAACAGTTTTGAAGTGTATGAGATGACTGAACCCATATGTACAAGTCATTAGTGTTTGGTGATGAGTTTGTGTCTCATTTAAAGTCACACCAGAGGTGTTCAGCTGCTTTCTGCAGACCAGTCAAGTTCTTCCACACTGACTGAATCATCATTTCTCTTTGATTCTTGTCTTATACACAGAGACACTGTCATGTTAGAATAGAAAAGAGTCCAAACTGTTGCTATACAATTAGATTCCCTAGAATATCATTATATGCTGAAACATTAATATCTGTACTCATGGAAATTACTAAAGTAGTCAAACCTTTCATTAGAAGGGGTGCCAATACTTTTGGCAATATAGTATATTTTGGTAAATTATTGAAATATCAACTTCCTCGGCCATATTGCGAGTAAAGTAACCTACAGAATTATTTGTTTACATTCCAACAGCCATTAGCTGATTATTCAAAACCTCTCCTTTTGTTTTCCAAGGAAATGAAAATAGAGGTTAGCAGAGGAAATCATCATGTTTCAGAAAGCACCCTGGTTATTTCCACAGAACTAAAAACACGATGCGCTGTGAAGGCATGAAAAGAAAGGCCATACAGTATGTCACACGACGATCGAGTCATTCTTTAAATATTTGTTCAGCACAACTCTGACAAAACGGCATCCGTGGAACCAGAGCTTTGTAATTACTCTGCTGGAAATGAAAAAGGTTTTCTTGCTTTGTTATACAGCCGGCAGTACATTGATACGAGAGAATAGTGTGTAACTGAAGCCCTGAACCTGTTAAACACCCCCCCGTCCTCCCTCTTACCTCTAACTCCAAGCCGAAGCGTCTCTGCTGAACATCAGCCGTCGGTATCACCCGGACGAACCGGTCCTTGCTGTGTGAACCCCAGCAGCGGTCTAGTGTTACACAACACAAACGAGGGTGTGAGAGAGAAGCACAACACAGCCACTCTCCAGCAAACAATAGCTGCGTTATCACAAGCTGTGTGCGTTTCTTCCCAAAGCATTCGCTGGGTTCAAGCTCAGAACAAAGAGTTGCACTGCAAAAAATGCTTGTCTTGTTTCCAGCCAAAATATCTAGACATTCTTAAATCAAGAAGGATTTTCTAGACATGTAAAAATGAAGTGAGTTTTTTGCTTAGAACAAGCAAAACAATGTTCCTGTGGCTCAGTGGTAGAGCATTGCGTTAGCAGCGCAAAGGTTGTGGGTTCGATTCCCAGGGAACACATGTACTGACAAAAATATGTATAGCATGAATCACTTTGAGATAAAAGTGTCTGCTAAATGCATAAATGTTATTTTAAACAGAAAACTGATTCTTTTGCTTGTTTCAAGCAACTTCTCTGAAAACAAGACGATCATTTTTACTTGATTGAAGAATTTCTAGATATTTTGGCTGGAAACAAGACAACAAATGTAAGCAAGGAAAACATTGTTAGCAGTGAAATCAGCGAGGCTTTCACCGCATCCAGAAACACTGAACAATACGCAGATTTCAGCTTCGTCTTTTTCTGCTTCTTCTGTTTCGTTGTTCCCCAAACATGAAGTATATTGTTATGAAATTAAAGCATGTATGAAACCTTTTTCTATACTGGAACAATTACATATATAATCATATATGTTGATTACATGACTTTAACTAACTGCTTGATATTTACCGTACATTTCTGCCATATGGACATCAACGTGAGACCACGGATGGATATAACGTAGAAACATTAATTTCCTGTGAAGCTGCTTTGCAACAATTTGCATCGTGAAAAGCGCTATATATAGAACTGAATTGAACTGAATAGAATTTAACATATGTATCCATCCCGTGCAAATATGTATGTTTATGTGTAAAACTATTTTGGACGTATATGGCATGTCCATCCTAAAGCGTGTTGATTATATAATTAACTACAAAAGGCTTTTTTTTTCAGATTATTTGTAAAATATGTTGTTTTAATAAAGATGCACAAATAGCATGTATGGTATATTGTTGTTGACATATAATACCATATAAAATAATAAAGATATGAATAACAGACGTGACTATGGGGGTTATATATATATGTTCTAAGCATATATATTTATCTATCCAGAAGACACGCACATACCCTAATGAAAAACAAATATACTTAAATGTATTAGAAATACATGTATTGCATGCTAAGTATACTACAAATACATTTTATATTCATGTACTTAATCAAATGTGACCCTCTCTGTGAAATCCAGGCTAAAGTCTCAAAATCTAATTATGAGAAAACAAGCATCAAAGTTTGATTTCTGCATTCATTTCACTATGACGTGACCCGACTCAGTCATTATTAAAGATATGAAGGTTACATTTGCACAGAATGTTTTTACCGTATGATTTTTTGAAGAAAACAGCAAATGATAAATAAATGACTTTAGCTGGGTTTTCACCGAGAGGGTCACTAATGTCCTGCAGTTGTATTTATAGTACACTAAACTGGTGAAATTAAAGTCTGCACTGGAACAACTGATTGTGTTATTAATGCACTTTAATTGTGCTGAAGTCCAACTAAAGATATACTGAAGTGTATTTGATCTATAAAGTCTGATGTTATTTAAAGATCATACAGTCCTCATCAAAAGTGCCACTAAAACACATTTTAGACTTAATATTAAGAAAATAAAAAGTAAAGTTTAATTATCATTTGTATATCAGTAAGTCTCGAGTTAATATGTTAATAGATTTTAACTATGCTTACTATGAAATATATTTTAAAAACATAACTTTTTTACCTGTGTTTATCTGTGTAATGTATATATCGCCTTACGGGTAATATATATGGAAATATCTTGATAGAGAGCAATATATGTGATATTGAGCTTCTGTATGGGTCTGTGAGTTAAAGAAGACGTATGTTTAACAGCATGAGAGTCACAGGATTGTGAGGATAATCTGTGTCTGTGTCATGTTTTGACGAGGCTGGACTGAATTGTGTTTGAATATAAAGGTCTCAGTGTGGATTGAAGGAAGCGCTGGACACACAGAACAAGAAAATCAATTCAAGACACAAAGATACAGCTTCTACTATAGGCTTAGCTTATGCATATTCATTTGGTCTCGCTGATGTTGCCTGAACATCATAATTCATTATTAATCCAAGCCTTCACAATAGTCTGACCCATAATTATGACCAACACTTACCAGCATCTGCCTGCTTTTCAGTCGGTCCTGCTGGGTCAAATTATGTCATTAATATTCATGAGCCAAGCCACTTGTCAGGTCATTCGTCTCCACAAAAGCAAAAGAAAATGGCATTTTAATTATTTTGAGCATCCTAGTTTGAATGTCCACATTAGACGTGAGATTAAAGGGAAGAAAATGTTGCTATGTTTCTTACACAGAGCATCGTATGACTTCAGACGACCTAAAATACAGTGCACAAGTCATAGATCTTGATGGCACCAGTTCCCTTCCATTATATGAAAAATAGCATTTTGATAAGCATTATATGGACAAAAGTATTGGGACACACCTCCTCACATTATTGATTATGCATGTGTTTCATTCAGACCCATTGCCACAGGACCTGTCACCACAGGTGTATAACATCAAGCAGCATGCATTTGCACACATCTGTGCAAAACTATTCAGAAGAGCTCAGTGAATTCAAGAATGGCGCTGTGATCGGATGGCCATCTTTAAGTCACCACTGAGTCAGTTGCTAGATGTTGCATGGTCAACGGTGAGTGGAAAGTGGGAGCGTTTGGGAACAGCAGCAAGGTGATGTAAAGTCTCCAACGATCTGTTCATTCCAGAGCTGAACATCTTCATACTTTCACTGATATCAGCACACAAACTGTGTCGAGCAGCTCCATGCAAGCCTCACATCACCAAAACCCCCGCCGAGCATCAGATGGAGTGGAGTAACGCATGCAAACACCTGGACTCTGGGGCAATGGAAACCTGTTCTGTGGAGCGATCGGTCACCAGTCTGATGGATGAGTCTGGGTTTGGAGAACGTGACCTGCCTGACTGCATTGTGCTGACTTGCTGGAGAAGGGATAATGGTATGGGACCAGAGCCGATCCTCCCTATACAGAGCAAGCTGCGAAGGGCCCCGAAACACCAGGGGCCCCCTTGCTCTCAAAGATGATTTCATTTTAGTTTTGTTTCAGAATTTAGGTCCAGCGGCTATGAAAACATGAATGCTAATTTATTGTAATGTGGTGCTGTCGCCCTATCTGCGTAAAAATCAGTCAAATCATGTAACGTGAATGCCGTGAAGTCTCTTGCTCGAGACGAACAAACCCAGTTGAAAGCATAACGAGTTTCTCGAACACGGACAAATGTGTTTCATTCATAACCACTCGAACCCCCCCCCCCAACAGTTTAAGGAAGGCCCTTTTCTATCCCAGCTGGACTGTGCCCCAGTGCACAGGTGAAAAACTAATCCCATAATGTACTTAAAGTGCTCTATTTCCATGCACTAATAATAATAATAAAAAAATATGATTTAGTCCTTCTTATGATAAACTTAAGATCAACCAAGTGTACTCAACGGTGCTATTTTGGGACACCATGAATATGAACTAAAATGCACTTTTAACATATTATCTCTGTATTAAAAAAATGTAACTTGTAGTAAACTTGAGTGCACTAGTGTATGAAAGATGGTTCGAGTGGTAACTAAATAAATTTTTTAAATACAAAGATAATATGTTAAAAGTGCATTTTAGTTCATATTCATGGTGTCCCAAAATAGCACAGATGAGTCCACTTGCATGATCTTTTAATTTATCTTAAAAACTACTAAAGAATAATTTCAGTATATTAAGTACAAAATTAGAGCACTTAATAATGGAAGTGCACGTTTTCCCCTGTGTGCACAGAGCCAGGTCCATGAAGACATGTTTGGCTGAGTTTGGGTTCAAGTGAAAGAAGACATTACTGAACACATTTGTGATGAACCTGAACAAAAACTGTGAGCCTGGTCTTCTCGTTCAACACCAGGGCCTGACCTCACAAATACTCTACTAGACAAAAAAGCCAAAAATCCCACAGAAACACTCCAAAGCCTTCCTGGAGGAGTGGAAGCTGTTGACCAACTCCATATTAATCTGTGTATTTATAATGCGATGTCATTGGTGTCCAAATACTTTTGTCCATACAGTTTTGTTTTTTTTTCACTTTAAAAAAAAATAGGTTTGAAACTACACGAGAGTGAATGAACTCTCATAATATGAATGTATGTGTTAAAATCATTACCGTTGTTTTTCGAAGCGCTTTTTCATGGAGCACCGCGTGTCCTCTCTGACTCTCCGTACCACGTGTGTCATGTTGTTGACACTGGTCTGTTTTTATCATGAAAGCTGATCCTGTAGCGCGTAACTGTAGGATCAAGAGCTTCTTTACGTGATTATTACATTACATAATTTACCGATTAAATCGCATACGACATTCACTACATAACTTGCTGTCACAGACACGATAGTGTTGTTTGTTTGGACATCTACAGTGTGTGTTCGCTCGAGCACTCACTCAGTCACGCGCCTGCTCTTGTGGTTAAAGCACGCGTGCACTCAGAAGTGATCAAGTGTGTTCAGCTGCGGGTCAGATCTCAGTCATATGAGACAGAAGAGCACTCACACATCATGGAGGAGATCAACAATAACTCTGAGTCCACACAACAACAGAAGAACACTACCAAGGGTGAGACATGCTCACTACTGCACAGGTGTCCAGTGCTTTACCTCAACATTTGATTCAATGCCTCATTTTATAAGACCAAGTAACTGTATATACAGTGGTGGCAAATAGTATTTTGACAGTTGTATTAATTTTAGAGGTGTCAGCGTGTATAAATCAACTGTGTTTTGGAGATTTTTAGTTGAGGTAACGTTAACTTATAAAGCTTAACACACAAAAAAAGTGACTGTAGGTCCTAATTGGGTCTCAGACTGGAGGGAACTCAATGCTACATGCAAATAATACATGCAGCCATATTATCATGGAAATGGTAGCAAGAACAAAAGCCTCATCAGCCTTTTAATGGGGGGGGGGGTGGTATGGAGGGAATAAAACAGCCAGAAACTCACTGGGGGGGGTGTCTGCACACTCCACCAAAAATCACATGCAAGATAAAAGTTTACTGAAAGAAAAAGGTTTGCTGAAAAATAAAATGCCTTGTTTTTTCCAGTAAGTTTTTATCTCGCGTGTGATTTTTGGTGGAGTGTGCAGAATACCCCCCCCCCCCCCCCCAGTATTTTAATTTTAATAAGGGGGAAGGAATTTTTTTCCATATCTTTTGTGCTTGAGGTCAAAACACGTGTGTCCTATCAAACTCGTCTTTTCTGCCATCATGAATATGTCGCATTTCTTCCAAAATTAAAAGCACAACTATAAGAAAAGCCAAGGAAAATACCAGCCAGACTAAATACGCGAGCAGTTGTGTTTTGTGCAGTGCATGCAAAACGAATCATCTCAACTCAACAGGTGTTTGGAAATCAAGCATGCAGTAATGTTTGCATCAGTACTACAGTATTTGGTTTGGGTTTGATGTCCAGTCTATGAGTCTGACGTATCATGTGTTACGCTTCTGTCCTTATTTGCTCTCGTTCTTTTCTTTGTAGCAGTCAAGAAGGTCAAACGAGCTAAGAAAGTGTCAGGCAAGAAGAAGAAGAAGGCAGAAAGCGTGATGGCCGAGCTCCCCTTCACGAACACAGAGGTCTGGAAGGAGCCCAGTGAGTGTACACTTGCTCCTAGAACAACAGCAGAGCTCACTTACCTTTTAAAGCAGCGGTGTGAAGCGGCTCCTGTCGACTCGGCTCATCTTCCGGGCGGAGGAATCATTGTATGAAGCGCTGCTGAGCGGAGGGACGATGTTTGCCTGGATCGTCCCAGTACCGCAGCTGCTCCTGCATTCAAATGTCCCAGCTGGCTACATGCTATGAATTAAACATTTGTTGGGCGCTTTGGCGTTGCTTTTCAATGGCGCTCACAGTCAGTGAACATGCTCCTGTTTCTGATGCTAATGTTTTCACTACAAATGATAAAGTCAGCATCGGAGCTCAGATGAACCGCTGAATAGCAGCGTGATTGTGAGTGAACTGAATCCGATGACATGACTGACAATGGAGCCTATTTACAGACTGTGACACGTTTCCACAGTTATTAAATCTAGCAGTGTATTTTTTTATTTTTTTCATGACAACATACTTTTATATTACATTGGCATTAAATGACAGAAAACTCAGTGTTTCTAAAGCAACGGCTGAGAAAGTCACCGGACATTTGTCATATGTGACCCTGGACCACAAATCCAGTTATAATGTTTGGAAATTTGAATAAATAATATTTCCATTGATGTATGGTTTGTTATGATCGGACAATATTTGTAAATCTGGAATCTGAGGGTGCAAAAAAATCTAAATATTGAGAAAATCATCTTTAAAGTTGTTCAAATGAAGTTCTTAGCAATGCATATTAATAATCAATAATTAAGTTTTGATATATTTATGGTACAAAATATCTTCATGGAACTTGATCTTAATATCCTAATGATTTTTGGCATGAATGAAAAATTGATAATTATGAGCCATACAATGTATTTTTGGCTATTGCTACAAATATACCCGTGCTGCTTATGACTGCTTTTGTGCTCCAGGGTCACATATTTTTCTCCTCTAACAAATGTTTTCCCTCTTTTGCAAAGTCATAGAAACACTTGATACTCAGTCAGTCTTTTGCTCTTGCAGCAAGTTGAAATGCAAGAGTGGTGTATTTTACCAACTCTACGTCCATCAGATTAGTCACCTAGAGATAATGCACAATTGTGTTCGGTCTTATACACTTTCTGTTTCTGTGCGGAGTGAATGTTGCTGGACGCTGCTTCATTACTCTGATGGTGTTTCAGTCTCCAGCACAAAGACGAAGCGTAAGAGAGGAGACAGCGGTCGAGTGGAGGATGAGAAAGATGGAGAGAAGAAGAAGGAGACGGCTCGTCCCAACTACTTTATCTCTGTGCCGATCACAAACCCCGAGGTACGAGCCGGAGACAAGCTTACTGTAGTGCCATACTGACCATAACTAATATCTATGGGAGTTTATGGATACAGATCATTGTTTGTGTGCTAGTGTAGGCATGTCAAGCAGTATTTACTCCCTTGAATGATTTCCTAGAGTGTTTTGACCTGCATAAGGACAGTTTTCTCTAGTCTTATTAGAGGCATGCATCATCTTTATGTCAAGTTCTTATATATAATCACTCAATTGAGTTATAATGAGCTGTTACCAGTGGGATGAAATCAGTATAAACGAGCTTTGCACTGCAGAGAGGGCATCTGAAGCGGCATTTAGATGCGTTTACAATTGCATGAAGTGATTAATGTTTTAAAAATAGTATTTTGAATATTGAGGAACCGTGTGGAATCGTTTCATTGCTGACAACATTGTGTCTAAAATCTCATTCGCGATATTGACTTTAATTATAACGTATGTTGAATGGTTTTATCAAATCAGTATCGTGTAAGCAGTTTTGCAGATATTTAGAAAAAATAGCAAGCTTGCTTGTGAGATGTTGCTTAGTTATATCATAAACAGAAATATAAGGCAAAATCTAATTTTTTTCTCCATTTATTGAATATCTGGGTGTGTTTTCGTTTGTGAGTGACATACATATGATGTCAGTTACTTTCTTTTCATCCTGTCTTTTATCATTTAATAAATGTATAATGCAAAGAAGTAACACTCAAAGGAGGAATGACTAGAGAAGAAGTGCTTTGAAGTTCACTTTCACTGGAGCTCATGCATGAGAGAAACTAACTGTTCTTTCATTGTTAAACTGAAGCTGTGCTGTGTAAGCACGAGAACATGATTCATCTGATATCTTATTATTATTATTATTTATGAGAATGAGCTTTATTGGCCAGGTATGTTTACACATACGAGGAATTTGTTATAGTGACAGAAGCTGCACAGTGCAACAGAATGACAGCAACAGGACACAGACAATAAAGAATAATATACAAAATAGCAAAAACACAATATATAATATAGACAATTATGTGTGTACAGGCCTGCCATGTACAAATTTGAACTGAAAAATAGTTATGTGTGATGAATAAGTAGTGTATAATAGTGTTGTGTGTTCCACGGTTAATGTCAAGTGTTCATGAGATGATTGCCTGAGGGAAGAAACTGTTTCTGTGTCTGGTCGTTCTGGTGCTCAGAGCTCTGTAGCGTCGATCAGACGGTAACCGTTCAAAGAGGGAGTGTGCTGGATGTGAGGGATTTTACCAGCTCTTTTGCTCACTCTGGATGAGTACAGTTCTTGGAGAGTGGGGGGGTTGTACCAATGATTCGCTCAGCAGTCTGGACTACCCTCCGTAGTCTTCTGAGGTCAGATTTAGTAGCTGAGCTGAACCAGACAGTTATTGACATGCAGAGGACTGATTCAATGATGGCGGAGTAGAACTGTTTCAGCAGATCCTGTGGCAGGTTGAACTTCTTTAGCTGGTGAAGGAAGTATAACCTCTGCTGGGCCTTTTTAACAATGGACTTGACGTGAATGTCCCACTTCAGGTGCTGAGAGATGGTGGTGGCCAGGAATCTGAATGACTCCACTGCAGTCACAGTGCTGTTCATGATGGTGAGTGGGGGGTGGGGGGTTGTCTACAAACAGAATCCTCAAATAAGCTCCTGGTCTGTCCAGATGCTGCAGGATGAAGTGCAGTCCCATGTAGGCAAACTGCAGGGGGTCCAGTAAGGGTCCAGTGGTGTCCTTAAAATTAGTGATGCACCGATCATGATTTTTCGTGGCCGATTCCGATTCCGATTTTTTTTTCCTTTAAGCAACCAACAAGAAATAATGAAATATTCTAACACAAATAAAGTGGTTATATAGTGAATATAGATTTTATTTAACATGTATAATATTTAATTGTTTAAAAAATATATATATTTAAGAAAAAAGTTGCCCCCCAAATGGACCAAGATGGTTTTTAAATTGGGTTGAAACTACATAAAACTGGTCTTAAATGAAAACATTAACAGTAACCATGTGAAATTAAAGGCGACATTTGCATAGTTACAATCTAAACCACACAACCACACACATTCAACAGTCCAAACAAAGTGTTACTTAATCAACATTTGTTGTCATTTTTAAAATTGGTGTAAAGAAAAAAGGTATTTACCAGTGAAACTAAATACAACCAAAGTAGGCTATATAAATAAATTATTCCAAAATGTTAAATCAAATAATGTTTAGTCCAACGAGCAAAAACAAAGATGCTACAGCTCGTGCTTGTTAAACCGAGTTAAGTCAATGTAATTTTAAGGTAAAATAAAAATAATAATCTTGTACAGAACTGACGTATATACGTTTGAACGTTTTATTCTTTACAAAAAGTAGCATTTCAGCTTTGTCACAAGTTGGTCTGTTTCTTTTCTCATCCAACACGTGAGAAGCTGCGCTGAACAACTGTTCACGGTCTATTCTTGTGCAGGGCGCGGACAGATACGCTCGCGCAAATTCTAGTGATGGGAAGTTCGGATCATTTTACCGACTCGGACCTTTGAGTCTCGTTCAAGATGAACGAACGACTCGAAAAACCCGAAGACTCAAAAAGTGAACTAATTAATTATCTTTCCGGCTCATACTGCATTAGTCACGCGATGAACGAACGACTCGAAAAACCCGAAGACTCGAAACAGGTGAACTAATTCCAGTACAGAACCTTTAGGATGGTGCGCATGCGCGACTGAACGAATCACTCCCCGAAACGACTCGTTCTTCTCGAGTCTCATTAAAGATTCGTTCAAAATGAATGAATCGTTCAAGAACGACCTATCACTAGCAACTTCAGCTAGAGCAGCAAAGGAAAGCGGCTCTTATTTGTGTGCCAGTAATGTTACACCAACGGCTGTTCGCTTCATTGTATCTGTCTTTCTGTGTTTGTTGTGCTCCTGCCGAATGTCTTCCACACAAATGACATGTTCGCAAAACTTTGCGCACTTTAGGAAAAATCGGCCAAAAAAAAAAAAAAAAAAACCGGCCGGTTGCCGATCCCGCATTATAAGCAAAAACCGGCCGGTTCCGATCTTTGGCCGGTCAACCGGTGCATCCCTACTTAAAATAAGCCAAAACCAGTCTTTCAGATGATTTCATGACCATAGACGTTAGAACCACAGGCCTGTAGTCATTTAGTCCAGTAATTTTGGGTTTCTTTGGGATGGGGATGAAGGTGGAGCATTTGAAGCGACTTCACACAGTTCCAGTGATCTGTTGAAGATCTGTGTGACGATTGAGGTCAGCTGGTCAGCACAGGGTTTCACAGACTGGTGACGCACCGTCTGGACCTGGTGCTTTCCTTCTCTTGTTCATTCTGAAGACCTGGCACACATCATATTCACCTATTTTAGTGCAGGTGTGGGGGAGAGGGGAGTTCCTGGAGGTGTTAATGGTTGAATGGAGAGGTGTTCAGACCGGGTGTGGGGTGTTTTGTTTTTTCAAACCTGCAGTAGAACTCATTCAGATCGTCTGCCAGTTGTTGATTCTCCGCAGTGCTGGGGATGGTGTCTTGTAGTTGGTGATGTCTTTCATACCTTTCCACACTGATGCAGAGTCACTGGAAGATAATTTAATCCTTATTATTTCAGAATAATTCCTCTTTGCCGCTCTGATCTCATTTTCAGTGTATATTTGGTCTGTTTATACAAGTTTTTGTCCTCTTTGGCCTGATCTTCTTTGGCCTGAGGGAGCTGTCTGAGTTTTGCAGTGAACCATGGTTTGTCGTTGTTGTAGGTTAAATGAGTCCTGGTATGAATGCACATATCCTCACAGAAACTGATATATGATGTCTCTGTGAGCTCGTCCAGATCGTTTGCAGCAGCTTCAAAAACAGTCCAATCAATGAGGTCAAAACAAGCTTTTAAATCTTTTTTTAATATAATAGTGATTATTCTATGATTAATATTTTTTACATTTACTTTGCCTGTTATGCTGGCCAGGGTCTGCAGATGTCTAACTCTAGTTTTTGTTAATTAATGTGCACTGTCCCTGTCAAAAATAGTAGGTTACGAGTAGGTTGTGACAGCATCATGCACAGCAGAGATAATCAAATCCAAACGTGCCACTTGTCTTCTTTAAGAACAAAAGAAATGGGAAGTTTTCTCCTCCTTTTGAAAAGTGTATTGTTTCAGTACTGGATTGCGTTGTGAGCCGTGAGTAAGTTTCTTTGTGTTTCAGATCAAGCAGGCGGTGGAGGAGGTGCAGAAGCTGCTGCTGGAGAAGGATTGTCGTCTGTCCCGAGCGCTGATACCTGTGGGCACGCTACACATCACTCTACTGGTGACCCACCTGAGCACTCCGGAGCAGCTGGATCTGTGAGAACACACACACACACACACAGAGTCACTCACACACACACACACACACACACACACACACACACACACACAGAGTCACACACACACACACACACACACACACACACACACACACAGAGTCACACACACACACGCACACACAGAGTCACACACTCACACACACACACACACACACACACACACACACACAGAGTCACACACTCACACACACACACACACATATACACACACACAGAGTCACACACACACACACACACACACACACACACACACACGCACACACACAGTCACACACTCACACACACGCGCACACACACACAGACACATGCACACACAGTCACACACACACAGTCACACACACACAGTCACACAAACACACGCGCGCACACACAGTCACACACACGCGCGCGCACACACACACACACATTCACACATGCGCTCACTCGCACACACACACACACACACACACACACACAGTCACACACTCACGGTCACACACACACACACACACACACACACACACACACACACACACACACAGTCTCACACACTGTTGTATTTTTATACCGAGCAGAAACCCTAAAATCTCTAAATCACATTTCAGCCATCCCCTAGCAATAAAACAGCACTAAAACCGCTATATTACCTCTGTCGGGATGGCGGTGATTAGGAGGTTCAGGACCCCTGTCCCGGTGTCCGTGCTCACTCAGTTAGGTTCGTGCGTCTAGGGCTCGATCAGGAGTTTGTTCAGGTTCAGATAAATGGTTGTTGTAAAATAATTACTCAGAGGCTTATTTTAATAAAAGGATTACGAATCACCATAGCAATGGTTTCATTTTATTGAAAATAATACTAACTCATAAGCAAATACAAAACACAACAGCGAATGTCTTCACACCACAAGGAACGACCTCGTTTACATCTCCAGACAAAGCTTTTATAACTTTTGCAACTCATTTGCATCATCGTAAAAACACATCATGCCTGCTTCCATCCTTCTCCGTCCTTTCTTCCCTCTGCTTATACAGGCGGACGTGTAACCTTTGTCCTAGAGACCCAAACTTGACCTATTCAAAAGTTCATTACATTAAAGGAAAAACATCACCCTCTAGATATCATAAACACTTCTGCTTCCCCTTTACTATATAGACAGGGTCACATGATTCTTCTAACAAGCCTGAGCTAATCACACATGTTAAACCGCATATATAACACTTCATATTCAGTGTAAGCCAATACATAGGTTATTCAGCAAAAGATTCCATTGTGCAAGGATCTTGCAAAATCCTTTATCTGACCCCTTTCAGCAAAGCATTTCCTGCCTTCTTAAGCAACAGCTAAAACTCATAAAAACAACCGACATCTCTTCTTATAATAAAAGCAAAAGATAACAGTTTAAAACACACCATAATACATCATCATAAATCTTAAATAACATTTTCTAGAGATGTATATCAGAAGATTGAAGTTGTAAATTATTAAATTCATTGTCTACACCTTGCAATCCCAAAGCATGATTATGCATGTTAATCATTCTCTTTAATAACTTCATCACCTTCTTATGATTAGATTCTTGTTTACGAATTAAGGTAACCATCCTCTTCATTTGATTGATGATCTTTCGATGGTCCATCTCTCTTCTTTGCCCGTCTACGTCTCTCCGCCTTCCTTCCCTTTTGGACTTGTCGGAATGACTTTCTTTAGATGCTTTCTACAAGAAGATCATCACAATGAATCTCTAATTTTCCGGGTTCATTTTCCGGATTGCCTAGTTGGAACTGATTAGGAAATGTCACACTTATAGGGCCACCAGACATGACAACACGCACACACACAGTCACACACGCACACACGCACACACGCACACACACAGTCACACACACACACACACACACACACACACACACACACACACACTCACTCACTCACTCACTCACTCACTCACTCACTCACTCACTCACTCTCACACACTCACACTCACTCACAGTCACACACACACACACACACACTCACTCACAGTCACAGTCACACACTCACTCACTCACTCACTCACTCATTCACTCACACACACACACACACACACACACACACACACACACACACACACTCACACTCACTCACTCACAGTCACACACACACACACACACACTCACTCACAGTCACAGTCACACACTCACTCACTCACTCACTCACTCATTCACTCACACACACACACACACACACACACACACACACACACACACACACACACACACACACACACACACACACACACACACACACACAGTTAAATTAATGCCCAGTTAAATTAGATCTGTTACAGCCGTCACAAACATGTTGCATGCGACATTACATTTACAGTAGATCTGCTCACGTTGAATCAGATTCCTCGTTACACATGGTTTGCGGTGTTGCGCATTATAATTGATCGCACACGTTAATTTAATCCCAGTTTAAATAACTGTTGTGTTTGTTATGCCACTGAAATAAGCAATGTGAAGCCTTTGTTTTCTAATCCGTAAAAAGCAATATACAAACTCAGAAATGTTTTTTAGCTTGTTTTGTCTTTAGCCAGAATCTCACGTGCTTTCCTCCACAAAACATACTATTAATCGACTTTTATAATTATTACAGTTTTTATCGATTGCTAACGCACAATTCACAATTTTCTCACAACTATAGACACAATCTCAAAACTACACACAAACTTGTGCAAGCTTCAAACTCTTCCAGGTCAGAGCCAAAAACATTATCTTCAGTTAAAATCAAACTTTGGCCTTGATGCACAAACCTGCCAATTACACAGACTGCTCCACTGCCTAGAAAACACCAGAGAGATCAGCTCAAAACACTGCTACCAAAACCGCCTTTTGGGAAACAGGACTCCTTTTGCTAGTCTGTCACAGTATACGACATCAATAAAGGGGTGCAGATGCAGTCAAATTCAGCAATAAACTTCAAGAAAGTTTACTTTCATTACACTACTGTAAAGAGATCTCACATGAAAAGTGCAAAGACCAAACAGCTGAATATACAGTAAATACATGCTGGAATATACTGTCAGTTACATATACTGTAAATAAATCAATTCAGCATCCTCTGCCAAGTTGCATTACAGTATTTGTAAAATGCTTATTTGTTATACTATAGCAGTTTCTTAGGGTGAATCCCAATTCTCTGTCTTACCCCTTCCCCTTAGTTTTGCGCGTTCACGTGAGAGTAAGGGTTGTCTCAATTCTGGTTTTGATCGAGGGGTAGGGCTAAGGGGAAGGGGTAGATACCCCTTAAAACCAAGCATTTTCTCGAGCTTACCTAAAAACCAAGGGGTTCCCAGAACACACTGCGGCCAGATCATCCAGAGTCCCATAAATGGAAGTATTTTACGGCTTAAATAATTGATTTAAGAAATTGCGATTGTCTTGTTTTGTGCTCTACACAGTCCTGTACATATATATTTGCAACCATGTTCTTAATTGAAACGTTTAAAACAATCGGTAGTTTTCTACGCTAACGTTACATTGCTGATTTGCACAACTCCGCATTTCTCTGACTAGCCTTGAATGGACTCCATGCATGTCTACGGTTTTAACCAGCAGTGAAATGTGTTCTCTGCATTTGACCCATCCAAGTGCACACACACTTGGAGCAATGGACACTCACACACACACACACCACACAACACACACACACACACCTGGAGCAGTGGACACACACACACACACACACACACACATTGGAGCAGGACACCACACACAACACACACCCTGGACAGTGGACACACACCACACACACACACCACACACACACACACACCTGGGCAGTGGACACACACACACACACACACACAACACTTGGAGCAGTGGACACACACACACACAACACACACACCTGGAGCAGTGGACACACACACACACACACACACACTGGCAGTGGACACACACACACACACACCTGGAGCAGTGGAACACACACACACCACACCTGAGCACACACACAACAACACACCTGAGCAGTGGACACACAACACCCAACCGGAGCACGTGGAAACACAACACACACACACACCTGGAGCAGTGGGACACTCACACACACACCTGGAGCAGTGGACACACCCACACACACACACACACACACACATGGAGCAGTGGACACACACACACACACACACACACACACTTGGAGCAGTGGACACACACACACACACACACACACTTGGGGCAGTGGACACACACACACACACACACACCTGGAGCAGTGGACACACACACACACACACACACACACACACACACCTGGAGCAGTGGACACACACACACACACACACACCTGGAGCAGTGGACACACACACACACCTGGAGCAGTGGACACACACACACACCTGGAGCAGTGGACACACACACACACACACACACACACATCTGGAGCAGTGGACACACACACACACACACACACACACACCTGGAGCAGTGGACACACACACACACACACACACACACACTGTTCACTCAGGAGAAGCTCCAGCACAACCACCGTATGTAACTTTATACAAGATTCACTCGTTTGAAACACTAAATTATATTAACATTTACTATAGAACCATTATTTCACCAATAAACATCTAAATAAATACATCTCTATCTAAATTAATGATTTATTATCTCCGCAAGCGATCGCAGTTTGAGTATAGTTCTGTGTAAATAGATAAACCGCTGTCAGCAGTTTTCATAATTTAGACAAAAACATTTTAATAATTCTGATAAAACAGTTAAGAAATGCAATAAAATACGATGTTTTGTTTGTTATAGTTTATTTCAATATTCCAGAGAATATTATTCAGTGAATTATTCTTCACTCTTTAGTCTATTAAACAGATTATAAACCTAAAACTGTAGTTTAAAATGAAGTTTATATGACTTCTGTTCTTTATTTTCTCCATTTGAAAACATTAGACATTATTTTGCTTATTGTTAATATCAGTGTTGCTGATAATGCTTTTTATAAATAAAATGTTATTTTATAGGGTAGGGGCAAGACGAAGGGGAAGGGGTAAGACAGAGAAATGGGATTCACTCGTAGTCTTCTGAGAAAAGACTTCTCTGCCTTTAGACAGTCGTCTCTCAGTTCTGCACAAATACAGTACATGTAGTACAAGCCAACAGTAATGAGTTTGAGTATTTACTGTTCATATAATAATGAAAGTTGTCTCATCTGCAGTACTGCTGCTATGTACTGTATTTATATTGCATGTGTCAGTAGTACTGAAACCCTTAGATGAGTCTGTAGGACATCTTCCCTCATGGTCAGTCTATGCAGAACATGTACTATAGTCTTTGTATTTCATCAAAAACGATTCAGCTTCATTTCTATTTTCCCCTCCTATTCCTCTTTGTGTCCCATTACCAGGATTCATTTTCCAAAACTCACTTGTGCTCTTGTGCATATCATCCTGAGATCCTGACCTGTGTCATTAGTTGTGCTACTGAATGTTCACACAGGGATGAATGTGCGCATGTTTTGATGCTTGAGTTAATGATATTGTGTGTTTGTGTTTTCTGAATGAGAACCTGTGCAAAATGATGCTGTTTTTGTGCAGAGTTTTGTAGAATACACTGAGCAAATTGGAAAGTGTGTGCAAACAATTGAAATGTGTTAAAGTTTTGAGAAACGTGTCTTTGTTTGGAAACGTATGAATGGTTTGGATAATTGGGCCGAATAAATCAGTGTTGTTAGCAATCGAGAAAAACTGTATTACAATGTCAAGAGCAATAATCGACAGTCATGATATTGCAGCTTCACACTCTAATTAGTTTGGTTTTTAATTGATATGCTATTTGCATTAAGCAGTTTTTTCCTTCTGCTCTGTATTTGCGGAAACAGTGGCTTAACATTGTGATAGATTGAAGTTTTTGACATAGAAAAACAACACAGAAACATTTAATAATGTAATTATAAAAATTCCCCTCACAGGGCTAAAATAAATGCCCCTAAAATCAAGTCCAGGGGCAAATATTGTTTAAGTTCAGCTTGAGTCACTTCAATGTTGATTCAGTTTATAATAGTAGTATTATTATAACAGGTCAATCTTTGTTCTCGAATCATCGTCTTTAGAGGCCAGGAACACACACTGATCTGTCAGAGCTGCGTGCGCATTCATCTCACACACCACAGCAGTCATTCAGACATGCCTTCGCTCTCATTATCTGTGATTAGTGTCAGCAGAAGCGTGAGGACTTGACTGTGGTGTTTGTGTGCAGCGCTGCGTCTACATTATCAGAGCTGGAGTCTCCTCTGAACGCACTGCTGGGGGGCCGGAGGCTGACCCTGCCCTTCTGTGGGATCGGACACTTTAAACGGGAAGTGGTTTTCGTTCAGATCGCGGACGGAGAGCATCTGACCACGCTCACGCTCATGGCAGGTACACCACTCTGCATCCGCTCATCAGTACACGGTGTTCATGCTTCAGATCATGTGCCAGGCTGCCATTGGTCAGTCAGATTGATAGCCCCGCCCCCATCTCACAACATTGCTCCAGGGAAAAAATCCAAAACCATTTATAGCTCATTATTAATGCAATATTGTGGCTGATTATGCAGATACACATACTAGATATATATATAGTTGTTGTCATCCTTTACTCGCCTTCATTCCAGAACATCTCAGTTTTTTTTGTCCTAACGGTGGAAGCCAGTAGAGTTTAAAACTGTTTTCATCATCAGCTTCCTTCAAAATATCTTCTTTTGTGAAGAATGAAAATTCAGATGCATTGATTTAATATTTAATTATGATTACAGTAATATCGCATTACACACATGGGGGTGTGTCAAATGTCATGTGACTGTCCTGTTGTCTGTGTTTGCAAGGCATCATGGTCAATAAATTCTAATGCATCTTCATAATGCTTCATCATGACTTTATTGCGCAGCTGCATATGAAGTCATTGATGTCTGAATAATCCTCCTCCTGTACACTGGTGGGTTAGTCATGAGTTGGTGTTGTCACGCTCGCTCTGTTCTGGAAGTGGATCTGCACATCCATTGCTTTTATCCACAACACGGCTATTGCACCAGCTTGCAGGGTAAAAGTTATCAATTATTCACTACTAGCCTAAATATTTTTGCATTGCACCATTAAACCTAGTCGAAATATAACTTTATATATATATGCATAAACTATATATTTGATGAAGCATCCAGCCAGGGGTAATGGTTAATGTTTGATTGAATTGCATCAGTAAGCTTTTGTCCTTTAAATATCCTTTAGACGTATGAGGATGATGATGATGTTTGCACACCTTTATATTTAACATTTAATCATTTAGCAGACGCTTTTATCCAAAGCAACGTACAAATGAGGAGAATAATAGAAGCAATCAGACCATCGAGAGAGCAACAGTATACAAGTGTCATGACAAGTGTCAGTTAGTCTAGCACAGTACACTAAGTCGTTTCAAGTCGTTGGACTTGAAACCTGAGGTAACCCAAGGTTGTGGGTTCGAATCCCGGCTCTGGCAGGAAGTCCACGACTGCTCCCCGGGCGCCGCAATGTCGGCTGCCCACTGCTCCAGGTATGTGTGCACTTGGATGGGTTAAATGCAGAGAACACATTTCACTCCTCATTATACTCTGTATAATTGTGTATGTGACAAATAAAGCTCATCTGAGCTTAATTTGTATTGTATTGTAGTACACGTAGCTAGGTTTTTTATTATTTTTATATATATGTGACCCTCTCTGTGAAAAGCCAGCTAAAGTCGATTTTTTTGTGATTTACTGTTTTCTAATATCATCCTTTATAAGGTAAAGAACATTCTGTGAAAATGTAACCTTCATATCTTTAATATTGACTGAGTAAGGCCAGGTCAAAAATCGAAATTATAGTGAAATTAATGGTTGAAACCCAACTTTGATGCTTGTTTTCTCAGAATTAGATTTTGAGATTTTAGCCTGGATTTCACAGAGAGGGTCACATTTATATAGGATAGAATAGGTAAGTGTTAGTATTAGTTGGTCAAGTGCTGGCGAAAAAGATTTTTTTGTTTTGAAAATGGCTAAAGACTCAGCTGTTGGAATTGATATCAGGAGGCCATTCCAGCAGCTGGGCACAGTCCAAGAAAAGGGCCGTGAGAGTGGTTTGGTAAATCTTTGGGATTGCACCACAAGGCGTCGTTCACTTGCAGAACTCAAGCTTCTGGAGGGCGCATACATCTGCACTAGCGAGTTTAGGTGTATTGGTGCAGCGCCGGTTGTTGTCTTGTAGGCACACATCCGTACCTGGAATTTGATACGAGCAGCTGCGGGTAGCCAGTGTAACCAGATGAAGAGAGGGGTAACGTGAGCTTTTTTCTGGCTCATTAAAGACCACTCTGGCTGCTGCATTCTGGATCAGTTGCAGAGGCTTGATAGTACATGCGGGAAGAGCATTACAATAGTCCAGTCTGGAGAGAACAAGAGCTTGGACAAGGAGTTGTGCGGCTTGCTCTGACAGGAAGAGTCTAATCTACCTAATGTTGTATAAGACAAATATGCAGGACCGGGCCGTAGTAGTATTGTGGTCTGTGAAGCTTAACTAATCATCGATCACAGTTATGGTTAACGAACCCAGCTGTATAGAGAAGTTGGGGTGAAGTGAAGGGTTGGCTGAAACCACGAGCAGTTCTGTCTTAGCAAGGTTGAGCTGATGGTGATGGTCCTTCATCCAGTTAGAAATGTCACTAAGACAGGCTGCAATGCGATCAGCTACCGTCGGATCATCTGGTTGGAAAGAGAAGTAGAGTTGAGTGTCATCAGCATAGCAGTGATAAGAAAAAACATGTTTGTGAATGACAGATCCTAATGATGACATGTAGATGAAGAAGAAAATTGGTCCAATCACTGAGCCCTGAGGAACCCCAGCAAGAAATTGTGACTTAGAAACCTCACCCCGAAGGACCTACCTGAACGGAAAGACTTGAACCACTGGAGTGTGGTTTCTGAGATGCTCATCTTCATGAGGGTGGACAGGAGGATCTGGTAGTCAACTGTGTCAAAAACAGTAGACAGATCCAGGAAGATGAGTACGGAGGATTT